>JAODJU010000130.1:13583905-13600528 GCA_026776725.1 Gnathonemus echidnorhynchus
TTCTCCCTCCGGTGGTCTCTCCATGCTGCAGTGTTTGTGTGGCTGCGTCTCGGATTGATGACGTTACGTTACGTTACGTAGCGCCGCGCGCGGCTGCTTGATTTTTGCAACTGTATTTCATTATTATTTTTGCATAAAACTGGCTAATCTGACATCTTCAATGCAACACAATAGTAACGACGCGTTATTCGGGTAGTAACTATAATCTGATTACTGCCTTCTAAAATGTAACGCCGTTACTTAAAAAGTAATCTAATTACTGTAACGCGTTACTAGTAACGCATTACTGCCCATCACTGCTGAGGATAGTGTTCTTCGATTTCTCCAGTGCCTTTAATACCATTCAGCCGGCTCGGTTGGGGAGTAAACTCTCTGCTATGCAGGTTCAAGCTCCCTTAGTCTCTTAGATCATGGACTATCTAACTGGTAGGCCAGAGTATGTGAGGCTGCAGGGCTGCGTGTCTGACACAGTGCGGTGTAGTACAGACGCTCCACAAGGAACAGTTCTTTCACCATTTCTCTTCACCCTGTACACATCCAACTTCAGATACAACACCGAGGGCTGTCATCTGCAGAAATTCTTAGATGATTCAGCAATAGTTGGATACATCAGACACGGGAAGGATATGGAATACAAAAGGACTGTGGACAGTTTTGTGGACTGACATGAGCTGAATCAGCTGCAGCTCAACATCTGCAAGATGGTAGTGGACCTGAGAAGATCACAGCCTCCTGTCAGTCCTCTGTCCATCAGGGGGGAAGATGTGGAGATTGTTTAAGACTACAAATATCTGGGTCTTCACATGGACAGTAAACTGGACTGGTCTAAGCACTCACTGGCCACCTACAGGAAAGGTCAAAGTAGGATGTATTTTCTATGGAGACTACGATCCTTTAGAGTCTGTAACACCATGTTGTGGATGTTCTACGAGCCTGTGGTCGCCAGTGTCATTTTCTACGCTGTAGTGTGTTGGGGAGGCAGCATGAAAGTGGTTGATGCTAAAAGACTGAACAAGCTGATCAGGAAGGCAGGCTCTGTGGTGGGTGGGGAACTTGATTCTTTAGAGATTGTAACAGAAGGAAGAACTTTGTCCAGACTTCGGGCCATCATGGAGAATACCAACCACCCACTACACAGCGTGGTGACTGAGCTGAAGAGCACTCACCAGCGTTAAGTGCTTCACCGAACGCCACAGAAAATCCTTCCTCCCCACCGCAACTGTACTCTACAACTCCTCCCTCTGTCACTAGTCCTCGCAATAATGCGCTTAATAACTTACTGCTGCAAAAGTTACAAAACAGTCCAATAACCAAGGTGCAATGCCTTACCTGATGACAATTTACAGATTCAACAGAACTATTTATGATACAGTGCAATATATGTTTTTCTTATTTTATACAAACGTCAACCTACTGGAGTCTACCCACATGTGCAATATACTTATACGTCACATACTGCTCATTCTACTAAATTATTAACATGTGCAATAGAATCATTCATGACATTGTGCAATATAGTCGTTACATTTATAATAACTTTTTACAGAGTCACTTATGTACGAGGTACATAGCACTTTATCCTACTCTATTTATAGAAGTTTTATTAGAGTGCTTACTGTATTTACTTTAGCTACACCAATCTTTGTACTTCATTGTATTGTTCTCTGTGTTGTGCAGTAGTAATGTAAGCAATTTCTTTCAGGATTCATAAAGTTTTCTGATTCTGAAATCCATATTAAAGCCTATGTATTAAGAATGGGATTTCCCAATACTTTTGGCAATATAGTGTATACTATATATAGAATATAGTTTTATTAAAACAAAATATGGGCTTCTTTCCTTTTTTGCAAATACACAACAAGTATTCATCATAGACATTTTGTTTGGGGCAGCGTGTGGCTCAGTGGGCTAAGCAGTGTGCTTGTAATCACAAGGTCACTGGTTCAAGCCTAGCCTCAGCATGTTGGTGGGTCCTTGAGCAAGGCCCTTAACCCCCAGCTCCCTGGGCGCCCCAACAGGTGGCTGTCCTTCGCGGACAGCTTGCTCTGCAAAGAGCAAGTTGAGGGAGGTGTAAAAAGAATTTCCCCACAGGGATTAATCAATTATTATTAATTATTTTCTTTATTCTGAACACACATCTCAAAATAAAGACAAAAATCAATATATGCCTGTATCTGTTCCAAGGGTTAAATAAAGCAGCCATGACATAAAAGTAATTCATTCATCTAGGTCCACCATCAGGCTCATTTTTTGTCTGTTTATGACATTGCTCCTAAAACATGAGGTAAAGGGTTGTCAGGGTCTGCGCTTGTCTCTCCCAGCCTTTCATGTCTTCTCCCCATTTGGCCAGCAGATGTCGCTGGCCATCCTGTCCTCCCCGTTGTCCAAGTCCTTAGTGTGTTTCCCTAACTCCTTAGACTGCCACGTAACTTGATGGGCTGAGCATGTGGCTACCAACCCTTGTAGTCATGTGTTCAAATCCAGCCACCTCTGTTTGTTTCCTTTGTATTAGTTTTTGTACTTCAGGAGTTTTGTGGTTTGCGTTTCATTCTGGGTTTTGCTAAGTGCCTGTGTTTGTGATTATGTATTACTTGTACTTGGTATATTCTTCCTTGATTTAATTATTAGTTTCACCTGTTGCCTGCATGTTCTGGCTCCCTGTTTTGCTTTGTTTCTGGACCTTGTCATTCCTTGTAGTTAGTCGTTGTTTTCCCCATTTTGCTTTTTGAACCCTCATGATCCTTTTCTTTGTAGTTTTCCCCAGTGTTTTATTTTCTGTAATAAACCGTCTCAGAGCCACCAGTGGATCGTCACCTCTTTTTCTGCCTGCACCATGCCTCGCCCTCATAACACCTATTTAACACATAGGTAAATGTTTTCTGACTCTGTAGCGTGTCAAGACTAATCAGCTGCCATAGATATTGGTGTCAGAGTGCCCTGACGCAACATTAAGATAACACAATACATTAAGAAAGCACAACACATTAAAAAATTAAATTTGCTTAGTTTTTCTTGATATTTTGTGTTGTCTTTATGTTTTTGAGTCTTAATGTTTTTGTTTTGTGTTAATGTTTTAAATTGTGTTAATTTTGACATGATATGGGCTTTCAGGGCCACCATACTCATATGTTACAATGTGTGATGCAATCAACTATCTGCTGTATTTTTATATTCAGCACAGCTAAATGTACCAAAACAGATTAATATGATTGGTGGAAAAGTTTATTATAATGATCTAAGTGTGAGAATCATTGTGGTCAGGAACAGAACCCCATGTTATGAGAATGGAGCATGCTATAGCTTATTAAGAACAGACCTGCACTTCTCAGAGTTGCACAGACAGGCTAGCGCTAAAAAAGAAGAAAACCATGGAAGACCCATTTCAGATTTTAAAAGAACATTCTACTTAACACTTTAAAATGTTTCATATTACCATGTGGCAAAGAAATGAGTGCCACTTGGATCCAAAATGTAAAGTTAATGAGAATGTTCTTTAGTTTGGGGATTTTGAATGTCTTTATTATTTTCTGAGAGTAAACATACTTAAAAGACCTGGCCTTATTGCCAACTTGTTTTCATTAAAATACATAGCGAATATGATCAATAATAAAAAGTATTTTGATTGGAAAAAGATGAGTCTATTGAATCTGTGCCTGTTTTGGATTACTATTTAAATAGTTTTGATTGTCTATAAAATCAAATAAGATGGTATGTTGGGTTAGTGGGTAGCCCTGTTACCTCCCACCTCTGGGATTGGTGCTTCAAATTTGTCCATGGCTCTGTGCTTGTAGCAATTTCATATCCAGAGTTGTGTGCATTTCCTTACACAGTCGAAACTTAATCTCAAAAATATGCATAGAGTATGATTATGTGTGCATGTCTATGCTCTGCAAAAGACTGACATCCTGTCCAGGCTGTACGCCAGCCTTGTGCCCTGTGCTGCCGTGCATAGGCTCCAGGCCCCCTAGCAACCCAAACTGGGATAAGCATTGATAAGATGGATGCATAGATATTCATCCATCTTCCATACCCGTTTGTCCTCATACCCCGTATTATCAACTCCAGGGTTACAGTACCTCAATCCTATGTTAGATAAGTCGTCATGGAAAATGCAATTGTATTGATAGTTCACCATATGTTTAGTTTTATGTGTCAGAATGTGTTATGCATCACTATCAGATGTATTTGTACTTCCAGCAGAGTCAATGTGCCAAAATGCATTAATGTGCCTGGTGCAAAAAATATTATAATGATCTAAGTGTGAGAATCATTGTGGTCAGGAACAGAACCCCATGTTATGTGAATGGAGCATGATATAGGTCATTTATTAAAAACAGACCTGCATTTCTTATGGTTGCAGGGACAGGGCAGGACTATAAAAGAATAAAACCACAGAAGACCCATTTCAGATTAATTATACATAATGTGAATAAGAAAAAAATGCGCTCACTGACAAGCGGTGGACTGAATCGACAAAGCGTTCCTGGTCAACTGCCATGACAGCTACAAGCTGCACAGAACATTAACCTCTCCTTAATCAGGCTTCTTCACAGCAACATTGTACTTAACACTTAAAACAATGTTTCATAATATTATGTGGCAAAGAAATTAGTACCACTTGGATATGAAATGTAAAATTAAAAAGGAGTGCTACTTAGATATGAAATGTAAAGTTAAAAGCCTTGATTAAAAGATGAATTTTAAATTATATTTTACTAATCCCTGTGTGGGGAAATTCTTCTTACCACATCTTGCTCTCTATGAGACATGCGTGCAGGTGAGAGCAAGCTTGGGGTCACAGCAAAGGGTCATCCAGCTTACGGCACGCGGGGAGCTGAGGGTTATGGGCCTTGCACAAGGGCCCATGGACATGTGACTGTTCTGCTGAGGCCGGGCTCAAACAGCAACCTTTTCATCACTGGCACAGAGGCTAAGTCTGCTGAGCCACACACCACTCCCCAACATAATGACTATGACTATTAATAAGAAGCATTTTAATCTGAAATAGACGAGTCTATTGAACCCATGCCTGTTCTTAAGAGATTTCATAGTTTTTAGAGTTGCACAAAAAAGACTCATGATTGAGGATGGAAAACAACTATGTACAGGGTCAGTCATTAGGTCTGGGTATGTTTACTGGATATGACATAAAACATGGAACAGCTGAACTGAATGCATGTGCCGGTCATGACTTAGTCCACCACCCTCTATCATCCCGTAGGCACACTTTTGCTTAGGCCAAATTAAAACAAAGACACTGGGAGCTCAATTCTGGAACTGGGTATAACTGAAAGAGTGTACAATCAACAACAATTGGAAACAGCAATTCATGAGTTATGGCTACTTAATCAACCAGTCACTAAAGCTCACTTTTGTGTGTATAGTTTTATTTGACTCGGTTACAATTCCTTGTTAGGTTTTGTGTGTGCTAGCTTGGTTCCTTTTAACTTGTTAATAAACTCCATAAACTTGGATTATCAGTTTGTTTAGTTGATGTTATATTTCCGTTTGTCTTCTTCCCATAGCACCTTAGTCCTGCTCAGTAATTCATAAGCTGGTGAGCTGCTGCTGGCCAGTGTCCAAGTCCCCTCAGCACTAAGTTTCCTTGTCCTACATCTGGAAAGGCAGCAGACCTAACTTCCTCTGCAGGCCGTTCAACATGCTAGACTGGTATTGGGTTACACTGGTTCCTTGCCCTGTTTGTTGGTTCCTATTGTCAATATATTACTTGGATTTTCAGGCCATTTTCATAGTATTTGTATTGCTTGTTTAATCATCTTTTTAAATTAACAAGAGCTGACTGGAATGCCATTACTTAAAATGAAATAAATATATTTATAAATAAATAAATGAATAAATAAATATTTCAATAATTAATGAAATGTGTCCTTTTATTTGTAAATAAAATTTTCAGATCATCAGATATTATCTCGTTATCACGACATAATAAGTCGTTATAACAAGATAGTAAGTCTCTATTTCGACATGTCTTTAAACGAGATATCTCATTATTTCGACATAATGAGATAGTAAGTCGTTATTTAGACATAAGAAGTCGTTATTTCGACGTTAAGCTTTGCGCCAATATTAAAGAATACATAAGTCATGCTGATGCACTGTTAACATCAGTAGCTTACATGGTACACTAACGACCCATGTATTTCTGGGAATTTTACATAGTTTGTGCTTTCATTCCAAGTTAACCCTTACTGATGTTAATTTTATGTAGACCATTAATATGCTCCACATCATTCTTATCGTTTGTCATAAATCGCCTATAAACTTATCGTGTGTAGCATTTCACAACATTTCATATTCCACTAATTCATTTCTAAAACATTGCCTGGGTAATTCATCTACATCCGAACTGAAAATCAGAATTACATTGACCGATGAACCAGGACAGAATTACTTTGCCCGTTATTACGTTGGTGCAGTTTGACCCGTATGTCTAATTATTGGACTGCTGTTTACAGTGCACAGACAGAGTGATTCAGTGGTAAGAACATGAACAGCCTTAACCACGGCGAATAAACCCTGCATGTCATGGTTTTCGAACATACGCACTCAGCCGACCCATTAGGAGATACCGTAACTGTACTGCCCCACCCACATAATGAACTGATGAACAACCAAAATCTGACTTGACCCAAAAAAAAGCGTTAAATCCTAAGTGAGGATTCTATACCAGTAGATCTTATTTAATCCACGATAAAAAAGGTAGACACTAGTATACATTTCAACATAGGCTACAGCAAAGCCATAAAAAGCTACCAAAAGAAAGTTGTAGAAACATGAACATGTAGTGAAGTGAAAGTGATTATTTGTTATGTGTGAAACACACCAGTGCACAACACTCTGCATTTGACCCACCAAGCGAAGCAGTGGGCAGCTATCAATACAGCGCCCAGGGAGCAGTGTGTGGGGATGGTACCTTGCTCAAGGGTACCTCAGTGGGATTCAAAATCACAATCCTTCGATTAAGGGGCGAATCCCTTAACCACTAGGCTACTAACTGCCCCCTTTTGCTGAATTGCAAGAAAGCTGTAACAAAACGATAGCTTATAAGACTATTTTAGACTATTATCCTATTAAGTGGTTTACTGTAGAAAATTACAAAAAGAATCCACAGTTCCATGATTAAACTCTTTCCAACGCGCTATGATCGCAACTTCTTGAGCAAAAAGTATGCTCACTGGATATATGCTGATAGCACATGGCAGACTGTAAATGTATTATAATCTATACCTATCATTATGTCGAAATAACAACTTACTATTCTAAATAACGACTTAATATCTCATTATAATGACTTATGTCGAAATAACGAGATATCTCGTTATAACGAATTATGTCGAAATAACGAGATAATATCTTGTTATAACGACTTATGACGAAATAACGATTTATTATGTCGAAATAACGACTTACTATCTCGTTATAACGACTTATGTCGAAATAACGAGATAATATCTCATTATAACGACTTATTATGTCAGAATAACGACTTATTGTCTCCGAAAAAAATTCATCAAATGCAGTTCAGGGCTTCTGTAAAAAAGACTATGTGGAGACCTATAGAGGAGAAAAATGTTGTCTCGAGACGTATTCTGTCTATATATCCCGATGGTATTTCATAGGGGTAATAGTTCTGTGGTTATTGACAACTGAAATCAACATATCCATGGGTTAAAATGAAATGTTCAAATGCAAACATTTTGAGTATTTTCAAATGACCCTGAAATCAAGGTCTTCCAAAGGAATTATTAGGTATGTAAATACATCCATCCTCCAGCTTCTTATCATTGTCAAGTTAGCTGGGAATTAGGTCTATTCAAAAGGAAGTTGATACGGCTTTCAGGTCATACTTGTTAAACTCTTTTTCTACTGACCCCTTGTGGTCTAGAAAATGATGTACGTGTCACAAAAATAGGTTAGGTTAGGTTGGGTTAGATTAGGTTAGCCTAGCTTTATTGTCTCCCTTAGGAGAAATTTTTCTTGGACATTTGAGAGAACACGTGTCCCAGTCACATACATGTGACTGACACTAAAAACATTGCACAGAATATTACAAAAATTCCCTTTGGCAGAGTGCTGCCCAGCTGCCTTAAAAAGCACCTGTTTGCCTAGGAATAAACAGCTCTCTTTAAGGAGTAACAGACAATAGGAAATCGACACCAAAACAGATATTTTTCCCAATGTGCATTATGAGTGCAATGTCCTTGAAGTCCCTTGAACACATTATAAAATTAATGCAAACTAAATGGGATTCATATTATTTCCTGTGACATAAAACTCAAATATCTAACTTGACCCAGTCTGAAATACCCTTTTATTATGCCAATTCACAAAGACCAGCACTGTGATGTAATAATAACCACAATTTCGACCTAGCTTTTAGCAAGCAGGCCCTTTTTGTATAATAGTGTTATCTGGCTTTCTTTCTTTCTGTATACCCTATTTTCCATTTGCATTATTTCTGTGTATATTATTATATATAAATGATTTACTAAAGCACCTTGGGGTGACTTTATTGTGAAAGGTGCTATATAAAAAAAATAAATTGTATTGGATTATGGGTTGTTAAAGTATATTTTATTGTCTCAGATTTTGCACGACCTGAACAGTGTTTAATCGTGAAACACATTTGAAAGATGTCAATCTAATCAAACCAAAATTCTACCGGACCAGATTGTCAGCACTCATGTACGTGTATATGGCTCAAACATTAATTTGTCTTTTGAATACTACTCACTACCACTTCAATATTTAGGCAGTTTACAACCTAAGTTTTATCAAGACATCATCCGTCTTTCAAGTTTTTTTTAATTATTATTTATTCCATCATATATTTTTAATTATAAAACCACTGATTTTTGCATTCCAACTCCTTTTGCCATTGTGCAGCATATTAATGGCATTACTTCTTTTAAAATTAATACTATGGGAAAACAATCTTTGTCTGAGGGGCTGCATAAGTAAATACATCGTGAGTTAATCGTCAGCCTATATTTAATATTTACTAGCGATATTTTTGGGGAAAAATATGTCTTGAAGATGATTTGTTTTACTTTCTCTTCTTCTACACAGTTTCCGAAATATACATTCGCTTCCTATTCGACATTGCCATGTAATATTTTAAGCCTACAAATCCAATATATTATTCCTTTCAACAGTTACGAGCTGTTCAGCACCTACTACTGCCGTCTTATTGTTTCGTTGTAATGTTACTTCAACCTATCGAAAGGGGGAGGGAACTTTAGAATGAGCTTTAAAATATGACATACAGACCGTACATCCAATTGAACTTCTCGATGGTATTTTGAACTATCCAATGGCAGAATCACTTGCTAAGGATTGTCCAGTAAAGCTCTGTGGTGGGCAGTATTTTCAAACCAAGTACACGCCTCGTGCTCAGCTACTAGGTTGCGTAGAACCTGCAGTTTCAGTTTGTTTTATTCACCATTTTGTGTAGTTGATGGTAAAATTAAACTCAATTCCTTACTTTAAATACGTTTTTTATTATTCGTTTTCATTTTACGTGTGGGTTTTGGTAATACCTGGCAACGCGTGTCTGCGTCCCAGTAGTCATACAATTGAAAAGTCTATTGTTGTTTTCAAATTACCCTTGTGATATTTATTTTATAGTACTTCAGTCTCCAGCCTCAGCATTTCTGAAAAATGTCAAGACCGGTGAGGTACGTACGATTGTATTTTTTTGTTGTTGTGGCCCATTGCATGCACGTTGTAAGCCATGGGTGCGTACGCTAATGTTGTGTTGTTTGCAAAAAATGCGTCAATTTTATTAGAAAAAAATGACCTGTTCGTGCTGTACTGCATACTTTTTAACAATGACCTTTTCACTGTAGGCATAGCTGGTTAGCCAGCTACTTGCATTTTGCGCGGGCTTCAGTGCATGTGTAGTTGTGAGAGACCGTAGCACCTGGATGCGAGTTAGGCGCGTATTCCGTACGTATAACAGACATCAAATAACATATATGAAGCAACTGTAAACTAAATTTTAAGGGGGAAAGAATTACCTGTTCATCCGAACGGCAATATAATCCTAAGACTGAATACGTTCGTTATTAGTTCCTTGACGTGACGTTTTAGCCCTGTTTGTGTTCTGCAGTACAATACAGCCCAGTCGTTTGTCTTTAAACCATTTTGTGACATATTGTCCTGCAGGGGGGGAGGGGGGGACCTTTAACTTTTATGGCAGTAAATTAATGTATCTGTAGTGAAGCCAGATAGGGCAGTGCTTCTCTGGGTTGCCACACCCCTTTTGCTTCTTGTCAGCATGGCTCCAGACCAAAAAAAAAAAGTTATTGGCTCCTAAACCCAAAATATTTAGGAGCCAAATGTTTTTTTCAGAGCCATAATCTCCATTACATGCCAGATGTGAAATTTAAAAAAATACTTACGAAGCACATTTTTGTTTCTGGTCTATCTTGCACGGCCTTTTCTGTTTCCTATTTGAGGTATCTGATCTGCCTATTATTGCCTTTTGCATGTTATACAATAAGTGACACAGAAATATGCAATATGTAAGCAAGACAGCTGGGCTATTGAATGTGAAGTTCGCACACAAACAGTAAAATATTAATTAAAATTCGCCCGTAAAGAAATCTGAAAAACTGAATATACAGTTAACTTTACCGTGGTGTCATACCTAGGATTTAAACACAAAACCACTTTCGGGTATACCTTCCTCGTATTCTCAGTTGATGATGTTTGTGGGGATATGTGGATCTATACTGAAATATTGCAGAAAGCGGGTCTGGGTTTAAAACTTAACACCAACACCACTGTAACGTTAGCTTTATATGTAGTTTTCTGGCTGTAATGCCTTTCACTGTTTGTAACATTTTTCAATGTTTGTGTGTGCACTTCACGTTCAGTAGTTCAGCTGTCTTGCTTAAAGTCACGGGCGGTGAATGGACATTAGGGATACACCGATCCAAAACCTATATTGGATATTGGTCTGATAATGGCTTAAATAGGTGGATCGGATATCGGTAGCTTTGGGCCGATCTATGTGACCAATCTATGAGATTAAATGATAAAATTTTTCTGTATTCGTACATGTGCGGAAGCTACGTGAAGTGTGCGCAAACTCTTTTATGCATAAGTGGCGCAGTTTTGCTAAGAAAAGCTACAAGAACAGTTAACAGTATGGAGGGAGCTAACAACAAAATGTTATCTGTGTGGAGGTATTTCGCGCTTGCTATGCCAACAAGTTCCACAGCTGTTTGCAGCAGCACTGCAAAGTATAATATGACCAACTTAATAAAGCACCCCCAGAAGTGTCATGGCAAAGAGTGTGAGGAGTTGAACAAAACAAAAACAGGGGATTGTTCGAAACAGTTAACTCTACAGGCAGCATTTAAAGGTGCGTGAAACTCCCAGCAATAGTGTAAAAGCGACAAAAATAACAGAAAAGATACTCGGATTCATTGTTCTGGATGAGCTACCCCTCGCAGTTGTAGAAAATGAGGGATTCCGCCGTCTGATTGAACACTTTGAACCATGGTACAGTTTTTCTGAGACCGCTCTACCAGAGCTGTACAAAAAAGTATGCAAACACGTATCAAAAATGTTAAGATGTACCGGCGATTAGCTTCACTACTGATATCTGGAGCTCTAACGTGTGCCCATTATCGCTTTTGAGTTTAAGTCACACTGATTGGATGTGACTTGCGATCCCTAATGTGCGGTGTTTTCATTTAATACACTTGTATTGTACAGTGGTGCCTGCGGTTCACGAATTCTGTAGTATACAAAGAACTTGGTTCGCGACCAAAAATTTTGTTGAAAAAAATGCATTGGTTCGCGTACAAAATTTGGTCGACGAACAGATTCCTCAACCAGATTCCTTTTTTTTTTATACTAGTGTAGCACCGGTGGGGCGCATGTACCAGCATGCTCCGCATGCAATTGTAAGTGGGAGGACCACAACAGGCTCCCAATGAGCATCAAACCCAAATACACAGACGGGAAACACAAGGTTGTCAGACGCCAAACTGCAAGATGCACACACGGTGGAAGATTTACATACGCTAAATACACGCGAGGATCGGACCGGGTACACACAAAACATGGGCAAGCGTGCGACAATAGGGAAATGCAACCATCAACATTAAGAACAACAATACAAGGGTTAAAGACTGTTAATAAAGAGTGTGATTTCCCCAACAAGCAAGTCTCCATGTCTCTCTCTGCTCGGTGCCTCGGTCCACCTGTCGCCACACTATATTGTGTTTTTCTTTAATGTGTTTACTATAAAAACCAGAAAATGAATTAACAAAAATTATTTGGTAGGCTTGAGAACTAATTAATCATATTCCAGTGCTTTCTTATGGGTTCGCGTACAAATTGGTTCACGACCACTTTCCTGGAATGGATTGTGTTCGTGAACCGCAGGCACCACAGTATACTGCAATTTTAATTTCTGAACATTGCTGCACCGAAGAGTATACTTATAATATTACTGACTTTGGAATTTCTGTTACTTTACTGTTACCACGTTGTTAGTATTATGTTAATAGTAAATAATTCAGTTTATACATATTTGCGTGTGCTTATTTTTTACATTGTCTTCCAAAATGAGGTATTTAGGTCAAGTGTTTAAGCCTGATGTCTCCTTAAATATAATCTCCATCTACTCTACAAAGTGTGACATACATCTTATTAATTAATCACTGGTATCGGATTGGTACTTGGGATTGGCTGATACCCAAAGTCCAGGTATTGGTATCGGAACTGAAAAAGTTGGATCGGTGCATCCCTAGTATAAAGTTTGGCGGAGGGGGGATTATGGTGGGGTTGTATTTCAGGGGTTGGGCTTAGCCCCTTAGTTCCAGTGAAAGGAACTTTTAATGCTGCAGCATGGGCAATTTCAAGCTCCCAGCTTTGTGGGAACTCTTTGGGGATGGCCCCTTCCTGTCCTAATATGACTGCGCTCCAGTGCACAAAGCTAGGTCTATAAGGAAATGGAGTAGCAAGGCTAATGTGGAGGAACTTGACTGCCCTGCACTGAGCCCTGACCTCAACTTGATAGAACACCTTTGGGATGAATTAGAGTGGAGACTGTGAGCAAGGCCTTCTCATTCAACATCAGTGCCTGACCTCACAAATGCTCTCCTGGAAGAATGGTCAAAAATTCTCATAAACACACACCTAAACCTTGTGGACAGCCTTCCCAGAAGAGTTGAAGCTGTTATAGCTGCAAAAGGTGGGCCTACTCCATATTAAAGCCCATATATTAAAAATGGAATGTCATTAAAGTTTATGTGTGTGTAAAGGCAGGTGCCCCAATATTTTTGGCAATATAGTGTATGTCAGATTTAGCCTCTCGAATTAGCCTAGCCTGTCTTTGTCATCACTTTGACTTAATTTAATTTGATTATTGTGATTCCTGTATGTCAAAATAATCACTGCTAAATCGAAGGTTACCCCGTCACTTCATTTTACATAAAACGGTACATAATAACCAACTAACATTTTTTGCTAACGTATTGCATGTTTGGAATAGGTCTGAGCGAGACTAGAGAAAGATTGCTATATTTAGAATTTGAAAAATAAGTTCTACATTTGGCTATATAGTAGGATTGGGTGATATGGCCTCCAATCAATATAACGATTAATTGAACATTTTACTTTGATTACAATTAATGAATGATTATTTTGTGTTTTTGCTGTCATTTCATTGACAATGATAGGTTTCTTTAGTGAAACCTCATGTTGAATGAGTTGAATGATGAGGCAGGTTCCTTAAGCTTAAGCAGTTTCTTAAGACAGAATGAAGATGCTACTGAAAGATGTTTATACACGGCCAGTTCAGTGTCTGCCTGTGTCTGTCTCTGCCCCCAATGAGGGAAACAGGCCCTTTATCTATGGTCTTCGTACAGACTCCTGGAGCCAGGGAGTCAGACAGCCTTGGTGAGAGTAAGTTGTATGACATAGGCAAAGAACATGATGAGCAAGTAGCAAAGACAGAAAGAAAGAAACATGAAAATAAGAAATATGAAAGCTATAAATGAGTGAACTAAATTAACATAATCACCTACAAATTAGGGAAATGCCTCAACAAGGTGTGTACTGTAAATATGCTCAACTATTGAAGCTGGGATATTTTTTCTGATGAGAGACTTTGTTTATGATTTAAAAATAATTGAAGCAAACACACAGACAAACCATTTATGGTTACTGAATATTTAGAGCAACTGAAATCAAAACACAAATCCCTGGAAATTAAAACGTATTATGAAAAAGGTTGCAGTTTTAATGTAAAAAGCAAATTCTGTAAAAAAGTAGACAATAGTTTACATTTCTTGCAGACAAACTGTTTATAGTGATCACATTTGTATGGGTGAAATTGATCACCATAAGCAGATGATCACTATAACCGATTTTTAAAAAAAAATTTCCCCCTTTTTCACTGTCTCAGGCAGATTCCCATCTAATTGACATTTATATATTTATTACATGAATATAAGGTAATAAAATAGGGTCGCTATTAACAAAATTTTGACACTTTCAAAATACATTGCAGCTGTATGAAATGCTTTTCGATTTACAGTACTGCAGAAATTACATACAATTACACAATTTACTTTTAAGCTCTATATAATTGAATAATCTATAATACAGTGCAGTACTGTACATAAAATTTAGCTCATAGTTGAAATACTGCATCTCATTGGGTTGTTTTTGGCAGTTTATCATGAACTTTGAGCCTATATTCGTAATTGAGAAAAAAACACTTCCTGTTTTCTGTGCATTCAGCATTAGCCTCAGGTAGCTAGAGAGAAGCAGACGGGTTACCACAAGGCAAAGTAGGCAAGTAAAAAGAAAAGAATTTTTTCCCCATATGCTGTGTATGAAAATACTCAAAATGAACACTGTGAATGGAGTACTTGATTATTTATTAGTGAATTATTTAAACAGTATTTGTACAGGAATGGTTCTGTGCAATATTGCTAGTGTTTAAACTGATTGGTGGTATTACCTTCGGTAGCTGAAACTTTTTGTCCCCATTTCCTTTGGTAGCTGAAACTGTTTTTCCACAGTGTTTACGTTTGACCTCTTTTTGTTCGGCGTTCGCATGCAATTCACTAAAGCCGCAATATGTCCAAACAGAAACATCATCTTTCTTTGGTACAAGCTGCTGGAGTTTTCCATGTTGTTTCTAAGTGACAGACTGGATGGGGCAGAGTCACATGACAACTAGGGATGCAACAATTATAGATTTTGGTTGTATGATTATAGTCTGAGGAATAATCACGGTTATCACGATTATTATGCATTCATTCATTTCAAAACACTATTAGTTAAGAAAATCACTTGAAAACTCCTTATATTTTAAGTGTTATTTATTGCTGCTCAATAAACAAATAATACAGGACAAAATAATAATAATAAAACAAACACTTTCACATTTCTCTCTTTGGACTTAAAAATAAGTGGGGGAAAAAAAGTTTTTGATTTAAACATAAGTAATAATTTTACACTGAAAATAAATAACAGAATAATGAATAAATAAAATAAAAAATAAAAAAAGAATAAAAAATAGTATTTGTCTAAATTAAATCTTAGCTACATATTAGCTAAGTATTTCCCTTTTAAAGAGAACAAATTTAGTGAAAGGCACTTTTGATCAACTGTATTACAAAATTGTTTTTTTTTTTTTTTTTTTCTTTTTGGACCAGAGTAGAAACATTGAAAATGAAAAAGCTGTATCCAAAATGATCCCAAACTGCCGACTTCAGGCGCTTTGGAGGAAAAAGAGTTTCGCTGCTAGATGCCTCAGCCATAGTTAATCAAGTGCGCTTGTGTAGTAGCCTTGGTCTCTTATGAGCTCGGAATTTTAAACTAGCGCACAGTTGGCATACCTTTGATTAGCTGCAGCAGTTTCGTTCCGTGCAACAGAAACGCGGTGTTGAGAAGCCTTTTCGATTAATTAACCGTGACGAATTAAAGCACGTTTAATAGTGAAATCGCTTAATCGTTGCATTCCTAATGACATCCACGCAATATTATGGTTTTAAAGAGACAGTACATGAAAATGCACTGAGGAAAGTATCATTTTTTTGTAAGTATTAACAGAATAAAAAAAATAAGGAACCGACATGGGCCGTCGGTTCCTTATTCAGTTCATTACGTCGATTAGAGGTTCTGAATGTCCTTTTTTGATTAATTTTCATTTGCCAGCCCTGCTATATAGCTACCTTTTAACTTATCTACCAACAGTGTTGAATAACTTGCTGTTGCCAAGAGTTGTCCCAACAGACAGAAAGCAGTGCCAACAAATCACTTGCTTTTGCTCGTTGTCACTATAAAATACAAAATATTTCCATGCAGCAGAATAAGAACGGCTTTTCATGACCAGTTCTTGTTCGCCTTTCTCCTCTTCACTCATTTTTGTATGCAGTGCTCATGTATGGAAGTAAATATGTGTCATCAGAATTTGAATTTTATGTGCCACTGAAATTCTAACATTGAATATTTATGCATTGGAAATATGCATCGGAAATTCGATGGTCCAAATTCACATGCAAAAATACGAGGTTAAAAAAATACAAAGACAACATTTCAATGCTGAAAAATACAAAGACAACATTT
>JAODJU010000130.1:13600628-13611569 GCA_026776725.1 Gnathonemus echidnorhynchus
AAAATCTACCTCACGAAGTATTAGCTGTTAATTAGAAACATCCAGAAAAACTTTTCTTAACAAAATTAATCTGAAATTAATGTTCATAAAGGCTACACAAAGTCCTGCTTTTAGCTTGTTTTTGTAGGAAAACCTGAACCAACTAGATGATTAGATGGAAGTGCCTGTAGGACAGACTGGTCTGTCTTTGAGAACATGGTACCAAATGACACACATACACAAAAAGAACATCAAAACCCAGACTTGAGCAGAGGACCGGAGCATCTAAAGTCCTGTATTGGGCATGACTATTCTGTTTCAACTATTTAATGTAAAGGGTAAGCTCACCCCAAAATCATAGGAATCACAGTAAAGGATGTAGATTTATACAAGAAATGATTTAGTAAAACAATTTAAAACTTGAAGCTCTATTTAATTATGTTTTCTTAAAAATTTACTTTTAAAGGCATTAAAATAAACTAACTAATATGACCTCAAAACTAAGACCAATATTTCAAATGAAGGGGCAGATGCAATAAGATTGCAACAAGTTATATTTTAATGAAAAATACAACAAAAATTAAGACTGTTAAAATAAACAAATTAAATAAACAATGCAATCTATTGCAATTATTCTAAAACTACTCATACATGCAATTAATCTTTAATCGCATTTTGTCCCGACATTCAACAATAAAAAGTTCCATGTCTTCCTGATTCTGAAAGACAAACAAAAACGGTTCTTTGGCCTCAACGCTTGGGTAATCGTACACCTTTTGCACAGCTCTCCTCTGAGCTTCCTCCTCCATCTCCAGATAGCGTGGCTGGAACACTGCGCCTCTGAAGAGATTGATATTTACCTTCAACCACTCTGCAGCAGTTTGAAGATCTCTTGTTAAAGGTGTCTCCTTAAAAAATAATCATGAACCAAAGAAAACATATTGGTTTGGCCCATGCCTATATAAATGTATAAAACACAAAAGATATTACAACAATACATAGGAATACCTCCTCAATGCTCTCAAGAGTCCCTTTCAAATCAGGGGTCCATGGTGTTTCTGTCCTATAACAAAATATTTACATGTTAACCACACCTACAACAAAACACGATTAAGAAAGATAAACCATACAGGGAGATGGAGGGAGAGAGAAAGATTTACCTTAGAAGAGCGAATTTCTCAATTAAAATAAGGCACCACCATCTCCTGATTAAGGGAAAGTCATACTACCAAGCAGAGGAGAAAAACAATGGCTTACCCAATCAGTCATAATTATACATATATGAATTAAAATCAGCTGAAAACTTACAGAGTTGAAGTCAAATGGTGCCCCCAGGACACAGTGTAGAGCATACTGGATAGAAGGGGCACATACAATATTGATTTATTTAAGATAAAAAATTATGTACTTCTATTTACACATGTATACACACACACACACACACACACACACACACACACACAATATATTCCTCACCATCAACATAAATACACCACAGTCCACTGATCCGGCCAATTGCTGAGGAAGATCCTAAAATTGAAATGTAATTAATATGATTCGATGCAAAAATGGTCAATAACTGTAGTCCATCTAGTGGTAATAAGACAATCCTAACCTTGTTTTTTCTCAGGATCCATTTGCCTGGAGCAATTCGTGATGTCAATTTGCTGTTAAGAAATATACAAGTATCATACATGAAAATGTAAGTTTCAGATGAGTTGGAACTATACAGCTTAGGGTGTTTTCACATATAGTCCTCTTTAAAGGAACCAAACTCAGTCCTCTAAAAATGGTCCAAGAAGTGGATCAACAAAAAGGGAAGTTCTTTTTATGTTCACACTGTGAGTTCATTTGAAGCTCAGATGGGGTCTCAGTCCTTTTTCTGTTCATACTTAATTCTTATGGAGCTCTTGGCCTTTTATTGCTTTGCATTCTGGGTAGTTTTCACTTCGAACAAAAACTGTTGGACCAGGAGCACTTTGTTTTCATAAGGCGCGAGTTAAACAAACTGTGCAGCGGACTTAAAGTGAACTGGACTGAGACCACCTCCAGATGTGGTCTCAGTTCAGTTCGTTTCAGAGGGGTCTGAGTTTGTTTAATGTACTTTAGATCTGATTTTAAGTTTATTTTTGGCATTTTTTCTTATTCTGATACACTTGTAGCACTTTGGTCAACTTCGTTGTGTGAAAGTGAGTTATAAATAAAGTTGCCATTGCCATTGCCATTTGGTGTGTTCACATATACATAGAAAATGCTGACTAATCAATCAGAGTTTGCATTAAGGGCTGAAAGGGACCAAGTGTGAAAAAACCCTTAGTTTCACTTCCTTTTGCATCAGAATACTGAACATATTTGAAACATAGCCAAATTTTATATTTTGAAATTACAGTAATTTTATTTATATGAAATACCTGAAAGCTATTTCTAAATATAAATATTAACCAGTTATTTCATTTTGTCAAGCAAAGTTTGTTTAAAAAATGTGCGAAGTACTATGCAAAAGTGAAAAGTAGGCAATATTGTGCCACGTTGTAACATCTGTTACATACAGAGACAGACCCATATACAGTTAGAATCCTCATGCAAAACTAAAACAAACACACAAACAAACAAATCTGAACATCATGCAAACCGCAAAGCTTGAACAGCGAACCTTGAACAGCGAACCTTGAACATGTTCGCAACTACATAAATAAAACAACCTGAAAAGTGTCATGTATCGCCCATCTCCCAACCCATAAGGATTGGCTGAGTCAAGAAAGAACATTTGCCTATCTTTAGGCTTCATGACCTGTGGGGTACAGTTTGAATACTTTTTGATGAAAGGTAAAAGCAGATAAACATTCAGTTTGTGTAAGAAGAAATTTAAACATACACATAGCATCCAGTGACCCGTCTTCCAGGCAGGAAACAGGACACAGTCCTTGAGTGAAATATCATCCTAGAAGTCATTTCAAATAACATGAGACTAATAATCATGGCAAATAATTTGCTTAGACAATATTTAATATGCAGTATGACATTCGTAACTCACTGGGAAAGATAAAAAGGGATCTTGGTTTAGTGGAGGCAGCCACGTGACCACAACATATGCATCAATTGCCAGAATGTCCTTTCCCTAAATCAAAAACAAATACAAATTTCAAGAGTCCACAAAATAGACTTTGTATATGAATTAGATTCTTAATAAAACCCACCTGTGCCTCAGCAAGTAATGTAATTGCTTGCAGACATCCATTTGCAATCTAAGACATTTGAAAAAGAAAAATTGTTACATCTTCATTCGTAAATGAGAAAATACATTTAAAACAAAAATTATTTATAGACTCACAGTTGCCTCCAATTCTGCATTGTGACCCAAGGTCCAAAAATCCTTCCGTTGAAGGACAATGTTCCCAACTTCAGCTACTTCCTCTTTTGGGCTACTGGTGCTTAAAATCCAGTCAAGCTGCAAAACAAATTAAATAAGGACAAATAAAAGGCTGCATGAAGTAGATTAAATTTTAAGTAATTAACTAATAAGATACATAGCACACCATACCACTTGTATTTGTCCTTTGCTTGGCTGATGATCCCAACAGGTTCTACTGGCAGACAGGTCTTTAATAAGACACACGATTGAATCTTCTTTATAGACAGACAGACAGACAGACAGACAGACAGAGACAATGAATTTTAATTTTAAAAATTAAAGTCTATTTTTAAAATGTTGTTATGTTTTACAAGACCTACCTTGAACTGTATCTGCTTCTAAATTTATTAGAGCAGAATCCACCACAGCATCAGTTGGATCTCCTGCCTCCATACATACTTCTGAATTATTTGGGTAAAAAAATTGTAGTTGGAATCTGAAAACAAGCTTATATTCTACCACACATAGGAAAGAAAACATTACCAATAGCTGAAGCAACATCTGACAGTGCCGGCCCCTCAACCACGTTAGGGCTTGGTTCCTCTGGAACAATATCTGGAATTACTGTTTAAATGGAAAATTATATAAATGTGACCATTAGATAAAACAATAAACATATAAAACCATTCATATTTCTTTAAATGTTGGCAAAGACTATGTGAGAAAAATTACCGAAAGTGGCCTGCCCATATGCATTCATCACCAGCTCTGATCCAAATGTGTTCTTTAACCTGTTCAGCACTTTACTGTTCCTATTTTCATTGTAGTGATGAATTATATTCCTCATTAGAAAAAGATGAGTTGATGGCATTGTCATGTTCATGAAGTAGTTGTTTTTCTTCATCTTAGCAAACAGTTGTTCTGCAACCTGACTATTCACTTTTCCACTTAGCTGAGGCACCAATGTCACTTTCCTCAAGACATCGCGACTGTCTTTAGTATTGCTTTCATGAACTCGATCATAAAGTGCATAATGATGAGAAGAGCCCGTTATGGGGTGCCCATCTGCATCTGGAATTGTCTTTTTAGTCTCCAGCCAGGGTAGAGACACTTTCAGCTCTCCACGTGTGGCCAGTGCTATGTTACCTTGAGTAGGTTCTGCTAGTCGTCCTTCAAAAGGAGAGAAAGGTAGATTTTCTGGCACCCTGAGATTGGTGTGTGTTGCAAGACCCCGAGCAAAGTCATAAATTGCAACATTTGGCATGTGTTTCCAGGACAGCAGCAAATCTGCAAAGTCTCGAGGGCTCTCAGCTCGAAGATTACATTTTAGGCTATAAACAATCCCACATGGACACATGATCACGCCCATCCACCTGACAAAAAAAGTCATTCAAGTTATTACATTTTCACCTTATACAGCAAAATCTCTCAACATATTATGAACAATCTAATACATTAGTTTCTCCATTAAATGTTATGATTACCAGAGGCAGCCCAGATCTTCTGAAAAATTTTGTCATATGTTTGCCTTGACTTCATTTCATTAACCAGTCTAAGAAGCAGGTCATGGCGAGATCCAGAGGAATCCAATCCACATTCTTTGCACAATTTTCTGAGTACTTCAACCTAGTAAAGGTAAATAAGCAACATCTGTAGATATGTACTTTTTAAATTAAAACATTTAAACAGTCTAAAATAGACAAACCTTCTGTTTGAAAAGTTCATCTCTAAGCCTGTCTTCTGACAGAAATGTCAGCAGCCTCTGACAAAGACTTTGGTGCATGAACTTTTTCAAATTCAGTGTTTAGCACAAGACTTGAACGGCAAGTCTTCCTGCCTATCCAAGGAGCCCAGAAGTGAAAACTTGGTGGTACTGCAAATGGATTACATCTTCCACCTACAACAAAAATAATAGTTCTGTAAGCAGGTTCGAGGTTTTATATATGTATGTGCTATAAACTAGCCAACACTATATACTGTACTTGCAACAAATCCTCGACCGATCATCTCCTTTGACACTGCCTCCCAAAACGTTTCCAAACTGACCTCTCCCTTGAAGTTTTCTGGTGGTTTTTCAACATCACTTACTAAGATCATAGAATGGATGGTTTATTGTAGGAGTTCAACCAATGTGAATTCATGCATCAATTATATAAACAAAGAGCTAAACTGTAATACCTGACAATTTAAAAACACCCTTTTTGTGCAAATCCATGATCACCACAGGAGGATGGTCACCACAAGTAGCACAGGAGTACTTGTAATCATGGTCTGTTAAGGCCTCAAAATGTAGATAGGCATGCAGGATTGTGTCTGATGGTGGAAACTGCACACCGGTTGTGAGTTGTAAATATTCAACAGCTCTGCTCACTGCAGTATGGACCTAAAACAGGACAGTTAACATTTTCTCACTCTGTAACTATCATATTCCACAATAAATATTTTATAATATTAAGAATTATAAATAAATAGCAAAAGATGTCATTTAGAATTAAGTGATCAGTATCACCACAGCACAGCACACAACAACAAAATGTGTCCTCTGCATTTAACCCATATGTAACATTGTGACATAGCAGGGGCCAGCTGATTCAGCACCCGGGGAGCAGTGCTTGGGGGCGGTACCTTGCTCAGGGTACCTCAGTGGTCGGGGATTTGAACATGCAATCTTTCAATTACAAGTGCGCTTCCCTAACCATCAAGCCACCACTGCCCTCAGTAGGCAGTTTACCATTTATGAGTAAATGTTAAAAATTTGCCAGATTCAAAGCCACTATTAAACTTGTGTACAGAGTTTGATTATAACCAATACTGCTATGGTCACCTGGAGAAGATTTCTTAGGGTCAGGCACAATGCCAGATCTAGAATGATGTAATCATTGAAGTTGTGGAGGTGGTTGTTCCACTCTTGGTAACGATAAAACATTCCACACTCAGGGCACCGCTTGCAGTAGGTAGCAACACCTGAAATGTAAGATGATATTATTTAGGATTATTTTAGTGGAAAGGAAGCCATACAAGGCATGTGACTTCAATGCTTACCTTCAATAATGCACCAGTTAGTGAGTATTTTTGCCTTTTGCGTTATAAGCATAGGATCACTAAGTGGGACAGTTCCAGGGCATCTCTGGCAAATTGTTTCATCAGGGGAAAGGCTCCGTGGGTAGTCTCTGTTTGGAATTGGTACACGTACGTTCTCGGGCAGTACAGCAGGTATCTTCTTGTTCTTAAGAATATAGGTTACCAGAATCTCTAGTCTAGCACCTTTAGGTGGATAAAGAGAATGCTTATCCTGCACATTCCTTTCCTCACACAAGAGTTTCTGTTTGTTCGTTAGTGATTCCTCTGTACTAATCACAGATATGAAAAGTTTACGGTTGGTCTCAAACAAATGCCATTTGGCAATATATTTGTGAATACAGGATCGTTTGGATTTGACACATGGACAATGCCAGGTGTTTAACTTTGAATCATAGACAACTATTACACGTTGCAAACAGCTATAATAAGACACAGATGGCTCATATACTGAAATGCACTTCTTGCTTTGTGGAATCCCAATTTTTGTGTGAACTGATAATGGCACGTTGTTGGTGTTAGCAAGAAGTTGCCGAGCAAGACAGGTCCTTTTTTTTTCCTCGCTAAACCACTTTGCTCGTACCATTTCCGTCAGCACCTCTTCTGAAAGTGAAAAGTCTTTGGCAGAGGACGCGCAATAGCTAACTGACCTGATATGATGGCAATGATAAGAAGGAAGACCACTCCTCTGAGCTAGTTCCATGTTGATCTGGCACTCATTTGACTCACATAACACACTGTGAACATCCCCCCATGTTTTGCACTGTACATGGAGTGGTAGGCTGTGCCCTTTAAATGACTTTAAAACAGCAAAAATGCCATTTCTCTTGTCAATGCATTCACTGACAAGGTGGCATTTCAAATTAATATCTTGTATTTTTTGTTCTGTGTGTTTGCGATCAATGTGTTTTTTTAAGTTACATTTGTTCAGAAGTATATTGCAAATGGGGCAATTCTTTCTAATCACTGCACGAGCACGAACTCTTCCTGTGGTCAGTTTACTTGTAGCACTGGCCAGTGGCGTTGGTACTCCCAGGCTGGGTGGAAAGTTTTCTGTAACTCTGGCTGGTGGTGAGGGTGGTGGTGGTGTTGGTATTTCCAGGTTTAGAGGACAGGTTTCAGTAACTCTTGATGGTGGTGGTGGTGTTTCCATGCTTTGAGGAACGGCTTCTACAGCTCTAGCTACTGCTGGTAATCGTATTTCCAGGATTGGTGGAATTGGCCCTGTAGTTCGAGTTGGTTGTGGTACTTCCTGGATCATGGACTGAGCTCCAGTGGCTAAGACATCAAAGTGTTTGCAAACAGACAAATGGTTTTCAAAGTCTCTTTTCCGTAATACTGTTGTCTGACAGTGGGGACAGTGAAAATGAAGTGATGGTCGACAGCCTAATCCACATCTGTGGATTGTGAAACCTACAAGAAATAACATAACATATACTGTGCAGTGATGCTCTGTAAAACAGAGTGTTTCAAGACTGTGTTCAACTTTGCATATATATTGAACACATCTTAAAGTATCACTCACCTTCATGGACAACAGCCTTGTTAAAGTGAGTTTTCAAGTGATTTTTTAATTTGTCCAGTCTTGTGGATTTAAAGACCGTGGCACTGCAGAAAGGGCAATGAAACCAGTCACAACATTTTGTGCACTGGTTAAGCTGTGGAATGCACTGCCCTTTCTGAAATGTGATGTGCTTCTAAAATAAAGACAAAAGGCACAATGGAAAACTGTGATTCCTTATTTACAACATGAGCAAAATATTTTCATAGCCATTTAGTGGCAATAAATTGCCAAACGTCGATGGCCCGTTTATAAATAAAAGGAATCTTTAACTTAATACGCTTCCACAATAGCCTGCAAGATAGCATAAAAAACGCTTGCCAGAATTCGCTAGTTAACCTATCAAACTACTATTATTAACCTGATTCATCATGTTAATAATAACATACTTTGTACATCTAAAATGTTGAAACGTGTCACAAACTGCACAGTTTCATATCAGCAATCTAAAACTTAACACAAGACTGAAACTTACCGTACAGTCCTCCGCCATTGTAAATAGTGGTTTGTCCCCGCCCATAAACTTCCGTCCAGAAGCTGGTGGTCTAGAAGTGGTGGCCTAGAAGTGGCGGTGGTGCGGCGCTGCAATTGGACATTTCTCACAGTTCAGGCATTTAAGTGGCACCGAAATGAGGCACCGAAATTCGCGTTCTGTTTCGGTCCGATACATACCGGTTATATAGGTACCGGTGCCGTATTGGCACCGGTTTTCGGTACCCAACCCTAAAAGGTACTGGCAAGCAGCTCTGAGGAGAACCCAGATGCTAAAAGGTGCATCTTTTGTGAGAGACCATCTCATGGCCTTCACACGTGTCGAAGGTTTATGAACAAGTCAATTGCAGAACGAGTTAAATTTGTGCAAGCAAGAAAATTGTGTTTTGGGATGTTTAGAATTAGGACACCTTTCAAAGAACTGTGGAAGGAGCAGTGTCTGTGACGCATGTAAAAGGAAACACCCAACATGTTTACATGAAGACCGCACCAAGCAGAGCGGAAAGAAAGAGCAATGGGATGATGAACGAAAGGAGAGTGGGAAACACTTCAAGGAGAAAGAGGGGTCAAAGGAAAAGAGAGAGTCTAAACAGATTAATTAAACAACAAAGGAAGTAACATCTAACACAGTTCTGCAAGACATGAATAGCACATACTCATCCACGGTTGTTCCAGTATGGTTGTCCACAATAAGTAATCCAGAGAATGAAGTCCTTATATATGCACTTCTGGACAACCAACGTGACACCACTCTCATCTTGTAAGAGAAGATTAAAGAATCTTTAATTGTCACATGCATAGTTATCAGTGTTGGGCAAGTTACTCTAAAAATGTAATTAAACTACGGATTACTGATTGATCCCTTTAAAAATAATCAAATTACTAATGTGATTACTTTATTTCAAAAGTAATTAGTTACATTACTAGTTAAATTACTAGTTACTTCCCCACTCTCTAAAGAAACTCTTAAGTCAGCTCAAACACACTTTATTATTAAGTGTTACAAACCTAAGCCTTTTAACTCAAAAACAGTGATTCAAGTATTTAAATTTTTATGAAATGAAATTAAATAAAATGTAATTCTTGACCTTTAACTTAAAATATTTCTTACCACTGTTGCACATTTCTCTATCAAATGAAAAATAAACAAAGTACATCAATATTCTTATCTGACTTTGACAGCAATGAGTAGTTTCATAAAACATAAAATGCTATTTGGTTTAGTAAAGGCCTACATTTGCTTTGTATCTTCCTGCCTCTGGCAACTAATGTTCAAGGTGAAAAAATGGTGTTGAGCTAGTGAAACAATTGTTATATCGCATTAGCAGAAGCTTCTCAAATCTTGTATCAGACAGTCTGTTCCTTCTAGGTGTGAGGACCAAACTGCCCAAACTAAAAAGCCTCTCCACGGGAGCACTAGATGGAGTAGGAGTGTTGTACTTCAAGAAAATATTCTTGATGTTTGAGAATTGGTTCAGAGTCTCTGGTTCATACCCCCCTGACCTCAAATAGTCCATAACTTCTTTTTCTGCAGAGTAACTCTCCTCACACTCGATTTCAAAACCAAAAAAGTCCATCCCATCACCAGGTATGGCTGACTGTGTGCCCACTGGCAGTTCCTTCTGCTACAGGAGCAACTGTGCCACACTCTGCTATCAGAAGCTCCTTAACTTCCTGTTTCCTACCATCATCCCTTAACCATCAGAGTTTGAATTTTGGACAACTGACAGCAGCAAGAAGTGCATCTTTGTTGCCCAGCACATCTGCAAAACAAGTCTGGATGGCCTGAAAATAAAATAAAATAAAAATAATAAGAAATTGTATTGAATACTTATAATATATTGTAACTGTATAATTAGACATGTTAATTTTGTTATTTTACTATTTAGGCTACAGTGCAGGCTATTTACTGTAGTCCAACAATCTGCCTTTTGTGGGATGATATGTACATAAGCTATGAAGATACAGTATAATAAGCATTGTTGTGATTTACTCAAAGTAGTATTTTGATTTAATCTTTCTTTGCTGTGACACTGTGTTAAATAGTTTAACGTTTTGTTTTTTCTTTTTCTTTTACTGACTTCCTTACAATATACTGCAGTAGGTATAGGAACATACCTTGACAATGACATCTGGAGGGTCAGCTGTCATTCTGGAGAGGCTCTCTTTCAAAGAAAGGGTCTTTGCCATCAGGACATTGAGCGTGGGTAACAAAGCCCCATAAGGACAGTCATCCCCTTGTAAAATGTCCAGCGCAGCTGTAAGGGGCCTCATTACGATGCAGTACTCATGCAAGAATTGGTATTCCTTGTCATTGAAGCACTTCACTCCAAGCTTGGTGCACAAGCTATTCAGCTCATTCAAGGGAATTTCTGTGATTTTAGAAATAGCCTCATAAAAGCAATTCCACCTTGTGCATGATGGTACCAGAAGCTTTCTCTGGCTGACTTCCTGCACTTCTTCTGCTGCATATGTTGAT
>JAODJU010000130.1:13637052-13647937 GCA_026776725.1 Gnathonemus echidnorhynchus
TGCTTCCGGGATAGGCTCCGGACCCCCCGCGACCCAGTAGGATAAGCGGCTTGGAAAATGGATGGATGGATCTATAGTAGTTTCACAAAATATGCTTGCAGCCCTGTCAGTAAAGACTTACAGTCGTCTAGTTTATACAGTTGTCACTATTGCGAATGAGGGACTAACCTGATAGTAATTTTTAGTATCAATTTCTTTGGTAACCCGAGTCTAGCCATAAGTTGACAAAATGTCTGGATAATATACAAACCAAAACAAGGTTTGCATAAAATTACTTGTTAATCTTGGATTTGTCAAAAGAGCCACAATTTGCCTTGGTTAAAAAGTTTCAGCACAAATTTACCCAAATATGTCTTCCTAGCTATTTTGTCTGTTGTAGTCTGTTAATGGGTCCAATGTATGGCTCAGTGGGTTAGGTCACCAGTTTGAATCCCAGGTAGAATTTACCCCCAAATGCTCCTAGGATTGTCTGACCATACTTTCCCAAAAAAGGTATGTCACTTTGGATAAAAGTGTTTATTAAATAAAAATGGAAAAATGCTTCTGTCCTACGCAAGTGCTATGGTGTTGATATCTGGAAATGAAGCAGGCCACATCATTCGTCTGAGGTGTCCTTCACTTTTCTTTTATGCCAGATGGTTCTGACATGACTTGGAGGTTTCTTTGCGTCACTGTTGCTGTAGAATGAAGGAATGTTCAATTAGCTATAATCCTAATGGAATGTTGTACATCACTACCAAAGCCACCCAAGACTATGACATTGCCTCCTCCGTGCTCAAAAAAGGTAAGCACATACATAAAATTCACAGTCTAAGAAACATAACTGTTGGATTCAAATGCTTCAAATTTTGATTCCTGTTAATAGAATTGTTTATACAGTTTAAGCTTAGTTAATTATGGTTTCAACCAGGCATACTTGGATAAAAATAATACAATGTAAAACATAAAAATAGCATACGCAGCTTTGATACTTCCCATATGTGGGTGTACTGTCATCTTACGATTATTTATGATATGTTTTCCAAGAAGGTGAGTTAGGAATGCTGAAAAACAAGTTTCACACCACAGCCAAGCCTTTAGCACTAGTACTCTATTGGTTCTGGCTGATCTGTACATATCTGTTCTTTTGTGGGCTCTTTTAACGCCGCCTCCAAAAATTCATTAGAAGCATCAATTTTTAGCAAGTCCAACTAGTCAGAATTAGAATAAATGATTCACTGTTCTCAGCACAAAAAGTTTGCTTATTTATTACAACCACGGTATCATTTAAAGGAGGTCTTTATTTTATACATTTAGTAAGTGCATAGAAGGTCTGTTCGATGTGTATGTAGAACTTGGGCATCACGCTTCAAATCAATGGATTTTTTTCCAGAAAAATTCCAAATTAAAAAAAAATAAGGTAAGACTATTTAATTATAGTTGCAGAATAGTAAATTTCTCCAATGCATTATATCATATATGATCTCTGATATCTGTACATTTCAATCTTAAATATGTTTCTAAATGTTAACATTATATATCATCAATTTCACCACAACCCTGTAATGAATAAGTGGACGGAAATAAACATTTAATGACAACATTGACATATGACAGCAATGATGGCTTTCACTAACATAATTATTTATTAGGAAGATATACTGGTTACCAATAAATACTCTGTTTCACATATAACAACTATCTCAGAATGTAAATGAACAATTTTCCTGTAAAAACTTGAAAAAACACTTTTAAAACAATGTCTTAATATTGTGAAAAAATAAAATGTTTTCTGTATACTTTTAAGAATGCATGGTACCCATCTCAAAGAATTCTAGTGTAATTATTATTAACTGTATATGATACTTCATTCACAAGCTGAACACATGATTTGTCCAACATTGTTCTTTCTTTCATTAGTGGAGAGACAAGTTTCAAGTTTCTCATACTTCCGGAGGTGTGACACTACAACGCTAGTCAGGTTAAGCAACAACTTGGTAGAATCTATGAAAAACAAAATGGAGAAGTTTGGTAATGAAATACAAGATGGAAATAAGGCCCAAAGACTGTGGTAAGTTACACCTTGTCTGTATTCTAACATATATAGTTAATTCTATATTCAATGTTTGGACTCAGATGGAATGGGGGAGAGTTATATTACTTTGTGAGGAAGTGATAAAAACCTGTTATTTTGATTTTGTGGGGGCACTGTTTCAGCCCCCATAAGAGGAATCTCCATTTTATGAAACACTGTGACTGTAGTCAAAAAACTAGTGATTCGATTCAAAATGTGAAAGTACACTTTAAGCAGTTAAATGCGATGTGTAGCAGGTTTTGCAAAGTTATCCAATAATAACCATTCAGAGAAATGATAATGGATTTTTTTGTCACACCCTTATGTGGAGAACATACCTGAGTTAATTACGAAATGAATATTCAATCAACCCTTTTGTGTTCTAACTGCTAATCCAGTACAGGGTCTTAGGGGGTTGGAGCCTACCACAGGCAGCGTATGGCACAAGGCTGGGGTATTGAAATACTTGAACTGATAATTTTCTTACTAAAGTATAGTTCTGTTCTTTAAGTAATTATAAGAGACATACTAAAGGATATATTTCACAGTCACAGGTTTACTTTTTCCTGTGATGACTGTATTTAATAATACAGTATTAATAGACTGTAGCTGCTCAGTTACAAAGCTAGTCAGTATGAAAACAAGTCTCAACTCTTCAACCAGATTCAATTAAAACAGATAACTGTTGGTTTGTAAAAAGCACAGTAATATTTAAAAGGCAAACTATATGTGATTTCAAGAAAATGTTTTGGAAAGGTGTTCAGGATCTAGTAAATAGACAATGTGGTAGTGTACTTGTGTGTTTAGGGTTTCAGAGTTATGTGTTATGTTTCAGTGGCCCATAGCATAGATGTGTGGGGGTTTGCATTTTCCACATTGTGGGGACGAAATTTATATAGCATATCATAAGACAAAATACTTCATTGTCTTTCTCAGCTTCGGTAATTTACAGATTTTACAGTGAAGAAGAAACAAGGTTTTTGGGGTGTAGGGGTGCTATGGTCATTGTAGTAGGGGTTAGATTAGATTAGATTAGCCTTTATTAGTCCCACAAGTGGGAAATTTGCATTGTCATGGCAGAAAGTCAACAGGACAAGATAAGAGCAGCAAAATAATAAAAAAAATCAATAGAATAAAAACTGTACCAACAGTACAGTATAAAAAGTACACTATACAAAGAATCTGGTAACGTGTATATGTAAACTATGTATATATGTATGTATAAATGGAGTGTATTTGTGTATGTATGTATATTTTGTACAAAGTGGATATATAAATATATGTACATGTACCCCCGTGACCCGAACCCCGGACAAGTGAAAGGTGATGGATGGATATAGATAGATAGATAGATAGATAGATAGATAGATAGATAGATAGATAGATAGACAGGCATGCAATGGAGTGACAGGCATGGACAAGAACTAGTATTGCATATAAGAAATATTGCACATAGAAACTACCATGGTGTATTGGATGTGTGTGATTGTTAGTCAATGTGCTGTGGTCAGCTGCAAGGACTTTATTGTAGAGTCTGACAGCGTTTGGTGGGAAAAACCTTCTGAATCTCTCCTTCCCACGTCATTGACGCAGGAGCCTGCCACTAAAGGAGCTGCTCAGTGCTGTCAGAGTCTCTACAGCACCCCCCAAGCTCCTCCCTGGCACCACCCCTGTGTACAGTGTAGTCACAGAATAAACATTTGTGCTTTGGAGTAGACTTGGGATCTTCTGAGATTCGTTGTTTTAATTCTGTTGGATTTTTAAAAAGTGTAGCGACAGAAACAGTGGCAGGACAAGAAAACTATTAAAAGTAACAGATCATAAAATGAATCACAAAATAATATAAAATCAAAACTTTGTTATAATCAGAATTGGCATTTTTTGTGCTCTTCGTTGCAGAGCTGAAATCACAAAATAACATGGATACCAAGATTCCAAGAGCTGAGATTAGGAATTATCGTAGGATACAATCACACATGAGGAATACAAGCTGACCTGACAGCACGGTGTAAGATTCTACAATGCCTGGGAAATTTATTCAGCTACTTCTGGCCAATGCACTGACTTGTGGTCTAGAAATCTGCATGGCTACAGGCACCACTTATATCCCACCTCTGCTGTTGGAGGCGGGTCTTGAGGAACAGTTCATGACCATGGTGCTCGGTAGGTACATAATCAAATGCATATCACTATAACTGCATGTATTGTTCCAACTAAGAAACTTAATTAAACTCAGGATTAGATTTCAAGGGGTTCAAAAAACCAAAACTTTGTCCAAAATATATTACATTATACAGAAATCCAGTATTTAGATCAAGTTGTGGAAAAATAAATAATAATAATAAGTAATAAAATAAACAATAGTAGTATAGTGAACAGTATTATTTTTATACTTTCATTATTATGCATGACAATACACATCCATTTGAATCACCTTGTACTCACCTAATTTTCGCAAGCTATGCAGTCAACTTGTGTATGGTATAATTCATATATTAACTGTAAAGTTAAGTAATGGTACCCGATACTGATAAAGACTGGTATTTACAAATGGATTTGAAGTCAATGATTTAGAAAAAAATAAATAACCACTTTGTACAGTTGAATGTGTGGGGTGGACAAAATAAAGGAAACATCATGTAAAATGATTTCAACTTTATGGGCAATCAATCACAATTACAACTGCAAAGGTGAGTCATATTAGGCTGAATGCCAATTAGAAGTACGTATTAGCATGACATAGATAAGTACATTATTAGTGTCAAACAGCTAGAATTAATTCAAAGACTACTATTCAGAGTACATTTGTATCCAATGTTAAAGCACAAAGATGCTTAAATTGGTGTGAGGCTTACAAAAGCTAGACCTACAACCAATGCAAAAAAAAATATTAATAAAAATGGACTGATGATCTTTCTTGATAATATTTGACCCTTTCCTCTACATTTATCTATTATTGATATGTATATTTACATTTGAAAAATCCTAAAGGATACATTTGGTGTCTGTTGCCAATAGTGGTGGGGGGTCTGTAATATTGACATTTATTTGATGGAAGTCATTAGATCGCAAGAGTATAATATACAACCTCTGCATGGTTACATAACAGCAAAAGACTATGAATCCTTTTCACGAGACCAGGTGCACCCCATGGTGCAAACACTGTCCATTCATGATATTCTCATATTCTTGGATGATCATGGACCCATATACACAGCTAAACAAATTTGACTGGCTTTATCTACACCAGGATGAAGTCAAATGCATTCATTGGCCAGTCCAGTTTCCTGAACATTATTGTAACTTTATAGGAAGTTGCAGAATGCAGAGTTCGAAGTAGCGATCCACTGCTTCAGTCCTCAAAGAACTGGAGGCTGCTTTCCATTACTCATCAGAATTACCCAGTATCTCACTACATACAGTTCAGGACTAGTATGATTCCAAGTATTTCTCTTATTTTGTCCACCTCTTGCGCATGAGTTGCTGAAAAAGGCAAACTGGCTCTTGTCATTGTTTAATACAAAAATTAAAAAAAATTAAAACACATGTGCTACTGCAATAGATATCCAAATGTTGAAAGTGCTATATATAAAATGTCTTAACTTTTCTATCACCAGGTGTTGGACCAATGTTGGGGCTAGTATTTGTACCTATGATTAGCTCCGCAAGTGATAGATGGAGTGGGCGTTTTGGCCGAAGGCGGCCATTCATCTGGGCCCTGTGCGTGGGTGTGCTGCTAGGTCTGCTATTGATCCCACATTCCCTGCGTTTAGCCAGCCTGCTGCCATGGCACCCTCGCTGGTTGGAATTGCTACTGCTGGTGGCCAGTATTTGCCTACTGGAATTTTGTGGCCAGGCATGTTTCACACCACTGGAGGCGCTAGTATCGGATCTCTTCCCTGGGGCAGAGGAGAGCCAGCAAGCCTTCTCTATCTACTCACTCATGCTCAGCTTGGGTGGATGTGTGGGCTACCTGCTACCAGTAGTAGACTGGCATGCTGGGGGTTTGGCAGTCTACCTGGGCAGCCAGGAAGCCTTAATTTATGCCCTGCTCACAATTATCTTACTGCTCTGCCTGCTGAGCACCACATTCATCTCTGAAGAGCGTGGGGCAACTGTGACACACTCTGACACTGGACACATGTACAAGACCAAGCAGTGTCGTCCATGCCTTTTCCAACTTCACCCCCTGCATTTGTACAGATCTCTGAGAAACTGCCTTTCACTGCTGCCCCAGCTGTACAAACTGTTCCTGCAGGTGCCACTGGTCATCCGCCGGTTGTTTGTGGCTGAGCTGTGCAGCTGGATGGCCCTCATGACCTTGATTCTGTTCTATACAGACTTCATTGGAGAGGGTCTGTATCAAGGAGTGCCCACTGCCCTGCCAGGCACACAGGAGAGACTGCGATATGATGAGGGTATTCACTTGACACTGTGATATGTCTAACACAAAATATAACAAAAAATTATACTAATAATCATCTGTAAACATTTCTTGTAGGCAACATTCAGTTTGCTCTTCTCATTCTTCAGCTGCATTTTAATTCTATACTTTTTCAGTCAAGTGTTTCCTCTAGCTGTTGAGAATGATATAATATAATGAAATAACTCAAGCATCAAACACAATAAAGCATTTAGCATGAATCTCATATACTGTCTTTCCTTTCTCTAGGTGTGCGAATGGGCAGCTTAGGACTTTTCTTACAGGGCTCCACAGCAGTGGTTTCCTCCTTGATGATGAACAGGCTGGTAGCCCAATTGGGCATGAGGACTGTGTACCTAAGCAGTGTGGTTGTCCTGACAGGAGCCACTTTAGTGATGAGTCTCTCCAGCAACATTTACCTAGTTACTCTCATGACCATGGTAACTGGGTTTACCTTTTGCACACTTGAAGTACTTCCCTACAGTTTGATCTGCCTGTATCATTCAAATAAGCTGGTAAGTACTGTGCTGTCTTGGGTAATGGGGTTAAAAATGTATCTTTGTAGTTAAACCAAATTAGGTGAGCTGCTTAGCATGTTTTGGTTTTGTGCATCATTTTCATGTCCTACTCGCACCCTGAATCTATAATTGATCTGTATAGTTTACAGATGAATGGTGATGTAAGAGTTAAGTTTAAGAAGTAAAAACATCTGTACAAATGAGTAGAACCTTGAACAAAACATCATCCTGAATATAGGTTTATTATACAAATAACACACTGCATATACATGTACACCATGCAATAGCTACTTTTGTAATTTTAAATAGATTACCAAGATACTTAAAGAACACAGGAAAAGACCATGATAGTCCTTAGAAGAATTCATTTGGTGACTGATTTTCCCAGCAGAGATCATGAGAGAACAAAGCAACCCACACAGTAAATCTAATAAGCTTTAACAAACCTCCATTTCAGGTTTTTTTCACCAGTTCCCAGTCAAAAATGCAGCCAGTTCAGGTAGAAGACATGGAGCAGAACATAAGCCTACTGCCTAATAGCAAAAAACAGATATACAGTGAAGGAAACCCTGTGGAAATGTCATCACCAGGACACAGACCTTTCAGACTCACTGATCCTCACCCCAGCAATGTGTTTATACCAATGAGCAAAGATTCATTACCTGACTCTCTCTCTACCCTTTCAGCACAATCCAGAGGTCTATGCTTAGACATGGCCATCTTGGACAGTGCCTATTTACTCTCTCATGTTGTACCATCTCTGTTCTTGGGTTACATTGTGCAGCTCACCCACAGTGTGACTGCTTACATGACCTGTGCCACTGGCTTCAGTGTTCTGGCGATATACTTTTCGAGACGGGTAATCATTGACAGGACGGACCTGGAGTGACTGTGTATACTCTGTTGTTCCGTCAACATACGATCATGATCGGACCAACTCAGAATTCTATAAAATTCCTTTACACACACACACACTACCGGCCAGAGGTTTGGGCCCACCCTTCGATTTTTAAAAAAATAAACACTAAATACTAAAAATAAAAAATAACACACTGCTTCCAGTGTTAATTTTGGCAAGAATTTTTAATTTAACTTAGTCACTTAGTGAAAATTCAATTTAGTCAAATTTTAGTTTAAATTTTCTCAGATAGGTGCATGATATAGAAATGGATTTTGCTGAAGGATATTTCTCCTGGCTGTATAAATTCCCTGGAGAAGTAAGCATACCCTATGATGCTTAGCTATCTAGGCTGAGTTACTGACTTACCATACTTCTTTCATATACAAAAATGAATACCTAAAGTTTGTTATAAAAAGTACAGTGCAATCATATTTCCTTCACAGGTCATATTTATTTTCTGCATACATCAACAACACATACTTGTTTTTCCCAGTTTCATTTTTGTTATTAGGGCATTAAAACACCCATAAAATTTAACTGTATGCCCATTTAATATTGTAATAATTGTTCTTATTAGGGCATCAAAACACCTATAAAACACCCGTTTAACTGAGTGCAAAATCTGTCTTTGCAATTTAGAATAACCCTCCTTCAAGAACAGAAAGTAAATACAATAAAATACAATAAAATTGATAAAACAACAAAAAAGGGACATTAGTGTGGTATTTAGGGTTAAGCATTAATCTTATGTGTCTTTCCTTCCATTTACTAGGTACAATTTGCTTATCTCGGTTTAGTTTCAAGAAGGCACTTCTTTCCAAGATGACGTTTACACACACGTGTGTGTGTGTGTATCTCTGAACACTAAGAACCGGTCCTAATCAAATTGAACTTTTTATACCTTTTTAAATTCCTCCCTTGGGTTTCACCTAACCCTGTATCATTGGGTGTGGCTTGTCGCTGTACTCATTGCCAGTTGCAGCATCTTTCACGCCGACAGGTCCAGATATTTAACCTGCTAGATATCTGTCGGGCGTCTGCAATGCATTGGCAACTCCATCGGGTGACGTTGTGAACAGTTCACATATAGTGATCGAGCACTGATTTGTCAGCACCGATTGCACACTGATTTGCCTCTGATTTGGGGCTTTTCTCAGCAATGTCCAAGAACTGTTAGTGAGCGGAAAATCGGGGATAAAATGTAGTGTGAACTTAGCATTACTTATGCTGGAAGCTGGCATTTGCACAGACATGCACAAAGTGGGAAAAACAAATCATCCAATCAGAAAGATGCATGGAGACTGTAAGAACTGGTATGTGCACTTGCAAATTTATCCGTATATAAATGATTGGTTAATAAGAATAACAACCAATGCTTTGAGATGGCTACTGTGATGTAGGTCATCTACCCAAACAGAGCCAGCAATTTCATCTTTACTCATAAGAGCATAACGAACAGGGATTTTGCCGTAATTTTCGTTGTCAAACATTTTTCCATTTATGTTGTCATTACAATTTCGTCATGAAATAAAAGGTCTTCAGCAAATTTTTATAGTCAAAGTTTCCGTTGACAAAATTAACACTGCTGCTTTGTCAAACTTTAAGTACAAGAAAATATTAGAAATACATAGAACAAATGTAACTGACTGGGTTTAAGTAATTTATAGCTTTTAGTAACACATTATTTAACCACAACAGCTGAAACTATTGATTTTAAAGAAGACATATCAGGTCTGTCTTCAGTGCATTGACATTAACTTTGTGTAATGTCAGAACTTGATTTGCACTTGGCCACTCTTGATTCTGTGTTAATAAACTAAAAGATATCCACTTGACTCTCTTGTCCCAGATCAGTTTATGAGAGGTTTAATGCACTGTCTGCACCTCCTTTCAATCTGTTGTACTGCTTCACAACTGATGTCAGAATTTTTGATAAATATGTTATTTTTATGCTTGTAATGGCTAGAAAGGCACAGCTAACAATTAAACAGAGGGCTCAAATCGAAATTTTGAGTGAAGAAGGGTTCTGTCATTGCCAAATAACCAGAAAGTTAAATTTTTCTAAGCATCGAGTGACTAACTCTTTACAGAGAAAAAGGTTCCCAGGAAGCAACAGTGACCTGAAACAGTCTGGGGCAAGGAAATGACATCAAACACATTGCTTCATTGACAGTGTAGTGTTTCCAACTTCACCCCCTGCATTTGTACAGATCTCTGAGAAACTGCCTTTCACTGCTGCCCCAGCTGTACAAACTGTTCCTGAGGGGTATTCCATGAAGCAGGATTAAGGGAAAGTCTGACTTATTTTGACAACTCAGTCTTACTTAAGTGAGAGTTCCATTCCATCAACGTGTCTTAAATGAATCCCCGCTGAATTACCATGGTAATTTATACCTGCGAACAAGCCTGGACCGGACCAGAGGTGCGTTTCCCAAACAACGACGGAAGTTAGCATTAACGATGTATCGTACTATGGTAGTTCAAACTAACCAACATCCGAAGTACGACTGTTTCCCAAAACCATCGTATCACAGTAGTTCGAACCACGTTAGTTAGTTAGTTGGGACTTCCGTAGTTCGAACTACAGTGGTTCAGCGCTGATTGCTCAGACTCACGGCGAACCTACCGTAGTTCAAACTACAATGGTTCCAGTGCTGATTGGTCAGACTCACGGCGAGTCATGTGCAACAACTTTCACAGCTGGTCGCGTACAAGTACACAGTCGTGTAACATCATATAGATATATAATAATCACACACGCATACATATATATATATATATATATGTGTGTGTGTGTCATCAATTTATTGTGTCAGTCACATAACACCAATAATATGGAAAATAGCAATTGCGCCAAAATAATGTGACGTTTCTTGGAGTGGTAAACAGAAGAACTTCCCAGCCAACACATCCATGTGGGGCCCGCATGGGATGCACTTGGGCTGACATGGGAAACCCAAGTGGGGCCCAGTCAATTTTGTCCGCAGTTT
>JAODJU010000130.1:13796127-13808135 GCA_026776725.1 Gnathonemus echidnorhynchus
GATTCCTTAGGGGCCCTCCCCCCACATGGGGCCCTGGTAACTCAGTCCCCTTTTTCCCCCCACTACGACGCCCCTGCTGCTAAGGGTGGCTGCCCTTTGCAAGCTGGGGGAGGCGTAAAGAGAATTTCCCCATGGGGATCAATGAAAAGTATCAATTATTATTATTATTATTATTAGTAGTAGTAGTAGTAGCAGTAGTATTCACTCTAATTCAGCTGCTTCGCTAATATGGATTTAATTAAATGACAATTCAATAAAATATAATACATTATACTGTAATTAATTGTAAAACAGGGAAGTGCTTTGTGTTTTCTGTAGTTTCTAGATGAATGGTAAAATATAAAACTACTGCAGCCAGATGAGTGATGTGATGAGGCACTAAATTTGAGTCTCATTGAAGAAAGCAAAACCATAATGCGAAATAAAAATAAGTAATTAACAGTACTTAGCACTTAGCTGGTAACTGGGTCAAAACAGATGGTGCTTTGTTTTAATTGGATGAAGCTAGTCTTACTTTGCAGAAATATGCTGAAATGGGGCAAGTGCGATATCCCATGTTGTCATAAAACGTTAATAATTCAGGCATTTTCAATGTGTAACAATTACCAGGTGCAGACAGGTAACCTAATATTCTTGTAAAGCTCCTTGTCAGCTGTGGGTCACAGAAGTGGGGGTGAGCTTGGCCTCTCACTGGGTTCTGCAGGTGTTTGATTATCCAGGGCAGGGCAATCGTGGGGGGGTTAAGTGGTCTAAATGTGCTTCAAGATGGAGTAGGAAGGGCCAATGAAGATATGTCTCTTCACCTTAGTATTTCATACAGATTAATATTAATACTTTCTACTTCTAAGAATACAATCTGGGATTTGTACATGAAACTATTACAAAATAAAAATATGGAAAATATTTACAGAGATTATTTTGTATATTATTATTTCAAATGAACAACCCAATGCTGAGAAAAATGCAGTAATATGGGTTTTTGAGGGTTTGATTAATTATATGGGTGTTCTTTAAGTGTATGGGTTTTGTTACTCATACCTTTGGATATTTTTTTTGTATTAACAATAAGTGGTGTTTTATTCTTTTGGTTGGCCCCTACATTTTCATAGATTTTCTATGTCCGATTAATGACTTTGCACTGTAATTCTAGGGTTTCCTGTTTTTTCAGTACAGATATCAGATCCTCACAATAACACCACATAGATATACTCACCCCTTCAAGCAGACTCTGTCATACTCCTTTCAGTTGGATTGAATTGTGATCTTCAGAGCTCAAGCCACTCAAGATTCCAGGATAATATCATACCAGTAAGTCATTGTTCTATATGAATCTTAAATCTTTAGGGATGAGCCATAGGTCACCTTGGCTTTAATACTAGGTACACATTTGAATGATGTTTGAGGGAAATCATTTTCTGTTGTATTCATATTTACTATAATAAAAATGATTATCAAAAATGTGGTTCTTTACTTGACTGAGGTATATTATGACATCCAATAATTGCTTCTGCAGTAACTAGGACAGTAGAAAGATAAGGTGTAATGTGTCGAAAGAAAGGATGAAAAGCCACTAACAATGACTATTGTTGAGTCGAAAAGTGGTTACAATGTCAAATTTTGTTATTGTGTGAGGTTTTGTGATGTTAAAACTATCCATGCAGCCATCTTCCAATTAGGTATCTGACACAGAATCACAGGGTGTATTAAAATATTGGCACGGTAATCAGAATAAATCTAAGAACTATTAAACAGTCTTAATTAAATATAAATTTTATTTTAGTTTTACAAATTTAGGCATTGGTATTTATTGAAGGACTAATGCATTTTCATTCCTTGGGTATTTATATATGGGAATAAGCAAGCATATCATCATGTAAGTGCATAATTATGCACATGTTATAGTTTCCTCTTAAGACTTATAAGGTGTCCTGCAGTTGCTATTGCGTGAGCAGTAGCGAGAAAGTTCCTTCTTTTCATAAACAAAAAATTCGTTGCTATGCCTGTTGCTAGGTAAATGACGAAAGCACTTAACCAGCCCTTTTCTCTTTTTTCCATCCCAGTTATCTGAGCAAGGCTAAACCGATCCAAGGTCATTCTTGCAACTAGCCTAAACAAAACTAATCTGCTCCGAATAAAGCAGCCTTCCATCATACCAAATCGTATAGGCTACTAATAATAAAAAGAAGCGCACATATTTCAACTTCAATCAAATGTTTCCTGTATCGGCCAGAGGTCAATTCATTTGTATTAAAAGCTTTATTAATTCCATATATACGATCCGCATAGGATAAAATGCTAATTTTATTCGTAAAGGTACCTTTGTTTAAGTAAATATTACGGTATCTTAAAAAGACCCAAAAAAAATGTTAATATTTAAATCAAGCGAATTGCCCTTCTTTTGTTTTAATGCCGGTAAGAAACACATACGTTCAATCACGTCCATCCCATTACATTAATTTAATAAACGTGAACGCTTACAATTTTATTAACTTAAAGGTTAAGTATATTTAACGAGCGAATATGTTAAACGTGGAACGCAACGGGCTGCAACTGAGACACACAACATAGGTATGTGCTATCGGCGTCTGCTAAGCTAGGTGTTGAGCTTTTTTCGGGTGTGCAGTAATCGCCGCTGTAATTTTAGTAGGCGGGTCTGACTGCCGGAACAAAGATTAATTTAGTACTGGCCTTAATTTTACAAGGAAACAAATGGGAAAAAAATATTATAAACTGAAGTGAATTATAATGGTGGGTACAACGAACTTCAGTGTGAACGACTTTTTAAAAATACATTTACGGATTCTTTAATAAATGTAACGTTTACCGTTGGAGCATCTCAGTATAATTATACCCCTTTAATATAGCACACTAGCCAATGACATGATTATGACAAAATTAGCCCCACCCACTCCCCTGGCAGCAATAAAAATCCTTTTTTCTATGCTTCAAAGCGGTATTCGTTCACTCCCATTCAGGGATCTTTAGATGCTCAGTTAACAGAGGAATGAAGAAAAATGACCCAGATGAATAACCCAGAAGTTGGCTCTGGTCCTTCTCACTCACTGCATGAAACACCCAACCAAAATCAAAAACAGCTACAAATCGTTATGATTAAAACTCCTGGTAGGGAGTAGTATTTTAGGGGAAAGTTAGATCACACGTGCAATCTAGGTATTTCCCGCTATTTTTTAAATTAGATCATCTTCTGACAAAATAATTTTGTAAAGCAGTGCAGAAAAATAATCTCTCTTTGCTGTTAAAGTTTATTTCAGCATTCCATACAATCTCACTAGACTGATCAGGAAATGTGAAACTTTTGATGAACAAAACTCAGGAACAAGGACAGGAGTGTGCAGTGTCTCAGAAATCTGTGCTGCTCAGGATTAATCAAGAGAGACTACATAGTAGTTTTAAAGGAAAATAATGTTGTTGTAAGAAGATACCTTTCTTGGGGGGCATTCTGTTCTCTTGGAATGGAAAACTATGGAGGCTATTCCCTCTACAGTTTAAAATTTGGCTAGTCAAGGTACAGCGTAGCACAACCACTTAGTCTTACTCAGGTGATTTCCTAACCTTATAATGGTTTAGAAAAAAAACTTGGACACTAGTTACACCCTTGAGGATGACCGCTCACACAGACCTGATGCTGCCTTTACTGTTCAGGTCCCAGCAGCTTGATATATTCTATTTTTAAGCTGGCGTAATAATAATAATAATAATAATAATAATAATAATAATAATAAAGGTGTTATTATTATCCATTATTATTGTTGTTGTTGTTGCATATTCTTGCTCCCATTAGAAGATAAAGATTTCTTGTACATTTCATTTTCCTGATCCAAGGTATTTTAAAAGCAAAATGATACTTTTCAAAGTAGCTGTTTAAAATAATATTTCCTACAAAACATTTTAACAACGTTAGCTAGTATAGAAAGGTTTATTTTTTAATATAGCTAAAAAAAATACTAAAATAGCATTAGTAGTAGTAGTAGTAGTAACAGTAAATGAGAAGGTTAAGCATTTTTCAGTATAGCAAAAGACAAGCCTAGGTGAATAGATGGCAGGAGAGCTGGAATATTCCACTGAGCAGCTGTAACGCGAGAGAGGTCCTGGGAGTGAAAGAGGATATAGCACAAGTGTTCTGTTACGTGTCCATATCCCAAGCATACAGATGGACTAGCAATTTGAGCACAAAATATGGTTAATCATATCTCTACCTCAATACTAGGTAACATACTTTTTTGCACAGCTAAGCTGAAGTATTTCAATTTAGGATTAGTTAGTGCAAGCAAATAGCTAATACTATATTCCATATATTCACAGAGGCTGCTTGGCTCTGCAAGGCTCCAGGAAATTTTCAGTATGCTCGTCAACCTTCCCACAATGACTTCTAAATGGGTAAAATATCACACTTCCAAAGAAATGCTCATTATAACAAGGGCACATGAAGAAGTAATTGATTACAACCTTGCCTAAACCTTGAAAAGAAACAAATATGTTTCCCCTGTGCGTACTCTGCTTGTTGCTATGGCAAATTTTATCCCACTTCTAAGCAATAATAGTTCCTGTAGCTACATTTAAACACAATTGCCTCGCCTCAATAGACAGCAGGCCAATTTCTGGAAATGATACCTGTAAATAATACATTTCTGCATCATACATTTAAATAGCAAATACTTGGGAACAGATAGTATGTTTTATTTTAATAATTAATGTAATGCTCAGGGACCCATACAATACCATCACTTATTGGTTAGCAAATGACCTTCAGTTTTACACATATAATGCAGTCACTGACAAATTCTCCCCTTGGTATCCCAAGCTTCAGGTCGTTGCATTCCATTTTTTCCATCTTTCATCGACTGATAACAACCAGGGACAACTGGCAAACAAACAATAATCCCAAACAGCTGTTCAACACTTTCGGTTCCTACGGCCGCTTAGTCGTAGGAGCCATAGTTTAGACTAGACAGCGTTCTGCTCTTCCTTAAATGCACATTAAATAATTTGTATCTTAACTAAAACCGTAATCACGCCTTGCAGATGTTATTTCCCCTTGTGGTGAAAATAGATAACCAACAACAGTGTAAAATACACCAACATTCTATTTCTTGAACCAAGATCCTGCTATCCCACAAGCATCCGGATGTCGAAATAATTTCTTAAACTCTCGGGGTTACTATATGTGTTATTATGCAGTATCACAGTTGTTTGAAACTGAAGAATTGTTTTAAAATTTTCCGGTTTTGTAAATGTGTTGGTTTGCACGACATGCGATTTTAATGAGAAGCCTGGACTGCATTAGCCGGAGGGTGAAGCGCTGTGATGGGCTGATTTCACTGTTCACTTGTCTTGTGACGTTAAGCTGGATGGGGTTTGGACTGGGATGCTCCTGCGCTTCTCTCTCTCTCTCTCTATCTCTCTCTCTCTCTCTCTCTCTCTCTGCAGTCGGCATGAAAGGGTTTAATTAACGCGTATGCGTCCCTCTTTGCCCTCCAGCTAATGAATTTTAATTTGTTGTTTGATTCTGCGTTCTGCTGGTTTCCCGAAAGCTGTTGGGGTTTCTTGCGTGCGTTGCTGGAATTCAGGAGTCGTCCGCCAGCGATCGGGTCCTTCTGGAAAGGTATGCTTTCGGCACAAGGACGGGCATGCTGGCGACGCATTGCCTGAATCGTCCGTGCGCCTGGCAGTGTCCGCTGCATCTGATCTGTCGGAGGTGACAGAAATATCAGCCGAACTGAGGTTGGACGCTGTGCCTCAACCGTGCTATTCCCAAACCTGGCTCTCATTCCGTCCTTCATTTTCAAGATCTGAGAAGCGGACCGGGTTCTAAGAAAAACGGATCATCATATTTTTATTTCTATTATTATTATTTTTATCAGGGATATGTTTTGCTGGCACATGAAACGGAGCATCATGGACCCAAAAAGAGCCTAAAGAGAATCACCTTGTGTACCCCAAGGCATCGCACACAGTTGCAGGGTAAGTAACCTGGATAACGATTGCCGTTTTTGGAAGAAATTCTGGTGAGCCCGCAGTGTGTACCCATGATCATTATGGATGACAGCATCAATTCAAAACGCTTCAAAATTATTTTAACAAACCCGTTTCTGCATATATGTTGTGGGTACGTTTAGTGGAAGGTGACGTTAAAGTGGAACGAATTGTGAACTGGGTGTCAGTTTTCGGTTTCATATTGCACTCTGGTCGATGAATGAATGTGTTATTCAATGAAAAAAGGAGAGATTAAGGTGATCATTATTTTTACACTCGTAGTAGCATCTAAAATTTCACGGTGGTGCAAAATGATTTTAGTTTACCTAGTTCTTTTTTTTTAATCAGATCACGTATTTTCCACACAAAGCTGAAGTCTGCTGGCCATTTCCAAGGGATGTAACCTTTCTTTTGCTTTTTCATTGGGCTTCAGAGGTCAAGGACTTACACAACTGAATTTGCAAAGTGATACATCAGAGTGACAGCTGGGAATTCATGCAGTTTATAAAGGAGGTTTGGCATGGTCCAGCCCCTGAAGTGTCCTGATAGTTTGATGCATCTGACATTTAGTCTTTTTCAGAAAGAGGCCTACTTCAAAATGTTTGCAAATGAGGGCCGTCTCGGTGCTATGGCGTCTAGGTATCTGGGTCCAATGCCGCAGATATTTTGATGGGTAAAGCTACTTTCAGGATCTGCAGCTACTTGCTTGTTTTTCCCTTGAAGTTTTAACTTAATATCATTTTATAATAAAATAATTGGCAAGTTCCAGGTGTTTAGTCCTAAGTCATTTAGTCCTAAGTATACTTTCAAAGTATACACATAAAATATGTTAAATCACTTGCTTATAAACAATACCTGTCAATGAAACATGACTTAAGACACACGTGTGTTTTCTTGTTTGGCATTCATCTCTCAAATAAAGGGCTGTTACTCGTATAGCAATGAGTTGGAATTATGGAAACATCTCCAAAACAGCAATTTACACATCAGCCGTGGACAATGAGCATTAATTGTCAAGTCTATGTTGTGTATTTGACCTGTTGTGTATTTAGATTTATGAGACATTCAGGACAATAGACCAAACCCCTTCTTAAGATGGATAGTTATGGACTTTTTGCTGTTATGAAAAGGAAACGTTTGTCATCATTCTCTTATACAGGGGCTCACATACATTGCAATGACAGTGTGTTATAAAGTTTTGCTGAGGGGAAGATGAATGAGGACTTAGTATATTCATTGTTTGTAGAGCGTTTCTTAATTTTGCTGAAATGGGGTTGTGTGCTATAGTGTACAGTAGTGTTTAGAGCTCTGGACCATTCAGGGACGGAACCACTGTGGAGGTTCAGCAACAAACATGTACAAATTATCCCTCAGCTTGTACACTTTGAGTAAACACTGTCACACAAGGTATAATTATTGTATCCAGACAGCTAGTATTCTGTTGTTAAATTATCGTTATATCTTTGAAAGTGCTCTAACGATAAATATAATACTGAACACATAGGTTCTGACTTGGCTGAGGCCTTGTAGCCATATAAAATAGCTTGTTTAGATGGTATTAACTGAAAGAGGCCTGTAGCTTACTGATACCTCCCAGATTGTGTCTAGAACTTTCTAGAGTTTTCTGAACTGGCATTTGATTCCCTGTCAAAGGTCCGTTAAAGTTAATAATTTATTGCTTGAGTGACTGAGTAACTTCCATGTGCTTGAATAGTCTAGCTGTCAGACCAGAGTCAGGGAGCTGCAGCCTGGTGTCTGTGCTCAGTGCGAATTAAATCCTTTCTAATTGCTGACTAAACACACTGCATTCTCAGTGATTATGAATTTCTTTCTTTCTTTTCTTTTCTTTTAAATGCGTTGTATTTAATTTATTGTTTCGTCTATCTGTTTAATCAACCAGGACTTAATGAATACTTAATGAATAGTGTGTGCATATATAGTAACAGCTGGTTAAATGGTCAAAGGGATGAACCTTTGGCAGCAGTCTTGCAGGCTGAAACTTAATCAGGGTGCACTTTACTTCCTCCTTTGAACAAAGCCCTTTATTTGCTTGATTTTTCAAAAATTATGTATAAAGCATGACAATTCTTATTCATACCAATACAAAAGTAACGATTCTCCTGCAAGCTGGTAGTTTATTACCGATTACTGATGTTGTTATATGTCGAGGGCAGTATTCCTTACTGTCTGCCCTCACTGTTGTCCTCTCAGGGGCAAAGTATGCTAGCAGCATCGGCGTGGCACCCCCTGGTGACGTGCCAGCACCTGGCTCAGACTGCGCCCCAGCCCCCGGCCTGAGTGCTCCTCACCGGTAGGCCCTGGTGCATTCTCTGTGACTCGCCCACTCCGGCCCGACCATGAGTCAGGACGCCCCCCAGATCCCCATCTCCGATATGACACCGGAGCAGGCGGCTGAGGTCGCCGCCATTATGGCGGAGAAGAGGAAGCTGCAGCACGCTAAGCTAAAGAAGCAGATGCCACCACCAGAAACCAGGCCTGCCCGTGCCCTCTTCTGCCTCAACCTCAATAACCCCTTCCGGAAGGCCTGCATCAGCGTTGTTGAGTGGAAGTATCCTTAAGCAGCTGAGTCTCCAGTGCCGCTTTGTAGAACAATTATGTGATTGTGTCAGTGTGTACATGCCTTTGTTTTCACATCTGTTGCATTGGAACCACAGTACTGTGCACAACTCTTAGGTTTCCAAAGAAAATTATGCTTAAATGTTCTTCTTTTGGTGTAAAACTGTGATGTTTTGTCTGCCAAAGTGTGTGAGCCAAGTCATTTCAAAAGCTCTCCTAAAGTCACCACATTATTTTTCAGTAAGCATCTAGTATTTACGTGGCTTTGTCGAATCCATCACTGACATACCATATCTGGCTACCATAAATTGACCTTGACAAGTTATTTAACTATTAAATAAATGAAGTAAGTTGGGATATTTAAGAAACTCACAGAATAGCTAGGGTGCCCCTGAGGAGAGGTTGGGCAGCTAAAGCAGTGCTCTTGCCATCCAACAGGACAGTAGTAACTTTCTGGAGAACAGAAGAAATTCACTGATAGCACAGTACTATAAATTTTTGGTATTTTAAATCTTAAATTTAATAGGACTAGCCCACAGTTTAGCATGATCTTGTATCATGAGGGGGTCAATTTCTAGTAATAGCTTTCTGAAGGCCTGTTTTTTTTTTTACACATAGCTATTTATTCAGCAGCAGTGATGGTGAGGGTGTCAGCTGGACAATTAACTTACCAATAGGAATGTATGTTGGCTACAGTTACATTTACAATTACGGCATTTGGCAAATGCCCTTAGCCAGAGCAACTTAAGAAGTCTCATCAGTGAATACATTTTGATACTGGTTCAATAGGACCTAAGAATACTAGCACTCTAAAAAACTCTGTTAGCAAGTATATATACACACACACACACACACACACACACATACACACACACACACACACACACACACACACACACACACACATTTTCAGTATAAACAAGTGTGAAAGAAAATCTGGTAGCAGTTCTCCAATAAATGGATCATCAACTTGGGGGAAATAATTATCAGCACACAGCTCCTATGGGATGTATGGGATGTCATCTCTTCGCCTTTGTGTCTAAAGACCTCAGGCTTTAACCAGAGACGATAAATGTATTGGGGAAGGGACTGTTTGATGTACAGCAGATGGCGCTGTATGGTGATGAGAAGGATAGAGCTTTGTGTTTTTTGGGTCTAATAGCAACATGTAGCTAAAAGGACACAACTGGGATTGGACCAGGATATCCAGTGTAGTAAACATTTTGCTTAGCGTCATTCACTCAAGACTTCTGCTGAGTTTATCTGGTTTTATGTAATAGATTTCCCAGTATTTGATGACTATAAATCTACATAAGACACAGGCAGATTTTAGTCAGGACAGCTTAATCTGGTGTTGAATGATTCTTTTCATTTTGATTTTCCTTAACCATCTCAATTTTAGGCCGTTTGATACCTTTATATTGCTTGCAATATTTGCCAATTGCATGGCCTTGGCTATAGCCACTCCCTTTCCTGAGGACGACTCCAACAATATCAACCACCAGCTGGTGAGTATGGTCACCTGTCATGTCACAGTTAAAGACATCTGTGGTTTAATGCCTTTTTCTTCCATTGAACTTGATTGGTGAATGAAACAGAGGTTGTCCTTTCTCTCCGCATTGATTGGTGAGTTATACTGGCTGTCACTTTCTTAGAGCTGTGAGTAAGGCGGGGAAAATGCCTCCTTTTTTAAGAAGATGGCCCAGGTCAGCCCATCTCTCAAGATTCGTTAGTGCAGTGAAGTGCTTATGATGTGCCAGTCCTTTGGTTTCCTGCTGCTTTCCTGCTGCCAAAATGGAAATTTATATGAATGTCTTTTAAAAAATTAAGTATATGAATAAAAACCTGGGAAACCCTTAATATTTGTAAAAGAGCTTGTTTTTTACAAGTTCTGTTTCTGCATTTTCCATAGATCAGTCTCAGTTTTAATACAATGCCTTGGCATCCCCTCCCCCATCGCCCCTGTGGACTATCCCCTTTCTCCAAGCTTATACACTATTTCTAGACCCATCTTGTATCCTTTTCCTATAAGGTAATGAAGCAGCTCCCTCCTCCGTCACTATTTACAGTATTACCCCATTTCTATTTCTGGAGATTCTAGTTCCCATTATTTAATTGATTTTATCTGGTAAACCGGCTTTTCGCTACCCTGGTTACTGAAGCCTGAGGGGCATGCCGGTTTCTGCTTAGGAAAAGCTATTATTAGCATATCATTATAATGGGATCCAGGTTCACAAAGCATAAATCAGTTGGTAACAGAAAGTAACCCAATAATCTACAGAATTCAATGGAAGCAGGTTGCTCATCCCTGCACTGAACTGTACTCACTGTTCACCCTCCAGTATGAATTTTAGGGCTAGCAAGCGGTAAAGCATCTTGAAATACCATGTCGTCTTGTCTAAATCCAGAATTGCTCCACAAAGCCACCCCCATATGGGGATAAGGCATTTGCTGTCGTGTGAATCAGCATTCCCTAGCTGCTGTTTGGTTTCCTTCATGTAAACTACAATAAGGGGAGCCTTGTAAGGACAGATTTGTCTTGTTCATATACGCTACACCCTGAACATTTTTCTATGCCTTTTCTTGCTCTTCGTTCCCTTTGCCTTGTGCTTTTTTCTGTGTCCTTGTGTCTTCACCCTGGTTATTGTTAGTTGGCATTCTCTGCTTTTGGGTTAGGGCTGTATGCCTTGAGGTGGTGATATGAAGTAGAGTTGCTCTTGGACGGTGTTCATTTTGGATATTCTCACTTGGTTGCAGATTCATGTAGAGTGCACTGGTTTTATGCCATACTTGCTTTAACACGTAAGTTCTCAAAGGTCAAAGTGCCTCAGCAGAGAAACATTTCATCATGGCCAAAAGAGGACATTTAGAGGTTAGGGTGGAGGGAGGTCACACACCACAGAAGCCTGTTGGGAAGAACCATTTTTCTAGCTTGGTGGATCTGTCTGCGGTCTGAAATCCTACCAAAAACACAAGCTGGTCTATCCCTGGGTGATAGGTCTTGCTAATGAGCTGAAAGCTTGTATTTTCATTATATTAACACTTACTTAAAACTGCCATCTATAATGCATTATAGATAACTTCATAATGCATTATAATGTTCAGTATAAGAAATAAAAAAGCTTTATCTTCTATTGACAGTCATAAGGCATGATAGTGTTGATTTTAATACTTAACAAGCTCCAATGAAGCCCTCTTCTCTTATGTACAGTACTACTATACCATGACTTTGGTAAAAAATTTTTTATTGGTCCAGAGATGTCACATGGGTGTGGTTTGTTATCATGCATCTAACCATAATGCATTGCGTCAGGATCAGAATGCGTTGCTTTAAGCCAGCACTGTAAGCAAGTCAAACGGACCCAATGACCGGACTGGGGAAACAAACTGAAACGCGGACTTAATACAGAGGACTAATGACAGCAACCAGAAACAGC
>JAODJU010000130.1:13808235-13829716 GCA_026776725.1 Gnathonemus echidnorhynchus
TTGATTGTTTTTAATGGTTATATGAAGATCATACAACATTTTGATGATAATGGTGCATTTTAATTGCATATACTGCACTGCACAGTACAGTACTCAATAGTGGCAGAAACTTTTCCACTTTACCCACTTTCAAAGTAGTCTGACATGCCTTGACATTTTACAGTTTTTCTGAATTGGTAAAACATTTCCTAAAATCTCCTCTCCTATTCTCAAACCACTAAGCACAAACCCTAAAATTCTTCCTAAACTCACAAAGCCATTCACTCGTCTTGCAAAATCAAACAAATAATCTTCTCAAAACTATATTATCTTTGCTCAAAAGCAAACACTGCTTTCAGATCACGCATCAAGCCAGTCGTTTAAATAAACACTACTGAACAGTCATTACACACTACAGCAAAAAACTGAAAACACTACCAGCCATGTTGGCATGTTAATTAGAAACTGCAAGACAATAGTAAAAAAAAAAGTATGCTTGTCTACCAAAAATATTTGTATACTGTACAGTTATGACTGTTAACTAATATGTAACGTTTGCCATATTCAGTACTCCAAAAAAGTTACGGTAAAGGACAAAGCAAAAAAGTAAACAAATGAGAGGCATATTACAGTAAAATGTTGTGCAACTGCCAAGCCAGAGTTACGGAAGAATATTCATTCCATGTCTCAGTGCCGGGTCTAGCGATGCTATCCCTTGTTGGGCAATGCAGAAAGAATCCTCTGTGTGACCCATTTGTACCTTAACATCGAAATTCAACTCCTTTTCACCTATGGCACTTGCACACTCTTCCGGCACGTATTCTATGTTCTAGTCACTCTTTGACTTCTTCAAATGTTTAGAATTGTGCGTGAACAGTTTTGAGTCATTATGTTTAAATGACTATTGTGTGCTGGCTGTGCTTAACTTCTGTGGCCTGTGTTTTCTAATTTGCATCAAAGTTCACCATAGCCCAAAATGTGTTTTGATGAATGAGAATGTTTCGAGTTTTGCAAAAAGGGTGACAGAGATCTGGACATTGTGTCTAGGTGAGCACAGTTTAAAGTTTCGCCAAACAAGTGACTGATTCAATAAATGACTTTTGGCAATTGGCAGTTTTGTTCCCAAAATGATTTTTAATATTTCTGCAAGTCGGAAAAACTGTAAAATATTTCACATATCTAAAAAACATTTATCCCAAAGTGCTACAAATGCTTTTATTAAGCACAAACTCAGCACCAATAATCTGTGATCATTTAGAATGTGATTATTCAATTTTTTTTGTTAAAATCTACTTTAAACATACACTTTTCAAAAACTTATTTTCAGTGGTGCTGACAAATTGTCAAAAAATCACATTATAAACATTTCTAGCCAAGACATTTGAGCTCTGAAGCTTATAGACACAGGGGTGGCTTTGCATTTCCGAGGGGTTTCTGTACATACTGTATAATATCATAGCACTGGATTAGTATGTACCGGCATGCTCGCTAGCCAAGTACCTAGTCCTGTTTGTCTCTGGTGTTGTAAAAACTTCGGCTGAGTCTTCAGTTTACCTTAACTCCAACAAGTTATTCAGCTAAGCAAGAAATCCTGCTTTGTGAAGTACCCCTGATCTCAACCCTATTGAAAATTTGTGGGTTATGTTTAAAAGCCGGGTCCGTGCTAGGAACCCAACTAGTTTAAATGAACTAGAAATTCTACAAAGAAAAGTGGTCAAATATTCAGCCAGAATTATGCCAGAAGCTTGCTAATGGCTACCAAAAGATTCTGGTTGATACCTGTTGTACTTGTGTATGTAAACTTGTGACCACAACTAAAATGTGTTTTTGTAAAGAAAGCGCCATCTCATGGTAACACCCTGCAAGTGAATAAATGGGCGGGTTTAGACGAGAATTTAGGCACACCCCCCGAAGGAGGGGGGTTACTCCCTTTGGCTGGCTTTTTGCAGGCAGCTGGCTTGGAGGGGAAAGTTGAGGTGGCTGCATCTGTATATTCGCCGAACACTTCCTACACAAACTGAACTTTTTGCATTGTTTAAAAATCATTTTCACATCTCAAGCATTGGTCTTCCGGAAGTTGCTCTTTTCACATTAATTATGGTAAAATTTTGTTGCTTTTAAGGGGAAAAACTGTTTATACTTGTGGCCCCCCGCAGCCCACTGTAATTAAGCACACTGCTCAGGGCCAAGTGGATGTGGAAAGCCCTGGACAGTGGCACCCCCAGAAATCTTTCATTGGGGCACCATAAGGGGCCAGAGAAAATCTTGGGGAGGCACCAAAACCAAAAGCGAGTGAATTTCAGGAATTTATGAGGGTGTTCCACATAAGTCGCCTGGCATCTTATCAAACAGAATTGACATGTGGGGCAACATTTATGCTTTTGCAGTATATAGACTAGTTGAAATCCATGTAAATATGAGAGTTAAGGAATCGCATACTGAAATCATTGGGTTCTGATTTTACAGTTAATGTTACCAATTGATATTCTTTTTCACATGACCTATTGTGAAAAATATACATTATTGACCTTAATGAATAGTATCTAATGTATCAGGGCAGCGATTGTAACAGAGTGGCTGTGGCCCCCCAGCCTCGTCTTGATGGCGGAATTGGCCCTGAAGTGGCCGGTTGAGGCCTGGATTCACTGTGCAAAATGCAGATTCCTTGGTCTGAATTAGACTTGCTGGCCAGCAGAGGAAGCCAGAAGGCAGCCAGGACTGGAATTGTACAAAGAGCAGTGTTTTGGGCATTCATACTGTGTTACAATGTTGGATTTAATTATATACAAGCTGTCACGTGCCCCAAAGCAGCCCGACAGCAAAGACATATGCCTTCAACCATAGATAGTCTGAACATGTAGCCATCTACAAGTCGTTCTGCTTTGATAAAACAGTACATACTGTGTTTATTACTTTGCTTACATGTTTGCACACATATTGACCCTTACACCTCCTCATCAGTGTATGTATACAAAAGCAGGGTACAGGCTGTTTTACATATAGGAAGCTGAGCTCTGAGTAAGGAGGTAAGCTGAGCTTCTCTGCAGTAGTCATGGTAATTTGGTTCGACTTTCTCCAAGCCCGAGGGATAGACAAATGTGCATTCCCAGTCCTAGGCAAAGGGTGCTGCTGTGTTACCCACTGTCCATCTTCCTAAGGGTTTGTCTTTGCATTTTCCCCAGACGATTGCATCTTGAACACCTACACACTCCGCTAAGCAGCGCGGAGGGCAGGTGCATGCTGCCAAGTGTGTAAATGAGCTACACATTGTGCCAGGCTATCATGGCTCTCAGCAGGAGTGGCTCTGGACACAGGAGGGCTGGGTCGTCTGCTTGCCTGACTAATTGTGCGGTAACTAGTTATCCTGGGATCAATTTCACCAGTCCAGCAATTCAAATGAACTGTTGTGCAATATTAACACCAGTCCCACAGGCATTCGAAATGTCATTTTGACTGTTTGAATGAATTGTTTACTGACTTGTAAAAAGTCACAGTTTCTTTGAAAAGTTGCCACTAAAGATTTATGGAAGCTTTCTGTCTCATCATTGGCTGTTCAGTCAGGTCTCTGTGCCTCTTCCTTGCATTTTCAGATATATTTTTTTACTAGAACCCAGCATTCAGTTTGGGTGCTGATGAACTGTTATCCTTTCTGTGGTAACGTGGGTGTTTTTATCGGAAGTGGAGTAACACCTCAATGGCATATTATTATGGAACGGGGGTACTCAGTAAACATAGCTAAAGACCAGTCTACAGTGGAAGATCAGGAAGTTAGAGCCTCAATCTGTGTGCTAGAGTGGCCTCTGTCTTACAGTGTAGCAGAGAAAACGTCATGCATTTTCTCCCTGGCTTTGGTGCAAAGTCAGCCTGCATTAAGTGTGGGTATTCAGCACACTTCACTGGGCCTCTGGAGATCCTTTGCAGCTGTGGCGCCCCCTACCTGCTCCTCTGTGTCCCTCACTATTGCTTCCTCGCAAGCTGATTTTTTTGACCACACTGGTGACTTGGTGCTGGAGATTGTAGTCATAGATTTTTATAAAAAAAAAAAAAACATGAAGCCTTTAAAGCCAAAATATTTAAAAGGTAGAAAGTCCTCATATCATTCAGCCAGACTGATGATTTCAAAAAGGTGTGGAGCAGTTGGTAACACTAACAGAGGCTGGCCTACCTGAGTTTAAGCTATGTATTGTACAAAATCCCAAGAGCTAAATTCATGTTTCATGTAAGAGACACCAACTTCTTTAGAAACCATATATTTGACGATCTTTATAATGCATTATAATAGTCAGCATATAAGAGACACCATCTTCTTTAGAAAGGGTGAGTAGGGTTACTTAAAAAGAATTTATGGTTGTTTATTTGAGAATATATATAGAAACAGACAACAGATGGCTCACTACCATTTTGATTTCAATGTGTGTGGGCCAAATCCGGTAATATCCATTCTCTCTTTATATCGTTTTTTTAAATAGATATTTTTATTTATATTTTCAGCAGTTTTTAGAAAACAAAATGTAAAACAACTATCAGCATACAGTTGTGCTCATAAGTTTACATACCCTGGTAGATTTTGTAAAATGTATACCATTCTTTAAGGAAAACACAAGTAATCAAGCAAAACACATCTGTTTGTAATGGGATTCAAATTAAACCATGAGACATCTCAAAATAACACAATCATTAAAGAAAATATAACATTAAGAAAATACTGAGCTGGTCCCTGTTCAAAAGTTTAGTTCTTAATACTGTGTATTCCCCGCTTTAGCAATGACGGCTTGTAGTCTTTCATGATAGTTGTGGATGAAGGACTTAATTTTCTCAGATGGTAAAGCTGCCCATTCTTCTTGGCAAAAGGCCTCCAGTTCCTGTAAATTCCTGGGCTGTCTTGCATGAACTGCATATTTGAGGTCTCCCTCCCCAAAGTGGCTCAATGATATTAAGGTCAGGAGACTCTGATGGCCACTCCAGAACCTTTATTTTTTTCTGCTGTAGCTAATGATGGGACGATTTGGCCTTGTGTTTGGGATCATTGTCATGTTGGAAAGTTCAAGTGCGTCCCATGCGCAGCTTCCAGGCTGATGAGTGCAAATAGTCTTCCAGAATTCTCTGATAACATGATGCATTCATCTTGCCATCAACTCTGACCAAATTCCCTGTGCCACTATAGCTCACACACCCCCAAAACATCCATCTACCTCCATACTTCAGAGTAGGGATGGTGTACTATTCATCATAGGCCTTGTTGACTCCTCTCCAAACATGGTGTCTATGGTTGTGACCATAAAGTTCAATTTCGGTCTCATCACTGCAAATGACTTTTTTCCCAGAAGTTTTGATGCTTGTATAGGTGCTGTTTTGCATATTTTATGCAGGCTATTCTGTGACATTGGGGCAGTAATGGCTTTCTCCTAGCAACTCGACCATGCAGCCCATTTTTCTTCAAGTGCCTCCATATTTTGCATCTTGAAATATCCATACAACTTTTCTGTAGAAAAGCCTGGATGTCAGCTGAAGTTATTTGTGGCTTTTTCTTTTCATCCTGAACAATTTTCCTGGCAGTTCTAGCTGAAATTTTTGTTGGTCTTCCTGACTGTGGCTTGGTGTCAACATAACCTCTCAATTTTCACTTCTTTATGAGAGTTTGAACACTGCTGATTGGCATTCTCAACTCTTTGGATATATTTTTATATCCTTTTCCTGTTTTATAAAGTTGAACAACCTTCTCTCTCAGGTCTTTTGACAGTTCTTTTGCTTTCCCCATGGCTGAAATGTGCGGGTGACTGTCAAGAGCCTAGAAACTCACTGACTTTTTATACACAGACACTAATTACAAGCAAACAAGTCATAGGTGTGGACAATTACCCTTAATATCCAATTAACCCGTGTGTGTCAATTAGTGTGTATATCATCAGGTCAAAACTTCAAGGGTATGTAAACTTTTGATCAAAGCCATTTGGGTGCTTCCACTTGTCAAAAAAAAAACAAACACAATTGTGTGATAATAAATGACTTCGCCCCACCACTAACTGTGAATGAAAGAGAAAATTTTGGTAATGATCAATCATATTTTCTGAAAAATGTTCTGCTAGGGTATGTAAATTTATGAGCTGAACTATACATACATATACAGTTGCTCATCAAGAATAAATTAAGTCAATCCAGTGTGGGTTTTTCCCTCCTAGGCATCAAACACTACGTTAAGCACATCTTTCCAAAACTCACCAAAAATATTGACAATAACAATTAAATGGACACTGTGACATTTATATCAGAGCTCTGGTAAAGATTGCAGAGATATTAACAAAATGGCTGCTACACCTGACTAAAACTGTTGGTCTGCTAGTGTATCTTAATATCATGTTTATTTTTTTTATATAAAGTTATTTTGTGTCACCATATGCACCAAGATGGTGGGCCAGGGCAACTGCGCAACACTATTGCAACCCTCCTAGTGCACCCTTAGTGGTCAGGCGCCCCGGGCAAATGCCAGGTTTGTCTGGGCAACGTACCAACACGGGACTCTGCTTTGGGTGATAAATGATACGCCCTTCACACATCCAATTTTAGGAGGCTGATTGGCTAATTTTACGTTGCTATGTGCATTTCTTGTATCAATAATTGGCTATGCTGCTGCATGGAATGGGCACTTTCTCTAGCTCCCAAAAAGAGATATTTGAATAAGATTGAGTGAGAGGGGGTGAGCATGAAGCTGATTTTACCCAAAACATAAGAATTTTTTATGTATATCACATGTTATGTGTTGAAAATGCATACTAATTGTTGTTTATTTAAAAATATATACACTCAGTGACAAAAATAGTTAAGCATCCAGTAGCACATGTCACAGTAGCCTGATGTAATGGTCCAATTTGGATGTAACTTGATACACGTGCAAAGCAGCAATGGATATGTAAATGATTTGAATTGCAAGGAGCTGGCATGTCTAGTCACCAGACACAGAGCATGCCTCATAGACACTTTAGACAGCATTACTAGTACTGGCCGGAGTTTGATAGGGGTCACATTGTGGGTTTGCATTACGCCGGGTGGTCGCATTGTGCAATTGCCCAGCATGTGGGGCATGCAGATGTCACAGTAGCCCAATGTTGGGACCAATAGGCACGTGAGGGCACCCATACACGTTGTGAAGGTTCCGGTCACCCAAGACAGACCACACCAAGGGAGGATCATCATATTGTGTGCCAAGCACTACAGAACCCCATGACATCTGTGCCTGCCATCTGGACACAGGTATTGAACTCTCTACAGTACCCTGTGTCATCCTGCATTGTGTCTCAATGGTTGGCATCAGCCAGACTATAAAATCACCGTCCCATGTGTAGGCTGCCGTTAAAACCAGCGCTGAGATGGCTGATGAATCTGAATCAGCGATGAATCTTGGTCTTACATTGCCATGGATAACCATCCTGTGTGTGTATGGTGGAGCCGGGGGGAGAGTACCAATCCTGCCAATGTTGCGGAGAGACACACTGGCCTTACTCCTGGCATCATGGTGTGGGAAGTCATAGGGTATGACATCGTGGTGTGGGGAGCCATAGGGTATGACATCGTGGTGTGGGGAGCCATAGGGTATGACTTCAGGTCATCTCTGGTAGTGATCTGGGGGACCCTGATGGCACAGTGCTACATCAGTGACATCCTACATCTGCATGTCTTACCCCTCCTGAGACAGCAGCCTGTTACAGTCTTTCAACAAGACAATGCCCGTCCACATACGTGTGAATCTATGGACTGCCTGCGTCATGTTGAGGTCCTCCCTTGGCCAGCCAGGTCCCCCGATCTTTCCCCAATCGAACATGTGTGGGATCAGCTTGGATGTCAACTCAGACCCATTGCCAATATGCAGGAACTTGAGGGCCAGTTACAATAGCTGTGGGCCGACTTGCTGCAGGAGAGGATACAACGGCTGTATGACTCCCTTCCACACCATATCACCGCATATATGCAGGCCCACGGGGGGCAGGGGGTTGCCACACCCTACTTACATGGGACCAGCAGTGTGCACATACTGCCAACTCTGTTGTCCATTTGATCTCATTTGATTGCATAATCATTGAGGTAAAGTCACATGACCTTTCATCAGGTGCAGATTCATTTCATTCCCACCACTCATCTGGGTGCTTAACTTTTTTTGTCGCTGAGTATTTTTTAGAAAAATCAAAAATCCCTTCTAAACCAAGGAAGGCATTGCCCTAATGCCCTCTATTGACCAGGTTAAAGTATGTTAGGATGTTATGGTGTACTTGGACGCTGCTTCTGAATGTTCTACAAATGCATTATAAAGGCCTTATGAAGGTATTAATGTAAAGCTTTAGCATAATTTTTATACAGAAGAGGTCTGGAAATGTTAATTTAATAAAAGCTAAGTCGTAATGAACTAACTCTACCTTCAAGTCATGTCAGAAACATCGGAAATATGAGATGCGAGCACATGAACGCCACTGCAAAGTCCTGTTTACCAGTGGGAAACTCAGGATTTTCTTTAAGCCCCAAGTTCCCGAGTTGGAGGCATGTCATTGCAACAATTATGGCGGAAGTCATGGATAGCTCCACCATGAAAGGCAAATACTTTTGGAAGTAGTATGTTTTATGTAGTGCGTCATTGCAAAATTCTGAGTTGTTTTGAATGTTGATGAGATTGTTATTAAATGGTGAATGGTAAAAAAACATAGGTTCTTGTCTCAATATTTGATAATATTGACAATAAAGCTGACTTTGACTTTGATATGTAGCTGGTGAGGTATCTGCTGTTTGAGCAAGGGATTGCGGAAAGTTCAATTAATTGCTACGAATGCATTATGGAACAAAAAATACAGCAAAACAAAAAGGAGCTTTCTTATCGCCTCCATTTTGCTCCAACTTAATGACATTCTTGTGCATGCGTCATATTGTAATTACGATTTCCCAACTCAGTAGATGGATCCTCTGAGTAGGACTTGAAAACAGCAAAATATACTAGGGGTGGAGCCGCATCTGAATGCGCTACTTTACAAAGAACAAATAGTGGGTGTTTAAGAATATTCATTTTGTACAAGTGTTTAAAAAAATCATTTCTTTTTGGATAGTAAAAAACATGCCAAATTGCAGATGTTCCTCATAATTCTGAGTGTGGTGGGTATTTGTGCTCCACCTGCTTGTGCTGACGTGACAAGAAGACAATAAGAGAGTGGATGGCAGAGAAAGCACAGACTGAAAAGGAGTAGCGGAGTCTGATCAAAATACACGCAAAAACTTATACTTACATTTCTATGCAAAGGGGGAAAGGACTTTAATTTTAACCATTTTTTTAGGTTATGTTTTGCAGACAGTTACATAGGTCTTCGTTTACTTAAATGAACAAAGTCCATTTAAACTGGGGTACCTTAAATCCAACAAGTTATTCAGCTAAACAAGAAATCCTGCTTTGTGAAACAGGACCCAGATATCTCATTCAGGGATTAATTAAGGTTTGGCTCATGGCACACGTTACTTGGGAGAGAAGAGTTTTTATTTGTAATTTTTTGTTTGTATGTTTGTTTATATTCTGTCTGTTCAGCATCCACCAGTTAGGGTGGATGGTGGTGGGATTAACAATGTTCACATTTATTAGTTTAGAGTTTATAGTGTATTGGTTTGAATCTGGATTAGGAACTGAGTGTGATGTTTAAAATGATTTTCTTTTCAATTATGCTTATGGTTATACATGTTTATTATAATAATTATGAACAATTAAATGTAGTATTGGTTTACTGGTTTATGGTTTTCATAATCCCAGCAATGGTTTATGGAAGAACACTTATATTAACAATTTAATATCCTAAAATTATAAGTGAAATTAAAAAAGTGGATTGTTAATGTAGCTCTTGGATGAATGTTGTGCAGTTACTTTTAAGCATTTGGATGTGCGGCTTACCAACAGCTAGAGTGTGTCTGCATGAATAAGTGCAGCCTTCGATCATTTGTCCATGTTAATCATTTGCAGTGATTAGCTGGCCAGAGGCATTTAGGCTGTGCAGTATGTGTTGGTGTAGTGTACGGTAGGCACATGCTTTTCTGTAGCTAGCTGTTCCCTGGAAGGTTCTACAGCTGCTTTGTTATGGAGGGAGACAGAGCCCCCATCTGGGTATCACAGTCCGGAGAAAAGAAGTGATATCGGAGGATGGGCAATGCCCTTACATAGTCTTCTGAGTTTTTGCTGTAGAGAGGAACCACAGACTTCTCATGATTAACTTATATAAATGTAATGCTCTAATGCTGACTTGAACTTGTCTCCCATTAGAAGATCAGCTTAGCTGAGCTAGTTGGCTACTTGATAGCTGTATGCTTCTAATCTTCCTCACTTGTATGTTGCTTTGGATGTTAAATAATGCAAGGTAAAAAATAAATGTGAATGTAAAGGATACTTTTTAAAATACTTTGAACTTTCCTTTATTGCTTAATGTTATCAAGGGTTCTTGGAAACCAGAGATAGTGAGGAATTGAGTTTTTAAAAGTCAATAGATCGACTAAATGAAGACAGCAGAGATATGTATGACAGGTATCATAGGTATACTGATGGAAGACACATGCGTCTAGAGTCTGAAAAATAATCTTTTGGTGATGTTTTTTTGCATTGTAATTTAATATTGTTTGGATATGTATTGTGGTAATGAGCATCTGATGGTGAATGAAAGGTATTTTAAGTACAATTCTCTTTCTTAATCTTGTCTTTTCAGATTGTCTTCTGTGTGTGAATTATATATAAAATCTTCTAACTGCTTATTCTGGTCAGAGTCACAGAGATATGCATTTCTTTTTATACATTATGTATAAATATCTTTTTGTTTTTGTATTCCTCATTAAGTGTAGGCAATGTTCATATAATATATCCTTTCACTTTGTGCCATATCTGAAATTTAAAAAGGAAAATTGTCACATATTTGGATAATTTGTCAAGCCATTTTATGTCTATAACTAAATTATTTTTAGTAATGTTTCAAGGAAAAATTACAGCATTGTTTTCACTGTAAAATCTGCACTGTAAAACTAATCAGACATTTATCTACCATATTTTTAGAAGAGTTGTCATTAATCAAAAAGAATTTACCTTTGATATTTGGCAGCTCTTAAGAGGCAGCTTGCTTTCGCAGTGTGGCTTTTCCATGAGCCACGACCTCACTGACCTTCAGTGTGTGGTCTGTCCTGGCTACATGGCGCTGATGGATTTGGCAGCACATTGTACTTGGTGATGTCTTGGACCACCCCTGGGCATACCAGCCATGTGTCCGGTCTCCCTTTTCAGGCTCGCTACGTGTCTGCTTGCCCCTGCCTGCCACTGAGTGGTCCTTAAGCACGATTATTTACCATTCCTAAAAATAGCTACATCAGAGAAATGGCTGCATCCCTTCACTGAAATGCTCCTTTCCCTCTACATTCATTCCATGCTATGGACTGTGCAGACTTTATACCTGTCTGTAACACTATCTGCCATCTGTAAGCTCAGACTGTCACATAATCTGATGCCCCTCATCACAACTTCATAAGAATGGGCCAATTGTATTATTCTGGTCTCATTTTGAACTGTATAACTCTAAATAAATATTCTACCCTCAGACCATTTTCCTCTCTTATTTTCCTCAGCCCAAAATAGTTTTCCTTCTGTAGGAAATATATGTCAGGGTGCCTCTAAATTCAATGTGTTTCGCTTTTGATTTAGTTGGTTATTATTAGTTGGGTAAATGGAGTCCGAGTTAGAATTAGTCTAAATGACATCACCAGGCAGCAGAGGTTAATTGAACAGACCTCAGTTAGGCGTCAGAAAATATTTTTAAAATGTTAGCTTTTGCATGTAAGTTATACAGTATGTATTTAGCTAAAAATCTATAGTAAAATTATAGCTGAGACAGTTATATGATGTAATCTTTCGTGGTCAGATGCAATCTATCTCAGGCAGCATAGGGAACTAGGCTGGGGTACAAACACACATGCAATCAAATGGTATGAAATGGTATGAATATTTAATCATAGGGACCAAAATTCAAATTCAGATTATCATGGTTGTCAGTATTAACACAGAATTGTTAAAATTGGCTGAAAATGTTTATAAAAGTGCTGATACACAAACTGAAATAATTTCAAGTTTTGTATTGTATTTATATTATGTTGAGCGTTATCAGTGCCTTCCACTATGTTTTCACTGACACAAAACCTGTGCACCTGCATCTAGGAGACTAACTTTGGTTGATACTGGACAGTATTTAACGTGAGTGCGAAAGTGCGATAATCAGCCATGGTTTTATAATGATTTGAAAATTTGAAATGGTAATACTAACTGTCTGGATGGTTTACCATGAAATTAATAACTATTTTATCCCTAATTTGAACAGTCATAATCTAGCACCAATTAGCCCCTTGGCAAATTGGCTAAGTGGTATATTGTTGGACTGTTTGAAGAGACTAGAATACTAGAGGAAACATGTAATGCAATTTATGTTACTCCATGAAGAACTAACATTAGTGTGAATTACTTCCAGCCTTTACCGCCTTTCATGGTGACACATTGGCTGGCATGGTCGCCTGACACCTCTGGAGACCTGTATTTGACTGTTTGTGCAGGCTCTTTGTTAATGGAACTTGCATGTTCTCTCCATGTTATCATAGGATTTCTTCCAGGCTGTATTGTGAATTGGAGTTGGCAAACTACACAATGGCATGAATGGTATGTGTGTGTGCCCTGTGATGGGTTGGTGCCTCATTCTGGGTTATTTTATGCCTTGCACCCATAGCTTCTGGGATAGATCCTGAAACCCTGCATTGATGGATTTTCTGCCCCCTGTCACCACACTTTGCATGCAAACCTGTATATACCACAGAAGACTAATTTACATTTCTTTTTGATTGGTGCTAGACAGCCGCGCGGACTGTACGGAGGGCAAACGAGGGAACACACGGAGGAATTCTATAGTTCATCACCAAGACCCGTCTAGGAGTTACTTTTCTTAATGGGCAGCATGTGGCTCAGTGGGCTAAGTCTGTGTGCCTGTTATCAGAGGATTTCCGGTTCAAACCCAGCCTCAGCATGTCTGTGGGTGCTTGAGTAAGGCCCTTAACTCCCAGCTCCCTGGGTGCTGTTACGGGTGGCTGCCCTTTACAGACAGCTTACTCTACAAAAAAGAACAAGTTGAAGGAGGTGTAAAGACAATTTCCCCTTGGGATCAATTATTATTGAAAGGGGCAGTGTGTGGCTCAGTGGGCTAAGCCTGTGTGAATCCCCAACCAGCAAGGTACCACTGAGGTATCCTGAGCAAGGTACTGCCCCCAAACACTGCTCCCTGGGTGCTGAATTAGCTGCCCCCTGCTATGTCACATTGTCATATATGGGTTAAATGCAGAGGACACATTTCGTTGTTGCGCACTGTGTGCTGTGGTGTGTTAACAATGACAATTAATCATTAAATTCTAATTCTAACTACTATAAATTCTAATTATTTATTTCTTGACGAAATCATTATATCATTCAAATTATGCTGACAAGCAGTTGATAGGCTGAAGGTTCTGTGTGGGCGTGGCCAAACTGGGGGGGGGGGGGGGGGGATAATGTAATTGAGCAATAAACGTAAGAAGAGAAGCTGCCATCCTCCCAACAAAGACACTTCATATTGGCATGTGAGAATTGGCAAGTTTAACTGTCAGGAAAAACTGTAGATGAATGTAAAGTACTAGTAAGATATTCTGTCTCACATCCTTACACATACTCCCACGCCATATGACGGATGCAGGCCATTCCATCTGTGCTTCTGTTAATAATTTGTTTCATAATTGGAATTACTGATTTAATACTACACTGAAAGACCTGCTGTCTCAGATTATGAGTAACTCATGACAACACAGTTGCTGTCAATGTACAGTAGCTCCAGTATGGTGCTTTAAAACCTAGGAAGTAAAAGAAGAAACACAGTACAAGTTAGAATGTTGCAAAGAATGACCACAGTGTAAATCTGACTGAGGCCGTGCTTAAGCCTATTAGTAATTATTTAGTAATCAACACACTGCAATAATCTTTTGTGATTTTCATGATCTAATGAGCTGCAGAGCTTCCGTTATTGATCTCATATTTCTTATGTGGTTTTACTTGACACCAGTGTGTTCAGGAGTTTCAATTTTCAATATTTCAGTACTTATTTCTCAGTGACTGAGCTGTGGGAATTGAAAAAGTTGATAACCAAGCTGACATGAGATGACTGTGCTGGTTAATGAAGTTTTAAAGCTTTGCTGAAGTTATCTGCATTTTAATGCAGTTGTTTAGTAAGTAATGCTGTCAGAGAACTGCATAATTTCCTGACTCATTAATATGTCATTATTTCTCTAAAGCTCATATTTCTTTCAAGACATTTTTAAATTATCATTTAGATCAGGCCATCAAGTTTAAGTGCAAACTCCAGCAAACAGGCTGGCATCTGAATTAGTATTAATATAATATAAAATAACCATCTAAATGATGATTTGTACAATGCACAAAGGTCATTTTTCAGTATGGTAACCTGCATTTCTGAGTGTTATCAATCAATCAAAGAATTTCTAACTATTAAGCTGTTAAAATTTATTTCTTCCTAACTGGTTACTGTTAATTATTTCCCTTGCTGTAGTGGTAGAGATTATAAGGTATTCAATCCAATAATTATTACAGTCACAATTGTTTCTGATCAGTATGAAATGATAGGTAAGTATAAAGCGTTGTACAAATGTGCCTTCTTAACGTGAATGAAAAGTGCTAATATTCAGCACATCTCAGTAATGGACCTGGTTCCAGGAAGGGGGGAAGCAGGAGAGTGTGAGCATATAGTGAATCAAAGGCTTGTTCATAGCCCATGGAATGGATGAAGTACGTTGGGGGTTCTTTTTTAACTAACCCCTCATTTATGATTTCATGTGCATTATGGAATGGACTGCAATGGATATGTGAAAATAATAAATTACATTGTACCCATACCTGTACTTGTGCAAATGACAAAGAAAGCATCATATAATTTCTTTTCATTCAAGATCTGTCGACAGGTGGGAAATTGATCGCACAAATGATCAGCCAAACACAAAAACACACGTGAACATGTACACAGACATCTGGCCTCTGAAATGTGGTGTTTTTACCGTTACCCTCTCATGCTCCATGAGAGGGGAGTGCCCTGGTTCTCAAGGGACTGTTTTTCCGTGAATGAGACAGTCAGTCTCAATTAAGACAGAGATATACTGTAGTGCCTTGAGTTCTCTGCAGCTGCAACAACACGTGTTTCACTTGATACTTTTTTTAGGCAGACTATGCCTTACAGAATACACCAGTATGTGAATTTAGATTATTACTGTTTGGCATCACTGAAGCAATACAGGGTAAGAGAGTCCCAAATACCTGTTTCTATCTTGTGCTGGACAGTGTTTCCCAAAGCTAATGATTTATCTTAGTGACCTGCTACACCCCTCTTGAGACATACTGCAGTTGCAAGGAAGTTCTGCTCCAGTTGCTCTTGAACACGACAAATCTAATAGAGCCAGCCTGGCTGGGATCTGAGGACTAGGTCATGTTGTAGAGAAGGTGAACTGTGTCAGAGGACAGTGAGGACAGTGGTGTGCCCTAAACTAGGGATATCCAACCCCCACTCTGTGGGATGGGTTAGTTCATTTCCGAAAATTAACTATATTTTTTCAAGTCACACATTTTTTACATCACTTAAGTTTGCATGTGCTGATGTCATCTATAAAAAATGGAAATGGTTTACTTAACTCTCTCATATCAAGTGATTAACAACCACCACCTCCAAACCACTTGACAGCCCAAAGAATGGTGAAGTTTAATCTGTCTAACACTCATGGCCATCTTTGTGTATGTATTGGTTTGCATGCAGTAATTCTGGTGTCTATGTGTATCTGCGCGTCTGTTGACTGACTTTAAAGTGTAGTTGTGATTTGCTGGTATGAGGCTTTGATCTGGGTTCTTAGTGTTTTTTTTCTCCGTCATCTTTATTAAATGGTTCATTCCCTATATTGCATGGAAGATCACAGTACAACCTACTGAGAAATGAAAGGAGATCCTTGCTCATGCTTTATCAGTAAATCACACCTGGACCGCTGCCCAACTTCCATCGCCTGGTCTTTGGAGGAAACCTCAGAGAAACCCCCCAGAGAAAACCCCCATGACATGGGGACAGCATGCAAACACCAGACACTCAGTGAAGGCAGGATTCAAACCCAACCCTTGAAGTATGAGGCAATAATGCTGCCCACCAAAAACTGAATTAGTAAAAGATAAACGCAAGACTCTGGTGGTCATAGGAAGCTTTGTGACTTCATTTCCTCCCTGCTTGAAGTGGCCTGTCCAATTGAGAGGTGGCCTGTCTCTCACGAGGTGGCCCATCTCCTGTGAGGAGGCCTGTTTCCTACAAGGTGGCCATTCTCCTCTGTGGTGGCCTGTCCTCAGTGAGGTGGCCTGTTCCCAATGAGGTGGCCTTTCCCCAGGGAGGTGGCCTGTCCAGAGCAAGGTAGCCCATCTCCCGCGAAGTTGCCTGTCCCCAGCAGGGTGGCCTGTCTATAGAGTGGTGGCCTGTCCATAGAGAGGTGGCCTGTCCGCAGCAAGGTGACCTTGCAAAGGAAACCCCACAGGGTGTAAATCATCCCTGCTGATCTCCACATAGATTAAGAGACAGGGTTCTACCCTCTGTTTTTCACAATATGTGCAAATTAAGAAAACCCTGAACATCCAAGTTGGTGGATCTTATTGTTGGGGAACACAGGGGTACATTTTAGTGAAGAAATTGCCACCCTTGCTAGGTTTGGTCATCCCAGACTTGATGGAGTAATTTCCCAGGAGTGTGTTTTGTAAGGAATAGGGCCATTCAGGCTGTACGCTGACTAGTGAGATGTTAAGTGGGTTTTGCAGGTAGGACACGGGGAAGAGTACAGCTGCTATTGCCTGTGCATAAGGTGAGAAACTTCATTTATTTGCCATTTGTTCACAGTGAAAATGAATTTTTTCATTTTCAGCAGGGTGTGGCATGGTGGTGGAATGGTGAGCACTGTTTGCTCTCATACCTCTGGGACGAGGGTTGCATGTTCTCTCCGTGTCATTGTGGGGTTTCCTCCAGGTACTCTGGTTTCCCCTCACAGTCCGAAAACATGCTGAGGTTAATTGGAGCTACTGAATTGTCCATAGGTGTGAATGGTGTGTGTGTGTGAGTGTGTGTGTGAGTGAGTGTGTGTGTGTGTGTGTGAGTGTGTGTCTCTAAATGCTGGGGCAGTGTTTAAGCTGTGAATTTTCTGTGGTGCCTAGGATTTCGAAACAGTCCCTAGTATAAAGAGCTAGATCACATTATGGTTTTACCAGGGAGCAGAACTGTAACTGTAGCCAGAAGACCATGGTTTTTTTTTTTTTTTTTTTTTATCCTTTACCTTATTTGGGATACTGAGCCTGACCTGCATCTGTAAATATCCGGTGTAAATATCCTGTGTCTTTCACCTTTGTGAGTGCAGGGTGTCATGCTGGGTGAAGTCACTCATCAGAGGAAAGACAGAAGTTTCTCTGAGATCCCCGTTGATATGAACTCATGGTCCATGTACCTCTAATGAATTTCTTTAAGACAACAAAATAGAATATAATACAAATGTTCCTCTCCTTATGATAGTTTGACTTGATGTCTCTAAATGCAAACGGCAGCCTTGTTCTCCTCTGTGTCTCATTAATGAAGGGCTTCTTCTTTGCTTTATGGCACTTCAGTCCTGCTTCAAGGAGCCTGATACAAACTGTCCTAGCAGTGCTCTTCACACCTGCACTTAATGTTTCCCATTGCTTTTGAAGGTTACTTGATGTCGTTCTCCAATTCAGGAGAAACTGTCAGATAAAATAATGGGCATCTATGTCATTAGAAAGTTATTTCCACTCCTTTATCTGGTTGGTTTCTGGTCTTTCCCAGTGTCTCCTGCTTCACCTTATTCTTGTGTACTGCTGTCTTTGAAATTTTGAACCTGGAAGCAACCTGCTGCTCAGCGTAGCCTTCTGACAGCAGAACCATGATTTAACCAGGATCTTAAAATGCAGATTGGTTTAAAATATAGAGTGCTTTTTTATTGTTTCCTTGCTGTACATCTATTTAAATCATACAATTGACTGCAAAATGTAAATCGTGCATCGCATTTGTTATTTTTATATTACGTATCAAATATCTGCATGTTGAAATATGTTGAAAAGGTCTTTTCTATGCAGGCAGGATTAGGTGCTAAATCTGTTACTAGATTGATACCACCATCCAGACCATCTGTTTTTGTTGTTTCTTGCTTGTACTTCCTGTTTGTGGCATTTTTCATTTTTGGACTTATGATTGAAATAGTGTGTGTGAATTAGGTTTATATTACATTGTGGGGGCTAAATGTTTGAAGTTGTGGGGACCATTTTTCAGGTCCCCACAAAGATCTATGAATGCAATCAAAAGTACAAATGCCAAAATTCTCATATTTTATTTGGTTAATTATGGGTAAGGTTAAGGCTGGGTAGGGATTAAGGTTGTCATGTTGGGATTAGAGTTTTCCCCATTGAAATGAATGGAGAGTCCCCACAAAGATATAATTACAAACCTGGGTGTGTGTATGTGTGTGTGAGTGTGGGGTTAGGAGTTAATATCACATTCCTTTATTATACATTTTTTTCAGTAGAACTGTAGAGCACATATGTTAGCGAAGCAGCCTTATTCAAAACATTGATTTTAGCCAGTTTCACCATGTGGTGTGCTTTGCTAAATTGTAACCAGAATAAACATTAAATACTCAATACTGCTTTCCTTTATAGTTACGACATTAAATTGAGTCCCAAAAATGGCTTAGACTTGTATGGGTCCAGATGTTCGATATTCGATAATTATTAAATCTACTCCAGAAAGTGATACATAAGAAATGTGTGGTTAATTTGGGTATATGTGTCATCGTACAAGGAATCTTGCCTACAATTTGAAACAGTATCAGTATTAAATTACATTCATCGTAACTGTCGTCCTAATTATATTATATTATTCCTGTCTTTCTGTGTCTCTCTTACAGGAATCAGTGGAATATGTCTTCCTTGTCATTTTCACCATTGAAACGTTCATGAAGATTATAGCAGACGGGTTAGTGTTGCACAAAGGCGCCTATGTACGCAGTGGCTGGAACATGCTGGACTTCGTCATTGTGGTCATAGGGTGAGTACAGCCTGCGGGTGCCTTCTGTCTCAGTCATGGCCTGCCGAACTTGGGGGGTGGTGGGGAAGGGCCATGCCCATGCCCCATGCCCAAGAACATGCTCATGACCATGCCCCAAGCCCCATGACCAAGTCCCAAACCCAAGCCCCAAGCCCATGGCCATGCCCCAAGCCCCAAGCCCATGGCCATGCCCCAAGCCCATGGCCATGCCCCAAGCCCCAAGCCCATGGCCATGCCCCAAGCCCCAAGCCTATGGTCACGCCCCAAGCCCATGCTCAGGTAACTTTTGAAGCATCATTAAGAATGCAGTGATGAACAAAATAATTACCCACAAATAGTTTACTGCAAACCAATAAAACATTATTAATAAAAGCCTGAATTGTATTCTTGTTTTTTTTAACCAAAGGTTATATGACTTTTTAAAAAGTAAACAGACATGTCGACATGACCTCCCATGGTGCCGCCTTGTTCAGATGCGCTCCACGGTCCATGATATGGAGAACTAAGGGGCTCATGGTGAAGGATGATGTGCATGCTGGTGTAGAGAATGCCACACGAGGGGTATTAAGCGTCACATCGAAGGCTATGGTGCAGCAATGGTGGCATAATGAAGCTCTGCGCAGGCAGTGCAGTGATGTATATGGCAAGCGGGCTGGACTGCCCCTGCTGTGCCGATACTCGAGCTCCCTATCTGTGCATCTGTCCTCTTCATGGCCAGCATGGGACTGTAAGCATGCACACATCAGGGAGGGCTTTACGTGCTGCTATATGTCCTACAAAAAGCAGGTGATCAGAAGCTGAATTTTTTTCTTCAGGGGTACCTGTTCTCACCATGTTTCACTTTTCTATCTCACTCCCTCTGTTTCTATTTCTGTCACTCTCTCTATCATTCATCCATCTTGCTGTTCCTCTGCTCCCCCGCATAGCCCCAACCCCGTTCCCAGTGAGAAGGAACACAGCTTGCTGCATAGCTTTTAACTGATAACTACCCCCCCCCCCATTTCCATCAGCTTTGTTCACCGTAGGGCATCTTCCAGTGTTACAGACAAGTTGGCAAATGCTGTTTTTGTTGGGAGGCTGAAGTAATGGAACGGCGATGCTTTTTATTTGCCATTTTCGAGTTCTTTTTGTATATCCCATCTTGCTCTCCACACATAGACAGGGGAGAGCAAACCTTGGTATCAGAGTGCAGGGTCAAGCTGTTTATCCAGCACCCCTGGAACATTTTGGGGGTTAAGGGCCTCGCTCAAGGGCCCACCAGAAATGTGACTATTCTGGAAATATTCATTAGCTCGAATAGATTAGCAGTTTAAAATTATAAGTAAATACAGTGGAATCCGCTTATAGTGATCACATCTGTCTGGGTGAAATTGATCATTACACATCAAGTGTATGATCATTGTAACCGATTTTTTTTCCTTTTTCATTATGTCTCAGGCAGGTAAATATACAAATGTCAATTAGGGTTAGGGTTACATGAATATAAGGTAATAAAGATTCAAGATTCAACAACTTTGTTGTCATTCCACACATGTTCGCACATGCAGTGGAGCGAAATTAAGTATTCAGGTCATGGATAAGCCATAGAGCTAGTCACACACACTTGTAAATATAAAGATGAAATATAAATATAAAGGCAAAGAGGTATAAAGTATGGATTATAAATTAGCAGTATGTTCAGTGTCCGATGCACAGGAGCAGACTTGGATGCAACATAAACGGATCCAGGTAATTTACTATATCATAGTAACAACTTAGTTACTGTGTTATAATGAGCATTGCACATATCATGGAATCAGATTTGTGCCAATATTATCAAGCAAAACTTTTGACATCAAGCAAAAACAAGGCTTCGAGAAGAAAAAAAACTAACTGAAGCAAAAGAAATGTCATCTCAAAAGTAACATTTATAACTTGCAAACACTTGATTGGTCTTTTGATAATGTTTTCCTTTGTTTCCGCTGCCAGCTTTCTCACTTGCGCTGCCCGACTTTTTGCTTACAATTCTGACACAAATTTCTCGCTTGGGCAGGATTTTTTTCAGGGACGTGTCCCCATTGGCTAATAAGTTTTTGACTGACAGGTCAGTGCCACGGACATTTTTAATTGACAGCGGGACTGGACATTCACTACCCACTAACTAATTTTTGCTGGATCCGACAACAAGATTAACAACGTGTAAATGTTGATGTTGTTTGTGCTGCACTATACATTTTATTGTGCTAAATTAGAAGTTAGGGGCGGCATGGTGGTGCAGTGGTTAGCACTGTTGCCTCACACCTCTGGGACCCGGGTTCGAGTCTCCGCCTGGG
>JAODJU010000130.1:13849702-13870064 GCA_026776725.1 Gnathonemus echidnorhynchus
TGCTTTTCTTGTTTTGTCCGGTTCATTTTGTGTTTAAATGCTAAAAAAAAACATATTTCGGTGTAATTTTTTGGGGCCGGGAACCAATTAATTGGTTGTCACTGTGTCAGTGTGATCAGTGACTCCAGTGTGATCTGAGTAAAGGGGACCCCCCCCCCCCAGATGACTAGAGACTTTCTTTCTTCACCAACAGATGGGGAATCGGAGCATGATAAGAAGACAACTTGCTGTGGGTCCCTGTGGTGAGTTAAGACCTTACCTCAGCCACTTTTGCACACAGGTGCATATCAGGTTCCACACTCATCCTTCATGATATTTTCTCCTGTATTCCAATACACTTTGAACACTGCACCTAAAGATGGGTGGGTGGATGGATGGGTGGATTGAAGACATGCTTTATTAATCCCAAGGGTAAATATGCTTGCATACTGCAACACAGGAACACAGCATGCACCACTACTTTATTATGCATTTACCAGCTATCTCATTGACTAACAATGTCATCTCCTTTATTTTTGCAGTAAGAAGTTTTCAAAGTCAAACATCGGGTCAGTACAGGAGATTTACCGTGTGCTTGGTTTTGCAATTTCTGAAACAAGGTCATAACTGTTGGTATTGTATATATGTCTGACACTGGTTCAAAATCCCACACACTTAAAGTAGTTTTGTGAGTATGTGTGTGTGTTTCTGTGTGTGTGTGTGCGTGCATTGGTGCACTGCTATGTTTGTATTTGTGATATTTTGCTAAGTGCATGTCTAATGACTAACACTAAGAGCCCTATTTTAACGATCTGAAGCACATGGTCTGAAGTGCACTGTGCAAGTTCTTTTAGGGTGTGGCAAACACACTTTTGCTAGTTTAATAGCAGAAATATAGTTTCAGCACCAGGCACATGGTCTAAAAATGGTTGCACTAAGACTTCCAATTAGTAATAGTTGTGTTTGGAGTGTAACATGCTATAAACCAATCAGAGTGCATTCTCCCATTCTTCCCTTTAAGAACCAGTTGTGCTTGCACCTTGGCGGATTGCTATTATAATGGTAGCTTTGCTCAGTAGTAGAAAAGAATGCTTCTCTGCACAGGAAACAGATCTGTTCTTGGCAAAGTGCATGCGAGCAAGTAGACCATCTACAGCAACAGCAGGATTCCACCAAAGTAGAGGTCTGCATTGCCATGTGACCTGCAGCTATAGAGTGCAGACAATTTTTCATTTTTGAATGTGGGAGTAGGCGTGACTGGTGTGTTTGTGGAAGCAGGAAAAGAATTAAAATAAATAATTATTGCTCATTTTTTTATTTTATGAAACTATTATTTATGTGTTCATGAGTGAAAGAAAATTTGACTTAGTGCATGGACTAAGTCAGACTAAGTAAGAGCAAATCAGATATTCGGCAGTCCTTGTCAGTGTAAGTGACCACAATGAGAACCACTTGCCTTTTCTTGTGACAAATGCAACAAACTACTATTATGTTTAAAACGTACCCTGTTTTAACTGTTAAATATTGAATGTAGCCTATTTATTGAGGCTTCCAGTTTGTCTTTATTCTTTACCTGAAAATAAGCATAGTCAAACTAAACATATTTTTCTTTTGTGGGTGGGAATGGGACGAGACTGATGAGATGTAGGCGGGACCGGGACAAACTAGATTGCAAAGTATTTAATTATTTTACGTTAAACACCTGCAAAAAAGCCATACTATTAATGAACCGTAAATGTGATGCAGCTCCACTGGCTGAAGATCCTGATCAATGTGCAATGTGCCAACAATGCTTCTGACTCCCCCTCATTTTAAGACAGACAGAAAGTTGAAGTTTCAGAGCAGGATTATACTCAGTGTGCGGTAATGCTTCACTTTTACACACTTGCACACTTAGTTTAGTTCATGTGGAGGATTAAAAGCAAAGTCCATCGGGGGCAGTTTGAGAAGAAAAGGTTGGAGACTGATTCAAATTAAAGCAGACAACTGTACTGTTTTTTTGTGACAGAAGCACATTTTCTGTTTAAAAGACAAGGGTGCTGGACAGGAAAATGACAACTGTGTTTGGCTCATGCTAGCAAAGACACTTGAGCCTGGCGCCACTTTGCCCCAGGTATAAAATAGGGCCCTATGACGCTAAAGATAAAGATGCAATGTAGGCAACTATATACACAAGGAGAAGAGTGTTGTAGGTGTCTCTCTCTGTGCCATGCTAGTGCAGTCATATTTAGGTATTCTGTCAGTCTGACCAACATACCTTTTGTTTGTTTGTGTTTTTGTAGTGACCCACACCAATATCACTTTTCATTTTTTTTCCCAGTCGGAAAGTGTGTCACTGGAACCGATTCATCCGCAAAAAGTGCAGGTTTGCTGTCAAATCAGTCGCCTGCTATTGGCTGGTGATCGTCCTGGTCTTTCTCAACACGCTCACAATCTGCACAGAGCATTACAACCAGCCAGAGTGGCTATCACAAATACAGGGTGAGGATTTCAAGTGAAATGGGTACATTACGAAAAAAAATGATGACCTGATTCAGAGAGTAAATATATGAAGATGTCATTCTGTCCATCTTCCAACTGCTTATCCTGATCTGGGTTGTGGGGAGATAAATTTGCAGACAGAGGAAATGCTACTATACATAGAATATATACTGTAAAAGTCTTTGTAATGTAATCAGTACATTGCAGTAGTTGATGGAAGTACCAGATGAAGCATAGTAGTGCTAATAATGAATGTCCTGCCTTTCAGAGGGAGCCAACAAGGTGCTTCTGTCGATGTTCACATGTGAGATGCTGCTGAAGATGTACAGCCTGGGTTTTCAAGCCTACTTCGTTTCGCAGTTCAACCGTTTCGACTGCTTTGTGGTTTTCGGCGGCATTTCTGAAATGATCCTGGTGGACAAGGGAGTCATGAATCCGCTTGGCATCTCTGTGTTTCGCTGCGTGCGCCTGATGCGCATCTTCAAGGTCACACGGTACGCCCACCACAGCTCGGGGACGGCTCCACTCAACTGCTTTTGGTATCTGTTGGCCTGTGACAGCTTGGTGCTCAGAGACCCAGGTCTTGGAACTCCATTCCACCACTTTGATTCAATTAATGAAGGGCTTAACTGAAGAGCACCTGAATTTAGGTCATTGGGGGTCTCACCTCAAAAACAACACAAAATGGTCTAAGTTAATGTTGGAAATTTGCTCTTCTATTTGGTTTTCTAGTGGTGAAATACAACAAAAGATAATATGAGACCTCTTGGGGACTATAAAGGAATGGGTGACAATCATAGCTAGTGATTTTATTTTGATGCAGGTGGCATGTATGACAGATTTTTTAAGAAATAAGAGCGTAGTTGCTCTCTGTGGCTAACAGGATGGTAGATGGCCCTGTACTTGCTCAAAAGTGCATGAACGTTATACTTACAAGACTGGTCTAAGAGTTGCTTGCATTTTATCTCTCTATCCTGTGTCCACCAGCCACTGGGAGGCACTCAGCATACTGGTGGCCTCCTTGCTCAACTCCCTGAAATCCATCGCCTCCTTGCTGCTGCTGCTCTTCCTTTTCATCCTAATCTTTGCCCTGCTGGGCATGCAAGTGTTTGGAGGCAAGTTTAACTTTGACGAGTCGGAGAAGAAGAGGAGCTCCTTTGATAACTTCCCACAGGCTCTGCTCACGGTGTTCCAGGTGATCCTGGGTTTGCACTTCTGGGTTTCCACTGAGCTTGGAGATGGGAGGAGTCCTTGTATTCGCTCCAGCTGTATACTTCTAGAAAAGAAATTTGTCTACATTGAGAGCACTGGCAGCCTGATTTCTGTCTTTATATTGATCTGTTGTGCAGGTTGTAGACTAACCTGTGCTGTTGTGTGGGCAGATTTTGACAGGTGAAGATTGGAACACTGTCATGTATGATGGAATTATGGCATTTGGCGGTCCAGGGTCAGGGATGATCGTCTGTCTTTACTTTGTCGTCCTCTTCATCTGTGGAAACTGTATCCTTGGGTTGTTGGACCTGGAGACAGAGTTTGAACTTGGGTCAGGGGTCTGAGGTACAATGCAAAGACATCAAATTTGTTTTTCCTTAAATATGGTTTTCAACAGATATCCTACTGAATGTATTCTTGGCCATTGCCGTGGACAACCTGGCAGATGCAAGGGGTGGAAAGAAGGAAGAGAAGAGAATTCCATAGTAGGGCCCTTGTGGCAGCAATTGGAATGTGTTTCTCTCATACTGATTGGCTACTGTTATGTTATAGTCAGTCTCACAACTGGTTTCTTTTCTCCACAGCGAGGAGGATGAAGGTGAAGGACAGGTATGTTTATGGGACTCTCTGTGTGGATGTTTGCGCTTATTCCTGAGTCCATGTAGTTGAAGTGAATGTTAATCATGTAACATGTTTTTACTTTGTGGTTGCAGGAAGAGGAAGGCGACAAATATGAGACAGGTCTTCCACCCGGGCCAAAGCCTCGCATTGCAGACCTGGTCAGGGCGGAGAAGATTACCCCTATTCCTGAGCCAACTGCATTCTTCATATTTAGCAACACCAACCCGTGAGTACAGAAGAAATCACATCCTTACTACATACGCTGGTACACATAGAAGGTGTGTTGGTCAAGGACATTTATTTGTATGTGTTATGCCTTGCCTATCTGCCCTCCCATTTCTTTGCATTTGTCTTACCTCTCGTTCCTGCCCTTGTGTGATGCACTCCAGCTGCCTCTCATTTTGCTCCCTTGTTAGTCTTTGTATAAAGGTGCTTCCTAGTCCTGTGTTTCCCAGTTCTGACATTAATGTTGCTGCCCCTGGTAGCCCATGTGCTATTCCCTGCTTGTGCTCCCTCATGATCCCATTACTTCCTAGTCTGTTTCTTGTTATAATAAAACTTGTTTTGTATCCCCCCGACTCCTGCTCCTATGTCCTATATCCTGCAATGCATAACAGTATGACTTTGGAGGGTCCTGCTGTTCTATGCTTAAATGGAGAACTTAACATGAATTGGTTCAGGAAACATGCCAGTGGTGTATAGCTCTGTGCCCATGGTAGCTTGTCCAAGTCTCATGGCTGGCCAAATAGTGTTACTATTTGACCTTTAACCCCAAGTGCTCCAAAGTCTGTATGTTATTTAAAAATATGTTCAGAGTACAATACATTAAATGCAGCTTCCTCATTCCACACACCCTTTGGCCCATAGAACAGTCTCAATTCATCAGAGCAGATTCTCATGCTGGGCTGGAACACCCAAATTTCAGTTCTAGTCAAAGGAACCTTACATGCATAGGAACCTTACAGTCATACCTCAGGTGTCTGAAATAAAGCTATCCAAAAACAGATCAAAAGTGGATTTTATGTTTAGATTTTTATTTATTTAACAGGTGCTTTCATCCAAAGTGACATAATTTTTTTTGAGAAACCAGGCACTCACACGTTGAGAAAGCAACTGGGAGTTAAGGATCATGCCTAGGGCCCAACTGTGAATATGTATCTGAAATCTTTACCAAACAGTTAGTTATGGTGAAGTATTCAACAATCTGCTTGTGATTATCTCTTTATTTGGTGTACAGTAAAGTGTAATGGTGCAATAACTTATTTCAAAATTGCATATTTTATGAATAAAATGTACAGCAAACATTTTTCCCCTCTATATTTATGGTGACAGTTCCAGAGATGCCATCAGGGACATAATTAGAAATTCTGGGCCCCCTGGCAAAATATCACCTCAGGCTCCCTTGGTAGACTTCGGTGATCAGTCCCCAAATGTTAGATTTTTTGGCCCCTACGAATCTGTGGGACCACTGAATCTTCTAGGGTATTCATACCCTTCCAATTCCCTTGATTGCCCTCTATAGGTACTTGTCTGGGCAAAAACAGTTTGGGGTCATTACTGGTAGAATTGTAAACTTCAGTAGCTGAGGGTGGCAGCTAAGGTGGCACACACATACAAAGAAAGGACAACTACACTGAAAGGAGTGCTGATCAGGGGACACACAGATTGAAAAAGCCCTCCTGGATACCCAAGGTACCTAGAGCCTACAGGATTCAAGAGTGATGCACCAACATTATGAACAGATGTGCTTCTGAAAGCTGCCCGCTGACTGTGATCAGACTGTGGGGCTCAAGGTTGACGACACGTGGGTTTTGTTCTGCCTCAGGCACATATGGTGTTCAGTCTGTCCTCACCACATGTGTTGTCAGTCAATTGCAGTGTACAAATACAAACTAACATAATGCCATAGGCTTTTGAACTGTGGGAGGAAACTTTAGAACCAAGTGGAAACCTGCACAACATAGGAAATACATGCAAACCTTACAAACTAGTCTTTACCCTCATTGGAAATTTAAATACAGTATAATCTCATTTTAGTGGACTCGCTTATAACGGAATATTGTCTATAACAGATGAGGTCCGCTGGTCCCGGCCATGCACCTTTACGAACATGCAGAAAAAGCATCGGATATAGCGGACTCGCATATAACGGAATTTCGCTTATAACAGACAATTTGGTCCCCATGGCCGCTTTTAGCTGTAGTTTTGTTCAGCTATAATGGACATGCAGGCTCCACCTAGAAGGCACATGGCATGCCAGTGATATCCAGTGCAGATACGTAGTCTGGATTATTAATAGTCACACTCTATAAATAGGCATGGCATAACAGCAGGCAACACTGATTGGTCTGTGTGGCTGTCCATCACCAGGCACACTGTGGGGATGCAGTAAGCAATGAGGTCAAGGTTACTACTGTAAGTGGTTATACATGTACGGTATAGGCCATATATACTTCCAACAGTCAGGTAAAGTTGAATTACTACATGTACAATATAATAATCTATACCACAAGTGTGTCTGCTGGGGTGTGGCATGAGTAAATGGTATCCTGTAGTTGTGTTCTGGGCATACAGCACCTCTGGATATAACGGACTTTGGATATAACAGACTGTTTTGCCAGGTCCCTTAAAGTCCGTTATAAAGGGATTGTACTGTACAGTGTTTTGCTTTTCATACAAGACCACCTTTGGCTGGTAATAGAAACTGTAGATGAGTTATATTGCAAACAAGAACTGACTACCACCCCGTAGCCATAAAACCAATTAATTCACTGGTGCTGCTAACTTGGTAGAGCTATGCCACCATATCAGTTTCTTACAGAGTGCTGAGCTGTTGTATATCACTGTTCTATATGGGGGTTTGTTTAGTTTTCAGCAAATATGGGATTATGCAGTGTTTGTTTTGACGCTCAGCACCTTACTTGTGATGTAATTTGGGTTTTCTATTTTTTACTAATTGTATGTAATTCATATTCATTAAATTTGGTACTCAGTCACCATTAAAGACAATCAAAGTAGTCTTTGTTGTTCGGAGTAAGCCAACCCAATTAATGTCATATGATTGGTCCTTTACCGGTATTTCTTACATTTTTTTATTTAAATGCCTGGATGACCTTTCTCTCTGGAAAGCAACTTTTGCTTTTTAAAATTTTTACAAATGAAAGCAAATTTTTACACTTAAAATCTGGGTATTTTGCTGGAGCAATCAAAAGTTAAAGGACATTACAGCAGATCAACCCAATAACATTTGAGTTACTATGCTATTTTTAAATATTATGATACTAAGTTGATTGCATTAATGTTCCTCTGATCCATTTATTGAAATTTATTTTTAATATTTATTCGAAAGGGTTTCTCTTTGCCATCCTCTAATGGTGACACTTGTTTGGTGGTCAGGATTCGGGTGGCGTGCCACACGCTCATCAATCACCCAGTCTTCACCAACATCATCCTCGTCTTCATCATGCTGAGCTCGGCCTCCCTGGCAGCTGAAGATCCTATCCGCAGCCACTCTGGGAGGAATGTTGTGAGTACTCTGATATTCTCCATTCCAGTGTTAGAATCCTCACATTTTCACTGTAATGATACAGTACCGAGTAACTGCTTTAATGTGAGAATGTTTCTTATTAAAATACCACTAATGCCCAAAAATGACAAACAGCTTATTTAATGTAAATGATTTCTCTAAAGAATACCAGTATACTACAGAAAAATATATTCCTGCATGTTAGCAATCTTTTTTTGTTATGGAATACCTTTTTTGTTTATAGATATCATAATACATACAACTGATGTTCTATACCTGTTATTTAGTTTTTCTTTTTCTCTTGTTTATCATCATGTTTTAACAAATCAAGATTACACTTTTTTGGATTGATAGTTATCTAAACCCCATCTATGTGTTATTTGAGTTAAGGATGGTGGCCCCTAGCTGGGTGAAGCCAATGCAGAGAGAGGATGGAATTGGCATTTTTATTTAATGTTCCAGTACTGTAGTGCATCCACTTTCATGTTAAAATATTCTTACAGCCTCTGTTTCCATCAGAGGGACATTTTCCTGTAACGTCTTCTCTGGACTTTTGTGAAATGTGTGTGTTGCTTTTTCAGATACTTGGTTACCTTGATTATGCCTTCACGGCAATCTTTACTGTTGAGATCCTGTTGAAGGTAAATGCTCTTTCCCTGTTTCTGTCTTGTGATCCCAGTGCTTGTGTAGTAACCATTTAACTGTCTGATTGCCTTCCAGATCATAGGCTATGCTGATTATGTCTTCACTAGTGTGTTTACGTTTGAAATCATGCTGAAGGTAACCGTTTTTTACGATGAGGGTCATGCTGCATAGCCCTTCATGTCACCTGCCTCTCAGTGGAACCTGGCTTGTTTTCTCACTTGCTGTGGCACCTCTTTTAATTCAGTACACCAACGCCCCCTCCTGGCACAGTGCTTGGAACAAAAGTTGTGTGGTCTGCCAGGCCATTGTCAGGGATTCAGGTTGGACCTGATGCCATACTTTTTGAAACCATAGATGCACTATTGCAGGAGAAAAAAATCTATATAAATACTCTTCTTAGAGGGAAGTAACAGACCACGGTTAAAAAAATCTCTTTGGCTGCACTCTGGCCTGAATGTTATTGCTTTGGCAGAATCTTCTAGGACCAGACTGTAGAGTTTTTTGACACTTATCCATGTAGCTGTAAAAGAGGGGGCTCACCTCTGTCTACCTTTATGGTTACAGCATGGACTTTCTTACTTTTTCCTCACTGGTAATTGGATTTAAATGGACTACACCACTAACAGCACTGGGCAGCAAAACCTCCTCAGTAGAGATGTGTGTATCACTGAGGATGACCCCTTGAGTTACTGAAGAGATTCTGCTGCTCACGTTACGTATATCTACTTGGTGACTCTTTATGTTGTTTATTTCACTCTCTGTTCTCTGCCTGCTGTGTTTGAGGTGTGACGCGAAATTGTTAGCTTTTTTTAACTGCCCCAAAAATGCCAAGACAGTAATTAGTTCATGAATTGGTATTGTTTCAGTGGCATCACGTTAGCTTAGCGACAAATCGCATGCCCCATAGCCATGACCTTTGCTTGGAATAGCACATGGCAAAATGAATAACTCAGTAACACATTCATATTAATTGAAGCACAGGTTCAGCAGCTCAGAGGGAACAGTGGGTCTCCTTTGCAGTGAAGCTCCAAGCTGAGATTTAAAAATTTTACACTGGATGAACTATGCCATTGTATGCCTGGAAGAGGCTGTGAAATGGCTTTATGTCATTATGGGGAGTTTTCTTGGACCATGCTCTAACTGAGACACACTCTGGACCTCTATTTGTGTCCTTATTCCACAGATGACGACCTTTGGGGCTTTTCTTCATGAAGGTGCTTTCTGCAGAAGCCCTTTCAATCTTTTAGACATTCTTGTTGTAGGAGTGTCGCTGATATCTTTCATGTTCCAGTAAGTATCTCTTGTACCATGACCTCTCCATAAATTTGCACAGTTCCAGTAATATGAAGGTGCAAAGAGCTGCCATACTTCAGAAACAGGAGAAGCTTTGACGATTGTAAATCAGATCACTCTAAATAATCTGATGGACCTTTGAGCAACACTGCTGTGGACTGTGAATGGCCATTTCTCTTTCCTGCATTTGATACAGTGTATGGTTGGCAGGTCTTCTGCGGTGTCGGGGTTGAAGATTCTGCGTATCATGCGAGTGCTCCGGCCGCTGCGAGCCATCAACAGAGCCAAGGGCCTTAAGGCATGAGCTCCCCATCCTTAGGCACACAGAGCATACAGTGATCCAAGGGCCTTTATCGTCCACCATATTATGGCAAGGAATTCACAGGAGACCTACAAGTCTCATTTCAAAGCCAGTTCCTTGATCAAATAATACTTTGTCATTGTACAAGTACAGGTACAAAGGAATTCTATAGTTTGCTTATCCTGTCTAGCTTTCCTTTGAAACATAAGCACAAATACAGGTGAGAACTAAGCTTGGGGTCAAAGCACAAGATCAGACATTCATCCAGCACCCCTAGAGCATTTTTCAGGTTTAGGCATATTGATAAATGGCACATTGGTGATGTGACAATTCTGCCACCCACAGGAGTTGAACCAGTAACCTTCAGATCTTAGAGCTAATCCGCAGAGCCACAGATGTCTTTACCAGCACACCTCTAACCACCTCTCTTGCCTGTCTCAATTTGCAGAATGTGGTTCAATGTGTGTTCGTGGCCATCAAGACTATTGGCAACATCATGATAGTCACCACGCTGCTGCAATTCATGTTTGCCTGCATTGGAGTGCAACTCTTCAAGGTCAGTGCAAGGTCACTGTCAGTATATAAATCTTGCAGTTTTGCCCTGATAGGCATCCCTGAGGCTTTGTTTGGGGACAAAGCCACAAGTTTGGCATCAGCCCATTTACTGTATCTTACAGGGGAAATTCTTCAGTTGCACAGATGAGACAAAGACAACTCCGGAGGAGTGCAAGTAAGTCTGACAGCCTCATGGTTTGGGCCTTGATAGTCGTTAGCATTCAATAGCATTACAGATGTCAGTGGTTGCTAAGTCTGGCTTGCAGTGGGCTCAGCTATAAGACTGCCTCTTCACAGGGGAGCCTTCATTATGTACAAGGATGGGGAGTTGAACAAGCCATTAGTTCGCCAGAGGCAGTGGGTCAACGGCGACTTCAACTTTGACAACGTCTTGATGGCCATGATGGCACTCTTCACTGTGTCCACCTTCGAGGGTTGGCCAGAGTAAGGATTGGGTTGAAACTTACTTACATAAACACACAGGTCCGACATGCATGTACATACGTGACGCATGCACATACTTACTATATTTACAGTGATCCCTAGATTGGCATACACCGTAGTGGTATGTCTATAAATACAAAAATTGTATGGATGACCAGGGAGCTGTCACTCTACTGACCTTAAGTCTCTACTGCCCTCTGCTGGTCAAGTGTGTTATTGTGTGCCTGCCTCCTTTCAGTTTGCTCTACAAGGCCATCGATTCCTACCAGGAGAATAGGGGCCCAAAATTCAATTATCGTGTGGAAATCTCCATCTTCTTCATCATCTACATCATCATCATTGCCTTCTTCATGATGAACATCTTTGTGGGTTTCGTCATTGTCACCTTCCAGGAACAGGGTGAAAAAGAATATGAAAACTGTGAGCTGGACAAAAACCAGGTCAGACTCTGATTATGTGCCCAGGTTTGAGTAACCATTTCTTGGCATGTCATTAGCGGCATGTCATAGTTTCTCTTAATGCATGTAAATATGGCTGATGTCACTAATATCAAATGAAAAGCCAGTAGTAGCCAGTATTAATATTCATTTTGATTAATGCTAACAGTCACAATAAAGAGGAAAGTAATTAATACATACTGTGAGAAATGTTAGATGGCTATATTGGAGCTAATGTGTTTGTTTTTTGAGTCATATAAGCATCTTGGAAGCTTTTATAGTTGTGTACATACCTATGTGAGATGGTTAATGATTTTTTTTTTTTTATCCTACCACAGCGTCAATGTGTGGAATTTGCCCTAAAGGCTAGTCCCCTACCCTTTTTTATTCCTAAGAATCCCTACCAGTACAAGTTCTGGTATGCGGTCAACTCCGAATTCTTTGAGTACGCCATGTTTGTACTCATCCTACTCAACACAGTGTCCCTGGCTGTGCAGGTGAGATCTGCTTTCCTTCGCAGCTCTCTTGATACAGAAGTCTTGCCCATTTGCATCAGCCAGTCAGCACAAGATTTAGTCACTTTAGCCCAGTTCACTGGAATTCTAGTACTTCCAGACAGTCTTAACTACATTTTGGTAACTGGATAGTGATGAAGGTCAGAGTTGCTCAGGGATGTTTTAGCTGCAGATCTTCACTGTTTCCTGTGCTTTGTCATCAGTCTTGGGAATCTGTCTGTTTTCTCTCCAGCACTACGGCCAGTCAGAGGAATTCAGTCATGTCATGGACATCCTGAACATGATCTTCACCACCGTCTTCACTGTAGAGATGGTCATTAAAATCATTGCCTATAAACCTCAGGTATGCTACATGATGTCTCACCTGAAAGGGCAGCTGCAAATCTTTTTATTCCTATGAATGATTTCATAACGCAGAAATGCCTCGTCGCATTTGCATTAAGCTGGACAATGCATAAATACCATGACACCATTACAACTAGCAGGCATAACTAAAGGCCCTAGTTAGGATATTAAGATATTGGACTCTGAATCATATTCACCAGCGATGTAAGCTTTAAAAAGTTTGTAACATCTTGTCACAGCTCTTTGTGCCAAAGAAGGAACGAACACTTGTAAGTTGAAGTAGTGCAGTGGCAGAGTCCAGGATGTGCTGTGTATGTGCGTTTGCCTTTGTGAGAGCATTTTCAGCTGAGACTGCAGGGCAGCAGCAACTGATAATCCCCAAACTTCCTGGCTTATGCCCAGATGTTTCTTCCATAAAGCCATATCACAAATGCACATAACTCATCTGAACAAATGCACTCATTACGGGCAAAAACCTCACCTTGATATGTGTGGTTAGTTTGTTTTTTCCTTGAATTACCTCTTTATTGTGAAAGATTTTTCGCATGCCGTGCCCCTTCCTAGAATTACATGCATGTTCCTACAATGTCCCTATAATGTCTAACCTAATGAACTCTGGATGATTACCTTGCCTGCCAGCTGGACTCATTTAAAAACTTTTGAGCAACTTTGTCACGATAGGAGTAGCCATTGATACGTTTATTATGAACTCCCCATCCCCTGCCAGGGTCCCAGATCAGTAAAGGCACTCTTCGCCATAGAAGGCCAAATTTTCTGTTCTCACTTCTGGGTGCTCCTTTCTGTATGTCTCTTCGCTGCGTGTTTGGAAACATTTTGACAACCCCTGTGACTCACACTTCCTATTTGGTCTGCTGCTGCCACCACTTCCTACATTACACAGGGTTATTTTGGGGAAGCGTGGAATGTGTTTGATGCCCTAGTGGTGGTTGGGAGCCTTGTAGACATTACCCTCGGCCAGATGGATGTGAGTATCGCAAAGCTTGAAGCCGCTGTCAACTGTCTCTTGTACTCCTGGAGTAAACCGCTGGACCTGTGCTTTACTGAAGCTGTTGTCCTTAGTTATCTTCTGTCTCTCAGGGCTCGCTGGAGGCCTTGCCCACAGGGAAACCTCAATTCTGTCACTTACTGCTCTCTTGGTTCCGATCAGAAATCAGACTAGGTGTGAGCTGTCTTTCTGGTCCCTCTACCATGTGACACTGCCTCCTTTGACGAGCCGTCATTTGGCAAATCGGAAAGGGCCCTCACACGCCTGTGCTCTACTGGTGCAATTCCATGGGAATTCTTGGAATCACCAAACTGAACTTCCTTTTCCTATCCTCTTTTCTTTCTTCCTGTCCCTTCTTCTCTTCCCTCCTCTTGGACACAGCACTATTTCACTGATGCATGGAACACTTTTGATGCCTTAATTGTAGTGGGTAGCGTTGTTGATATCGCTATCACTGAAGTCAATGTAAGTACCCCTCTTCACAGCTTTTTCTCTGTTAGTCTCACAATGTCTTGCAATAATCCCACCTTCCGAGTCCTGAATCAGTTTAGTTCAATTCAGCTTCCATTTATCCCCATACTGTTATAGATATATTACTGTTCATTTACCATTTTTTTCCTAAGCAAACAAATCACTTCATATTTTACAACCTAACCCCTTAATAATCCAGAAAGGTATATAGTGCCAGACTTCAAAATAAACGTTTATTTATTGCAAGACAACCGTTTACTTATTTTTGTGTTTTGTACTGGTAAAAAGTGTATATGGTGACCATAAAATGTATTTATTTCATCCGTCTTTACTAGATATGCAAAAATGTGCATATACATGCAAACACAGTGAGTCACCTAGCTGGAAATGCACTACCTCAAATCTATATTAACCAAAGCACGCCTTTATTTGAAGACACAAAAATACAAACTCATAAGAACATTTTAAGAGACAAACCTGCATGAAGCACTTTAAATTTAATGTTTCCTTAAGTGTTACTTGAATAATGTTAAACTACAGCTATTGTTTTGTGTTGTGTTGTGTATCCACTTGTTATATTTGTATGTCTGTAACATTGTCTGTTGTGTATTAGATTGTCCCAAATTCAATACATTTGTTAAGTGCACTTTGAGTCTGTGTGTCTCCCAATCTGTCTAATCATTGTTCTCACCAAATCTTTTCCCTAGAAATTTAAAGAGGCAAGTATACCTGTATCAGAATCTCTTTACCTGTTTGTCCACTCTGTGCTGTTTGGGCTGCGTTTTTATAAAACTTTTATGCTACAGACACAAACAAAATTTAAATTACTCTTTTTCCTGAGCAACCCCAAACTAAACTAAAATAAATTCCACAAGGTGTGAGTTACATATCATCAAATTTACAATCTGGTCAGCTGACATGAACTACAGCTAAGGAAAAACAATGACTCACTGTGAGGGATGTTAACCTCCACATTGATTCATATTGTCAACAGAATTGACATGCTGGCTGGAACTGTAAACGATTATTATTTCACGGCCAGTGGTTTGTCCAGACTTCTCAGTTTATTCTGGTACACTTTGTTCATTAGTGTTTAATTAATCAATTAATTATATTTGATTACTTTAACTGCCTTCCACAGATGTTATGTACCATTCCAGAGTACAAGTGTGCTTTCTTCAAAATATAAATAAAAATTGAAAAAGTCATTTCTTAGACAACAAAATACTAAATTAACAGGTCACAGCTTAGCTCTGAACTATAATCAGGTCCAGGACAGTGCCTCTGATTTAAGTGACTTTCTCTGTAGATTGCTTTCTGAGCTGCAGTGGTGTGTGTTCGTTTGTGTGTTCGTGTATAAATTACTAAGTCATTTTTACAAAGCCTTTCATACTCATTTTATTCAGAAGGCCAATTCTTGCCTTATTTGAACCACTAAATCCCTATGGCAAGGCTCCTAAGATGAACAACTGTGAGCCAAATAACATACCTAAATGCCTATTTGTGCTTCACAGTTCTGTTCATATTTTTAATGTCTGATATGAGTTACAGATACGAAATTACTAGATATAACAGTCTAGCTGTGCCACTTTGTGTCACAAACATCAACTTTGCAGTCTAGTAATTTAGTATCTGTGGCGGCAGCATTGAGTGTGAATCCTTATATATATATGGGGGTTTGGTCTATTTCCTGCCCTTTGACCTATCTGCATGTCCGCCCTACTTCTCTGTGTGCTGTTGAATGCCAGTCGAGCCACCCTCCACCCTAATATTCATCTTATGTCATCCCACCACGCTGACCCCCATGCACAGTTTTTTCTCGGACCCAAAGAACTTTTGGTCAGTCCCGCACTACCGTCTGTGTTCACTGTGTTGACTTTGCTGCCATCGCTCACATCGCTCTCATTTTGGTCAGAATGCCTCTGGAGCTCAGAGCTGCTCGCATGTCTTATCAGGCAGAGAATAACTACTCACTGATACACAGTCAGCCAGTAATTCCATGCAGAATAATTAGCTGTGACTTTAGCTGCTGGTTAAAAACACAACTACCCACTCACTCGACAGTATCTGGTGTTCACAATAAAGAATTCTCCCTGGCCAAGGGTGTGCTTGGTGTCAGAGCAGGTTAAGATTTGCAGAAAATCCTCTGGTGAGGGAATGACTAGACTATTGCACACGCTGGTCCTTGGGTCTGACCAGCTCCTGTCCACAAATCCCTCTGTAGAGGGTTCCTACAGACCTGGTAAAGCAACCTACAGTGATAGGTCGTTGCGGTCTCTCTGTTTTAATGGGAATGCTTGTCTGTGCTCTGTTCTGTTTTCTGCCATTAGCTGGTTTAGCTCAGTGAGGAGCTCGAGTGTAGGGAGCAGGTGTGTACACCTCAGGTGTGTAGATCTCAGTCAGGTGCATGGCCCTGCCTTCAGCTCCGTCAGCACACAGCTTCTCTTTCCTTTATTATTTCTCCCGACTTTACCTTTTTAATTCACTCTTCCCATCTTGCTTTACTTTTCCTTTGCTTCTAAGCCTTTCTTCTAGTCTAAGCGGACCTGTCCTATGACTGCATGCATTACTGTGATGCGATAAAAAAGCCGAAAGCTCTCCCTGTTGCCAATTGTCTTGCCTGAAGTGTTTGACGTGCTGGACGCATGTCCCATCAATGCTACGGCCAGTTTGCCAAAGGATCTGTCTGAACCTGAATGGAACTCATTCATTTTTTACTTTGTATTCATTCCCGTTCCATCCCATAGGGGAGTGAGACAGGCAGCTGAATTAGGCTGGAGTCTCCATACCTCCTGCTCGGTGATGGGAAGACCCTTAGGGTCTACCAGCCATATCTGGCTTTGTGTTTTACTGCATTCTTATGTCTGCTTACAGTTTGTCAGTCTTTGTCATGCCCAGTGTTCTGCGGCTCTTCACATGTACTATGATAAGAGCAGCCCTTATTATCCAAAGTGCGGTAAATATTACCACCACACAACACAATGGTCACTGAGCAGTTTGGCAAGGAGGTGTCACCATCTCGTGGTTCTCTTGCCATCTCAGAGATTTCTGAATTATGCTGTGGGTATTCAGTTCCTGATGGCAGAAGAAGACAATCAATTTGCAGTCTCACTGTATATTCAGTAGATACATTTAGGCCTAACGTTGAGATGATCTTGTGCTTGGTACTGAAGAAGAAATATAGAGATTGACAGCTGTAAAAATTTGACAGAGATGGACAGTCAATTGAAATGTAATATAGACATATACACCACTACAGAGAACATGATGTACACTGAAAGGGTACATAAAGAAGCCTTGCAGATTGAGGGGTGTCCTTTGCCGTCTTACGTCCTGTCATTAATTTTGAAGAGATGTTGTGACAATGTTTTGTTTTATGACAGATGTCTAGTCGTTGATGTCACAGAAACCCACCACAGAGTTGTTGTGTTTGCATATATGTCTGGACACTAACGCTAAGTAATGCGTTACTATTGTTTTGTAAACGATTAAGGATTTCCAGTTACAGTCGCTAGAGATGCTAGAGGTTGTGTTCGAGGAATTAATACAGCTCTTTAATTTTAAAGCCCACAGAGGCTCCCCAGGTGAACGATGCTGGGGTAAGATGCACCGCCCCCTAGTGGGCTCCAGCCCTGCTTCAACTTTGCTTTCTTTTTTCATTTGTTAATTGCTTTACTCTCTGGAATCTGTTCCCTAAAATCTTCACTCATTTTTCATTTGGTTTGTTTGGGTTGTTCTTTTTTTCCTTTGTATTTCTGTTTGATCTTTACTTTCCATGTTTGGAGTTCAGTTGTGTTTTGGGGGTCTGAAGCAAGGTGTCCCGCACAGCGTTGTCACTCCGTCCCGCCGGTCAGCAGTGTGGAGAACTCCACCTGCTGGCTGCATGATCCTGGAGCCGCATGTGTTGCTCCGGACAGAGGAAGCAATGCTGAGGCCGGGCTATGGCGCGCCATATGCCCTGGGGCCAAACATGCTTTCCTTCCGTTCTGCCCCCCACTGTATGAGCACAACGTCTGGCAGTGTTTTCAGCTACTGGATGAAAAGCCAGTATTTTACATTTACATCTATTTATCTATCAGATGTGTAGTTCAGAAAGCAGGCAAGCAAGGCCCAACAGTGAAATCACTCAGCATAATATAAGAAACACCCTTTGGTTTGGTCTACTGGAGATGGGAGGAGTAACATGACTCTACGTCAGTGCCTCCTGCTGTCTTCTCTGCACTGCCAACGTTCTGCGCATGCACTCAGGTGACTGCCTCTTGTCTGTGTACTAATGCAGTCGTCTTCTTCACAGAATCCAGAGGAAGGTGGCGCTTTCTCAATCTCCTTTTTCCGTCTCTTCCGGGTTATGAGGTTGGTCAAGTTGCTAAACAGGGGTGAAGGCATTCGAACCCTTCTGTGGACCTTCATCAAGTCATTTCAGGTGAAATACAGCCCTACCATTGATATTACAGGAAGCACTCTGGGTGTGACTCTGTCTCTTGATTTATTAAACTCCATATATAGGATGCAAACTTGCTTCGTTATGGCTTCTGGACTGTGAGTCCATGTATAGCCCCAGTTTGCATTGTTGCTAATTGAGTTTGCAAACTTATGAGTCTCCATCTCGCAGGCTTTGCCATGGGTTGCTCTCCTGATCGTGATGGTTTTCTTCATCTATGCCGTAATTGGAATGCAGGTACATTCTGCTTACAGTACCAAAATATAGAATAGACAGGCCATAGTTGGAGCTTGAAAGTGTTTCAGTGGTACTGTGTGTTCTCCAGATGTTTGGGAAGATCGCCATGGTGGACCACACAAGCATCAACCGCAACAACAACTTTCAAACTTTCCCCCAGGCCGTACTGCTGCTCTTCAGGTCGGTGGCTTTCGGATCCATCTGAATCAGGCGCACCATTTGCCCTCTGGAGATGTCCGATTTCAATCACATTCAGTGAATTTTGGCAGCATATTTTTATTTAGTTTTAGCCTTAGTATTTTGATGAAAATGCAATTTAGTTTTAGTCAAACTTTAATCATCTAATTTATTTTAGTTTTAGTGTAGATTTAGTTGGCAAAAAGTACAGGATATTTAAATCGACTTCAGTCGCTTAAGTCTACTTCAGCTTTAGTCAACTAAATCCACAGTAAATGCAGTCAGTTCAGGTTCAGTTGTAGTCTGATACATAGTTTTCACATTTATGTGATAATTTCACGTAATTTCACTGTCTGTCTATATACACACCCACAAACATAGATTTGTTTGCCTTATATATAATAGACATATAGAATAGACAGATTCCTGCAGGAAGCATCTGTAAAGCTGTTTGGGATGGCAATTGATTTGAACATGTGATCTTGAACACAGATTCTATTGTAAAGGCTGTAATACGAAACATTACACGAGGCTAATTCAAAAATGGTTTCGTAGTAACTTTATTTATCATTAAATAAAATCATTTTTTTGACACTAACAAAATACTTGCATATAACATCTGCAATTATAAAAAAATACCAGTGTATAGAAATTAAAGAAAATGTGTCCTCTCTCAAAAACATAAACAAAACTCAGACTATTGAAAACCAACTGGATTGTGCTTATTTTCCTTTTACTACCACTCCATATAAATTGCACTGAGAATTGCTTTCTTTTGCATCCAATGTGAAAATTGCACATATATCGGTATGTTGTTTCCTACCTAAGACAAATGTGGCACAGACTAGGCTACGACAGGATCTAATTTTTCATACTGTTATACTGTTCAGAGATCACACAGCAGTATATGTTACTTTATAAACTAGTATTAACAATTTGAAAACCATTTCCTAATCTAATCTAAACAGTATATGTTACCTCACGATAAAAGCTGTCCAAGCCCAGCACAGATATAACAAGTATACAGGCAGACTTTAGAGACATAGTTGCATGGATTACGACCTTGAAGCCGGTTAGCTCAACATTATCCAATCATGTGCAACTACAATCGATGCTAGCTAAAGATACTACATCTAATTGGAGTTACCGAATTGCCCATAGGTGTGCCTGTGTGAGTGAATGATGTGAGTGTGCCCAGCGATGGCTTCCTGCCCAATCCTCGTTTGTTCCCTGTCTTGCACCTGTAGTCTCCAGACCCTCCGTGACCCTGAATAGGACAAGCAGTTACAGAAAATGGGGGGATGGATTACATGTCATTTTTGTCAATTAAAAATCTTCATTGACAAATCATTTTTGTCATAGTTTTCATCAATGAAATTAACACTGGTCACGTCAAAGGATGATTTGACAACAATTGAGTTTGTTAGTGTTGATACTGAACCTGGGCTCCCCTGATCTGCCTCCTTGTGTCTCAGGTGTGCCACAGGTGAAGCATGGCAGAATATCATGCTGGCCTGCTTGCCCGGGAGGCTGTGTGATCCAGAATCGGACATCAATCCAGGGGAAGAGAGGTCGTGCGGGAGCAACGTTGCCATAGTCTACTTCATCACCTTCTACATGCTGTGTGCCTTTGTGGTATGACCCTACCCACAAACACATAGAAAACTACAAATATA
>JAODJU010000130.1:13875899-13898697 GCA_026776725.1 Gnathonemus echidnorhynchus
TCCCCGTTAGGTTTTACGGTGCCCTACTGTGCTCCTGCATCGCCCTACAGCTTCTCACCACCTGTTATCGTCGGTTGCAGGCCGGTCTTCGCACACTGCATGATATTGGGCCTGAAATTCGAAGAGCGATATCATGTGACCTACAAGACGAGGAGCTTGTAGACTTTATTCCTGAGGAAGACCAGGAGTTTTATAGGGTAATAATTTATGTTTATAACAATTTAAACAACAAGATAACCCTTATAGGACAGCTCATTGTAAATGATTAGATCAATTTGCTATAAAGCTTTTATGGGGTAATTCTTCATATTTATAGCATAAAGATTGGTGAGAACATGCTTACTGGGAAAGGCTAGTCCATTTAAAGCAGTCTACCCAAAGTTTTTAGGAATAAAATATCTGGATGCAGGACCAACACGAGCTGAATGTACAGGAGTTAGCAGTAAACATAATGAAAGCAGGGCAGGAAGCCAAATAACACAACTGACTTTGCCCTGGTTTACCTATAATGTTACTCATTGTTATTTCAGAGGAACATTCTAAAATAAAAAAGCAGTGCAAGGAAGTTCATTTTGCATGTCATAAGCCATTTAATCTGCTTTTAAAAATATTTTTTGCTCATATAAACTTTAAAAAGTAAATGTTTTAACATGTAATTCACTGAAAATATATGTCTACTTTTGATTTGCAATGCACAGTTTAATGTGACTTTTATTGACAGCAAAATGGGGGAATTTTCGGAAATCATGTCAATCACATGAATGGAGATGCCAGGAACCCCTCATATCAGACCAATGCCACACAGCGCCCCCTGCAGGTGCACCCCCCCCCACACTATGCTAACATGGAACAACCAGTTGGCCGGTTGGACAGGATGGGCCAGACCCTGGCTCAAAATGGCCATTCTTATCACAAGTCTACCAACATCAACCTCAACAATGCCAATGTGTCCAGTCTGCCTAATGGGAAGCATATTGGTCCCTATGAGCATGCAAATGGCTATGCTGGAAACAAGGGACCCTACTACCCAGGCGACTATGACAAGCCCAAGAACTCCAGCATCCAAAGGTACCAAAGACCTACAAGCTTACGTTAATACTTATACAATGGTAGTACACACTTTAACCAATAACCTGTTATATAATCGTGAGTAGTGCCCCCTACTACCTCTCCTAACTGAAAGCCGTCTGCTATCCAAACTGTAACTGTGCAAACTCCAGATAACTATTTCAGCCAACATACTATCCACCCATAACTAAATCCTGAATCTATGACTCTCACACTCTATTCTGTAACAGCACTGAGCTGCAATCTATACACTATCATTTCTATACACTGATGACCATTCCCTAAAATATATGAATTCTGCATATGTCTGAGTTACTGAATAAATATATGTTATGTTAAACCTTCTTCTCTTTTTCCTTTCCATCTATACTTAACTGAATTGCTTTCCCCTGAACATTTCTCTGCTTTCTGGAATAGGACACGCTACTATGAGACCTATATTAGGTATGTCTGCTGCAGCATAAAGATGCTCCCTCTACAACACAGGCAGACATAGATGCTAGAAGGGACCACTGTGAACTTGCTCCCTAATCACTAGAGCTGGACAAACATATGTGTCTGTAGAACTTGGAAATAGATCTTAGAATGAGGAAATGGCTTTCTGTTGGCAGTTTTCCCTCTGCAAGTCAGTGTACATCTGATGTATGGCTAAGGCTGCTCACGCTGCCCTTCTGGAGGTGCGATTTCCATTGGCATTGCATGTCCTCCTACACATGCCCATTACAGGGCCTGACTCCCTCTGTGCTGCCCTCCAGAGCCCATGCCGGGGATAGCTGTCAGCCGACAATTCGTAGAGGAGATGAAGGTGCTGAGGAAGACCGCTATGGGGAGTACTGCAGTGGGGAGGAGCCTTATGAGGAGGACATTATGATCGCAGACAGGTAGAATCAGTTGGCCATTAAATATGCCCCCTTGGGCGGTATTGGGTCCAAAAATGTAGAACAAATGAGTACCTTTATTTATAGAAGGCAGAAGTCTTTGGTGGGGAAATATATAAAAAAAACTCCCATTGCTTTAGGAAATATGTGTGCTTTTAGAAATGGGGAGTATACACTAATACTGTTTTATTGACATATTCGCAGGAAAGGATATAAGGAGTACCTTGACAAGGTTAATAACCTAGAAGAGGACTATGATGTGCCCAGAGGGTATTATCGTCACGTGCGTCAGTATGATGATGATGAGCAGTCGGTTTACCATGACTCCAAAAGGTCCCCGAAGAGGCGGCTTCTTCCTCCCACACCTCAAGGTGAGCACTGTAGTCTTTGTCCCTCTTTCAATAGCTTATCCTGATCAGGGTTACGGGGAGCCTGGACCCTTCCCAAGCAGCTTAGGACACAAGGCTGGGGTACACCCTGGATGGGGGACCAGTCTAACACTAGGCAGCTTTCAGAAATTTGTACTTGGTGATTATTTATTCAATAGAAGTGCTTCTATTTTTTCCACAGTGGACTTCATTAGTATTTTAGTACTTTCATTACTTCATTAACTGATTATAATTTGCCTCTGGTGCACCAAAACATTTGAAAATCATTTGCAAATTAATAAAAAATAGCTTTAAGGGCCCAGGGTTGGATGAAGCAAATTACTTGAATTTTGAAGTAATTATGAGAGGCAAAGATAGAATGCATCATTCCAAGGTCAGCGCACTGTCAGAGGACCTTAGAAGAACATCTGCTGATGCCCATGTCTAGAAACAGATAGAAAACCATTGAAAAAGATTTGCAAATCCATCATTCTATTGTACTAAAGAACATTTGCAAATGGAGACTAACAGATCTGGGGCAATTTATCAATCTAACAGGCTCTGCCATCAGTTTTATCCCAAGCACTGGAGGTTGCTCTAAGATCTCTCCAAGAATGGGTTCTTTATACCTGCCTGTCATATTAGCGGGATGCCAATAAAATCACCCTTTTCCTTTTTCTTGCTTTTGTCCAAGAAATGTTTACACACTCTGGTTTCTGGTTCCTGTGTGTTGCTTCACACCTCCAGTGTCATCGATTCCAATTCTCCACCTTTGCATGTTCTCCCTGGCTCATGTGGACTTCTTTTAGGTACTCTGGTTTGCTCCAACATGCAAACATGTATGATGGCATCCCATCTGAGCTGTACCCCTGCTATGTGGAGGATAGTGCTGCCTGAGGATAGGCTACAGCGCCCCCCAACCCTGCACTAGACTAGCTAACCATGTAGTGTACAAGACAGTATGGATGTGTATTTCCCTCTCAAACACTTTTCAGTTATTTTAGCTTTAAACAGTGGTTCCTGCTGCTCACCCATTACATCACCTTGCGCTCCATCACCATACCTGTAGCTGTTGAAAGTCAATATTTTAGGTCCTTTCGCATGTTGTATGCTGGAAATGAATGTATTAAGCTCCAGCATGTGTCTGAAGCAAAGCTGGGTGATGACTGTGACATGATCCTGAGCATCCCATTCAGTCAGATGACCTAAGGAACCATGTTTCAAATTTCCAGAAAACTGCATTTGTTAAAAGGCTCCATAAATGGTGGAATTTGTTATTGTGAAAGCAAGTTGTTACTGGAAGCTGGAAACAGACTTTTAGTGCAGTACTGCAAGAGGTTTCATAGCCTACTCAATAGTACTTTGGTATCCTTGTACTTTAGAGGTCATAACTTCTGTCTGATACTCACTTTGCCCTGTATTTTGTCTTGCTTTTGGAGTCCACATCCCTTTATGTCTGCCATATTATATATTTAATTGTTCTTCCTGTGGATGTGTTCAGGCCACAGAAGGCCGTCCTTCAATTTTGAGTGCCTGCGTAGACAGGGCAGCCAGGATGAAATCCCCCATTCCCCTGGCTTACGTCAGCGCACGGCGCTGCCTCTTCATCTGATGCAACACCAGGTAGGCCTGCCATTCTTATCAAGTGCTAATGCTTCCCGACAGCATCACTATTCACATGTAAATGTCGTGTTCATCTTCTTTCTCGCCTGTTTGGTACCAGGTCATGGCTGTCGCTGGTCTGGACTCTAGCAGAGCCCAGATACTCTCCCCAACCCGCTCCACACGGTCCTGGGCTACACCTCCAACCACACCTCTTAGCAAGGACCTCTCTCCTTACTATACACCCCTGATCCGTGTAGAGCGGGCTGGGCGGGAGAATGGCCATGTGCGCAATAGCTCCTGGTACGCAGACGACCCAGATTACCAGTACAGGACGTATACACCAGCACATCTGCAGCTCCCCCATGAGTACAGAAACCAGTACTACCAGAAGAGAGGAAGCGCCACAAGCCTAGTAGAAGCAGTGAGTCAAGCCAAGGGCACCGGTTTCCTGGCCTTTACCATTCCACTAAACACCTGCCAGGGTACGGGGCCTTATACACAGTAAAGGTAGCCAGGTTAGTAACACTGGTTTTCATTTTCTTCCCCGAAGGTATTGATATCTGAGGGACTGGGGAGGTATGCCAGGGACCCGAAATTTGTCGCCACAACGAAGCACGAAATCGCAGATGCTTGTGAGATGACTATTGATGAAATGGAGAGTGCCGCCAGCCACCTGCTGAATGGTGGCAGGGACGTGTTCCCCATCCGGGGCCGGAGAGACTATGAGGTTCTGGATGTCTCTGCCAGCTACAGCGATGAGGAACTGGAGCAAGATCTCGCTGGGAAGTATGAGGAAGACTTAGCTGATGAAATGATATGCATTACGAGTTTGTAGCATTAGGTCCACTCGTAAAGAACAAAACACAGAGACTCTGAATCTCTTGGCTCACTAACAAAAGAAGTGCCTTTTTTCTAGTGGAGTACAAAAGGCACTTGAAGGTGATGGGGCTTATAGGAGCAGCGCTCTGCTGCCCTTCCAGAACCCGTCTCAGTCCCCAAGGAAGCAGATGCGGGCTCGGCGTAGCATCTTTAGGCAATGCCTCCCCGAGACATTATGTGGAAGCATGATATCAGGAACAGCTTTCATCCTAGAGAAAGACAGGCATATCTCACATGTGGATGTGAACCGAATCCTCCAGTTACTTTCAGAATTAAAATGTGGCTAACGTGAAAAATGACTATATGCTCGTTTACAGATATATCACTGTCTGCTTATTATCACTTTCCGGATAAGGTGGCTAAGATGTCTGCAGTTACAAAGATTCCCATTGAAAAAAAATGATTAAGCAATTATGCACTATCAAGACAGTTCTTTTGGAATATTAAAAGAGCCAGTTTAATATTTCCTAGTTGATATATTGTAAATGTATTGTAATATATTACATCAGAAAACTTTGTAAAGAGATGTTCTATATTTTGTAATTATGTATCTTGCATAAGAACAGCAATATGGTTCTTAATATATTACAAACATAGATTGATGTTATTTTATGAGGTACTGTACAACAATGTTTATCTACCTTTTCTTTTGAGCTCACTATATTCTCGATCTGCTCGCAACCTTTTATAAGATGTTGTGTCGAGGTGAACATGCATTCGCACGAGATATGCAAAATTATTATGTTGATAGACCTGAACCGTTGAACTTGTCGTGTCTTAAATACCCACTGCAGGAGTTTGAGAACTACGTTCGCTCCCCGCACCCCCGCCACACCACTCAAAATGCACTCAGGTGTGTGTGTTAATTCGCCGCTGTGTTTGACTTTTACAGGTCTCCTTGTAAGCAAAAGGGACCGGCTTTTGTTTAGTTTGTGTTAACCTGTGTGCATGGGTACATCTGGATGTTAAATTCTTCTATTGTGACTGACAATGCTGCTTTCTGAGGATGAAGGAACTGTGCCCCTGTCATTCACACAATAACAAAACATGTCGCAGATCACGTTCCTGGGTTTGATATGCGCTTATTACCCGAAGGAAAAATTATTCATTGTGTTACCGGCCACATCAATTCCAAGCGACTTTTCTCGTTCTTCAATCACAACACGTTCTAAATGATCGTTTTCATTTAATCGGAAACAAAAACTGTATTTCCAGGTCTGTTAAAGTCGACTCATTTCCCCCTTTCTGGTGTTAACTTTTTAATCGTTTGCATTTTATAAGGTAGTTATTAAAAGCATCTAGACTAAGTGCACGCTCAGAAATTCTGTGAAGCTGATCGGTGGTGACGCAGCTACAGCACGGGGCAGGGAGTTGGAGAGTTAAAGCAATATTACCCCCCACTCTTTCCATACGAAGTCTTATACATATACCTCCAGAAGAGCAGGGTAACATATCAGTGATTTAAACCTTTTAACTTCGAAGGTGTTCCAAACTATAGCCTCCCTTTCTTGCACTGCAAAAAAGGGATGAAACAATCACTTTAAATCGTCTTTTAAAAGAACAACACTAACCAGCATGCAAACTTGGCCAAGCACAGTGCGGGGCAGTTCTACTCTCCATGAGGAAGTGTGCGGTCCGGGGCGGGGGGGAGGGAAGGGGGGGGGTATAATTGGTCCACCCAACCCGACTGGGGTCCTCCAGGAGGTGCACGCTGAAAGGGCTCTGACTCGTCTGTGAGAAACGTGTACTGGTGTCTCGGATATCTAAGATGACCCCTCACGGCCAGGCACATTGTACTGTAACGTAGCAATTACAGAGAAACTAGAAATATGCATTTTTTTCTAAACACTTGTGTAAATGGTGTTAAAACTAAAGACTAAAACCAAGTTACTTTACCTCATGTCAGGGATTCCTGAATAAAAATGGTATTTAAATATTAGCACATAGCTGTATGTCTTTGCACAAGTAATTGTTAAGTGATATTGTTTCATTTTCTATGAATTTCAGATCTATATGTAATAGGGTGAGGCGATTTTGTACTTTTCCTGTGGCTGTGTGTATGGTTTAGTGGATCGAATCTATATTTGTCATACTTGTCACTTTACAATGCTGGGATATATGGTAGAATATTAAGCGGCACTGGTCTTTTCCCTTGTGATAAAACCAGTTTGCGGCTCAATGATATTTAATATTTAAGTTTACAGAGAATTATATGTTAATTTATACACTTTAATCAGTTTAATATTACTAGAATAGTTGACAAGATGTATTTAAATATACAATGAAAAGTATATAAAGTATGGAAAGACCTGTTCTTATTTATTTTACTTGAAATATTTGCTCTTTAAGGTTTTTATTCTGCAAACTTCCGTAGCAGCTTAGTACCCTCTAGATTTTGTATGCATTTCTTTTTGTATTTTTTCATTTAATTTTGGCCTTTAACTGATTTGAATCAATACCTAAATTTTATTTCCTAATGATTACTATTGAATAAACTTACACTAAAGTTCAAAGTGATATTTAATCTGTGATTTATTCATGAACATGAAGGGAGGTCATCAAGAATATAAGCATCATGTAAAAGGTGATAAAGCAGGCAATGGCCATGCTTCTTCCCGGTGGCCTCTCCTTGCCAGCATTGATGTAACTGCAGGTTGGCTTTGCCAATTAACCAAATAATATATAGCAAGAGATCTGTACATTGTATGAGTGTGTCTTGAATTTGCAGATGGACCTGTGTCAAGAAATGTAACTATCTCCCATGAAAATAACAAATATAGTTTGTTGGGCTGTGTTGTGATGCATTGTGGGATTCCAGTTGCGAGAAGTGACATCACTTGAAATCTCGAAAAATTTTCAGTGGAGGCTCCTGTCAAGAGCAAGACGAGTGATTCTCCAATGCAGCATAAAATGTTTAACCATCGCCATCTCCCCAGCTGCCGATCGACAACTTTTACCAGCAACTTTGGGTGTGGGGTTCTGAACCATATATGGCAGAACTGCAACTTGGATCAGTCTTGAAATGAGCGGTACAAAGACATGATGCTCAAGTGCATTCACCAAGTTGACCTTCATAGAGTAGAAAATACATGTAATCTCAGAGAAACCTCTTCTGCAACCTAGAGGTGGTTAATTTCAAAATATTCAAAGTCTCAAATATATCTACCTACCTGTGTCAGTTGTTCATGTTGACCCGTTATCACTGTTCACTCTTCTCCTTGCCCTTTTAATCAACAATCAGGCCCAGAAGGACAGCATTTCAGTGGGTATGTTTATAGTTAAGTGGATATACAGTAGAGGTATATGGAGTGTTTCAGCTGGTATATACAGTTAGTAGTCAAGTAGTGAATCATATGGCTGCAACAGAATACAGCAAAAGTTCTCCTATCCAGCAACTTTGGGACTTAAGCACTGATGCATAGTTGAATTTTCTAGATTGTTTCTAGAATTTTCTTGATAGTTGAATGTTGAAAACAATACTCAGTTACTACTGAAGAGTAAATCATGAACAAATACGGTAGCTACTTGAGATAAAAGATCATCATGATTCATTAATCATGAACAAAGATGAGATAAGTATTTCACTTGTTAGTCATGACTTCAGCAGTTCCTTTGTAGTTCTTTCAGTAGTTCACAAAAAATTACTGGATGAACAGATTTAGGAACAAATATAGTAGCTGCTTGGGATTAAAAAAAATGTGTCACGATTCATTAATTAATGATGAATAAACATGAGGTCAGTATTTCACATGTTATTCATTTTTTGCTCCTTCAGTAGTTCCTTTGAAGTTCCTTCAATAGTTCACAAAGGTTTGCAGAATTAACAGGTATAGTAACAAATATAGTAATTTCCCCGATAAAAAATGTCATGATTTATTAATGATGAGCGAACATGGGATCAGTATGTAACTAAGACTTAGTTTGTTAACTAATACATAAGTAAGAGCATAATACTACATTATTTGTGCCCCTTCAAGTAAAATGTTACCCTGAAGGGTAACACGTCTTGTACTTTACTTCTTTTATATGCACACATTAAAGATTCATGTATTTTTATTGTAAATCATATATTTGTTAGAACGTAAGATATCACGAGGTAAATAGCAAAACAAGCAAGACTACTACTTGTTATTTTTGTATTTTTAGTTTAGTGGAGTTTTTAATAAGGTTGTTATTGTTGTGAATTTTTATTTTTATACTGATTTTATATTTGTGCCAGATACTTGAGAGTACAGGATACTCGAATGCCGGATAGGGCCTTTACTGTACATAAACCATGCAGTCAGGGTCAAGACTTAAGACTTTGACTTAACATTAGAATGTGTAAGATTGAAGTTGAAGCAATTTTGAACATGGTACTGGGCTGGACTAGCCATATAACCATTCTAGGTATTTTCCTGGTGGGCACATGGGCTTGTGGACTGGAAAAATTCTCATGGGGGACACTGAAGTCCAGATTTAACATTTGTTCTCAGCCCTGTTGTCCAGCCCTGACATGTTGTGATTGTTGATGCCAGAAATGTTGGTTCCACTAGAGTCTACAGAGCATGTTGTGATGGACAAAAGGAAGAGTTAGAGAGTCACCAAATGTCAGAAGAGAATGTCCAGACTCACTAAAGCTCATAGGAAGAAGTGTAAAAAGAACAGCTCAGTACAAGTCATGGCAGAATAGCTTCACTGAACACATACTTTGTCTACCCATGAAACTGTTCTGCAGGCAAAAGTGGATTATCCCGGGACTAAATATGTGTACCCAATACAATGGACACAGTATATCTTTGAATATATATTCATGTAGTACTTGAATGACCACACTAATGTGCATTTATGCACCCATATTTTCTTGCAGAAAGTCCATTATGTGCATTTCATCAGGATACAATGACTGCATTTTGAACGTTTATGTTTATATTAATGGGGGTCAAGTTTATACAAAAATTCAAGCAAAGCTCATCAGCAGTACATCTTGAGTTTATGTCTGCTTTCTGTGACACACAAGGTCTGTCATTTCCTTGCATGTAATGGTGTAATACTGTACAACTGTATCCAAAAACAATACAGTTTTCACCATATAAATCCATAATTAACGTAACTGAACGATACTTTGGTTAAGATTAGGCAAATATTTAAATGTCATTTCAAATATATTTATTATAATGTATCAATATTTTGCTGCTTAATTGGGATACAGGCCATGGTATGAAGTACCGGTATTTGACCACTAGATGGCAGCTAAAAGGCTGCAGAATTGCTGTGATGTCTCATATATGAGGTACTCTTATTTGACCACTAGATGTCAGCTGATTTTTGCACCTGAAAGGCTGCAGAACAGATGTGACGTTTAATATTTCTATAGCTGATATGCTGCTTTGAGTGGGATCGTGTGAATTTTAGCCATTAAGTGCAAATATCTGCTAAAACAGTCTCCTCCTAATGCGTTACACTGGGTTTTGGCTGTTTGTATGATTACAAATACTTTTATACTTTATGCTTTTACAATTGCCTGCATATAATATTTTATATAGTATAATATTATTTGTCTACTGGAAACTGTATGGTGTGAAAAAAGCTTTTGTGATTTTTATGATAGGTGGACATGTGCACTGAGATACAGGGTACAGGGTAAATTAAATTTTAAACATACCTTCAGTGAAATGAGAAACAGAGACTACTACTCTGTCCTACAGTGAAGAAATTAATTACACAATTTCACAATGTTCCAGAATTTTAGTCAACCTTTAGTTTAGTACAGGACTAAAAAATGTCTCTGTTATTCCAGCATGTGAACTGAAGGTCAGTCGGTGCTGGTTTTAAATCCAGCCTCAGAATGTCCGTTTCCCTCTGTCCTCCTGGTCACCACAGTCCAGTCATACGATTTGAGAAGCTCAGGTAGAGCTCTTTATTTCACTTGGGCACTTGCGGTGCTCAGTAATTTTCACAAGAACATGTGATATGTCAGACTACAGTACTAGAGCAGATATAAGTTCAGTTATTGTGTTGGAACTTTTAATGTGAAGACTTTCCTGGAAAGTCCATAATTTGAGAACCTTTAAAGAGCCCAAATTCATAAGGACAAGGAGATAAGGCTGACATTTTTCAGGAGACATTGAAATACATGTGTGTAAATAATGTGATTTCATCGCATATTTAATGCTGTGGTGTTTCTCTGGAATGCTGCCTGACTGGATTTTGAGTTTGTTTATAGGACTTAATTTGTATACTGCAGGAGAACAGAAAAATCCATAATTTGCACCACTTGACTGAATGGTATTGAATCCTAATGAAATAAAAATATTTTTTTAAATCACACAGTATCTTTTTTGCCTTATCAATCATTAAAAAGGACTAAATTGCCTTAGAAGACATGTAGCATTCAGATCTACCTAAAACAAAGACAAAGTCAGAATTACAGATGACATCATGAATCACTGCTGTTACAGACCAGAATTATTTGATCTCTACTCCATTCTACTACTTTCAGGTCCAGATTATACTGGATTAGCCATTAATCTCCATTGGTATGGCTAGGATCCAGATTCTTGTACTCTAATCTCATACAGAGACCACAACAATCAAGCTCAATTTCAGTATTCAAACTACTGCAACAGAGCATTGACCTCACATCCACACATTACAAGATAAACAGTGCATGCTTCTGCTTGCACAGGGACCTAGATAGGCAATGAGGAGAAGCAGATGGAAGTGGGAACAGATGAGATTCAGTTACTGAGACAACAGGGACATCTGGAAAACAGTGGAGCGTATCCACAATCTGAAAGCCATAGTGATCAGAACACCTGAAAAATGAAAGGAAATGCAATAGAGCCTTGATGAAAGGAATGGCAAGGCTGTACAGCTTAAAATGTGTCCCTCATTCCGCAAGTATAGTGTCTTTTTCAGCAAAGGCTCAACTGGCAGCCTGCATTCAAAATGTCCTTGTGGTTGCCAGTTCACTGCAATGAGGACAGCTGTTGTGTTTTTACCCAATGAGAAGAGAAAAGAAGTTTTTATTTTGTTCTGTTTATTCAAGATTGTTAACTGAATCTGCCATAGCTTCATGTAATGAGAGTGGGACTGCAGGTGCTACACTGTGGAATGACATTCGATATCTTAGGGGAACCACTCGGAGAGATCTCTTTGTGGCAATTAATTGGTTTCATCTTATTGCTTCTTATCAGCACATTATAGCTTAAGAAACAGTCTCTGTCGTGTTGATTTATGATGTAATTACTGGCCTAATCATTGAAAACCCTCCTCAAAAATGCAGCCATGGTAACTGGAGATCCATCAGCTCTCTCTACAACTGACATGGTCATCACCCTCAACTAATAATGCGGTCCATAAAGTGAAGGAAAGAATGCATAAGAGGAGTATAAATGGAAGCGAGAACAACACAGAGTACCCATTCTAGGCTGGAGGTGTACGTTTCTCCACTGTGAATGAAGCTGTGGAATTTATTTGATGAAATAAGGATTTTCAGTTTTGTGTTTATTTGTGTACATAATTTTATAGGTGTAGTAGAGGACTGCTGTTGAGAACCCATTCTGTGTACATTTTATGGGTTAAAATTAAAATTTCTTACACATACTTAAATGGCAATATACCTTTTTACACGCACCCAAATATTTGAAACTTTCAAGTCAGTGTGTTAAATACTACTTTTAATATTTTTACTGGCTTAGCTTGGCATTACCTCGAGTTGTTCACCCCAAGACCCTAACCAGGATAAGCAGCTAGAAGATGGATGGATCTGCATAATTATTTATGAAACGCTTCTTTGGTATTCTGATATAGACCATCACTTCCATTTCACTTTAGTAGCTTTTATCTCTTTTTTGGTCAGAAGGGCTTTTCGTCCATATGAAAGTTCTGTTTATGAAGAGTTGTTCTTCATCTCAATTTAATTATTATTATATTCAGAAATATTTGAGGACAAATTCTGTTGAGTACAGGACAGATGTAATTTTTTCTGAATATTAAGTCAGCTTCTTATATGGCTGGTATTCAAGTACTTAGGTTCCCAACCAAAGGTACACTGGAGTTACTTTTGATCCATCCATCCATTCTTCACAAACAGGGTGAGCCTGCATAACAAACAATCATTATAATCAAGAAATACACCTTTTTGTTGTGGAATTTAGAAAGATCAGTGGTTTCCTAATGCTAAGGTTTTAGTTGAAGTTTCTAAACTTATTTAGAAACTCTAGTTCACGTTAGCATGTTTTTGGACTGTGGGGGGAAACCAGAGAACCTGGAGGAATCGCCACAGTGACAGGAGGAGGCACCTAAACCCCAGAGCGTTCACCTGAAACATACATGGAAAGCTGAAGCACAGTCATACCACCCAGCCCTAACTCCTACTGAGCAGGCCTGCCAGTCTGTGGGCACAGTGCCTGCTTTGTCTATCCATTCAGCCACCCAGCCCTAACTCCTACTGAGCAGGCCTGCCAGTCTGTGGGCACAGTGCCTGCTTTGTCTATCCATTCAGTCACCCAGCCCTAACGCCTACTGAGCAGGCCTGCCAGTCTGTGGGCACAGTGCCTGCTTTGTCTATCCATTCAGCCACCCAGCCCTAACCCCATCCAAGCAGGCCTGCCAGTCTGTGGGCACAGTGGCTCCTCTGTCCTGTTGGCTGTGCAAACCAGCAGATCCCAGGCCACTGCATGCATGTCTGTGTGACAGCTTGTTTCAGTTAATTTGCACAAGGGTGTACAATTATGTATATTACTATCTTCTGCATATTACACTAGTTAATTACATAAAGTACTAGAGTAGTTTAAAAGAACGTTTTGTCAACAGTCAGTTTGTACAGTATAGGGTGTATTGCAGATTCTTCAATTGTCACATAGTTGTTCAAAAATATCATTAGGGCCCTACTGAAGATCAATTAGATGCACAGGTAAATGCTTTTCTAGCAGAGTTTAAGTTTGTCTCATACTGTTTTTGACTAGTTGGATAAATTTCATATTTAAACATGTAAAAGCAACAAATACATAACAGTGATGTTTATGTGCTTAAAGAGGAACAGTTTAGGACAACAACCTGCCAAAGGTTTTTTGTGGCTCCTCTTACATTCATGCATTTCCCATAAGTTTATCTAAAGTTAAATTGTCCTGAGCCTTGACAATATGCCAGGAAACACAGGAAGTAAGGTGAGCTGTACCCTGCATAAGATGCTGCATGGTCCAAAACAGGACATACACAGTCATAAGCTATCAGTAATTTAGATACACTAAGTCACATAAACCATGTCTGTGGACAGTGGGAGGAAACCAGAGTAAAGGCAGGCAGCCCACGCAAAGCTCTGTGCAACTCTTATTGCTCAGATAGCTGACATCCTCATCATCTCTGGTGTGGGTGAAGTGTCAGCAGTTTGTCTAAAGTGTAACAGCTACAGACACTTGGGAAAAAATTGTGCTGCATTGAAATATGGATTTGCACTAGATATAACATAAAGTGTGCTTCATATCAATCTTAATTTAACTTGTGATTCATATAAAGTTTCCTGAATACTTACACAAGCAGAATGTTTTATTTTTAATCTTTTCAATATCCACAGACAAATAGTTATATTCGATTTAAATTGTCTTTTTGAGAATGTCACTTGACAATAAATACCCCAACTTGCCTGAATTGTCTGTATCATTTGAAATTCAGCAACATTCGAAAGCATTTGTAAATTATTAATGTGTGAATTATTTATTCAGACTCTGCATATAACACAATTTGTGATGAAAAAAATAAAATGGACACATTTTGTGCAACTTCGATTTAAGTTACCCAACTAATATTTTGAGTAGATCTAGCTACTCAAGTACTTTGACATTTACTCTACCCTTGCCGATTTTTTGTAATCAATAAATGACTAAAAAAAAAAAAGTTAATCTGGTATCTTTTGGCTACCTCTGTATTTAGTTGTGTATATTAGGGCCAGTACCAGACCTTGCTGTGGCACCCAAGGCGGGCATCCAATTGTAGGAGCATACAATTTATAAAGTATACTTTGCCTGCGATTGATATTTAAAACTATGAAGTGAGCCTGAGCTCGCCTTTATCAAACCTATAACGTTGACCAGAACTGCACAGGAAGCACAATAAACATTACTTTTCACTATTTATTAAACATTTTCTTTGCACGTGGCTTGGGTCCTTATTGTGATTAAATAAAATTAAAATTAAGGATTGGATATTAAGTCGATGTTTTATTCAGGTATATATACACTCGCTGCAGATAAACAATGAAACTGCATAATTTTTGCTTATCCAGTAAGGGCGATGAATAATATAATATGATTTTATATGACTATTGCAACAAAATCTCACTGAAAAAAACAGGAAACTTCTTCATTTCTAGGGAATGATCGTGATATTAGGTTGCCATTAGATGCTGTGAAGGTTCGCAAATTTGAGACGTCTTTCAGTAACACGTTAACGCGAACTATTTAGCTGTATAAGCAAATGAACTAAATAAATAAATAAATAAAAACACTGCGAAGTCCACTGTGCAATCCGCTTGGATGTATATTATTTGGTTTCGTGTCCATCTTCAAAGTCCCATGTAGTTCAATTTTTTAAATAGAAAAATAGTACTAACGGCACCGTTTTCTGTAGTGTTGCAGTCGCTATAAACGAGGCAAATACAACTGGACACGGTCTAACTTGTCTGTTCTCCGCCGGGAATATGGATCTGCTTACGGTTTTGGTTGACTTGGCAAGCCATTTTCCGCACCGTGTGCCCACGTTCAAATAATAGATTAAGAACATTGAACGGTAGGTTGCATTGGGGATTATGCAACGTTGCTTTTTTCATCGAGAAACTACATCAGCAGATTTTTTTCTGTCAGTTTTTAAGGACAAGGGGTATTTGCTCTTTTAAGCCAAATGCATTTATGGGTCCATAGGATGTTTTTATTTGAATAATTTTGCCGAGCCAAACTCATGAATTTTACACATGCACTCCCTATATATTGTGTATATAGCGCATTTTATAAAATTGCTAGCGCTTTGTATAGGCTATTTAAATAACTGATTGTTAATGAAGTAGTATTTGGCGCATTCCGCTTTATTGAATACAACATATGGTACTATTACAATGCAATTAAGTTATTTCACGTACTGTAGATATTGAAAATTGTCACAGAGGATTCGGTACTTTTCGCTATGCAATGCCTGAAATTCAAACACCGTATGTTGTGCATTGGACATGCTTCGCAGAATAAAAGCAGCGAACGTATGATTTAAAAATTTCTAAAAAAAAATAATAAAAAAAAAATATATATCATTTCGATTGATTAGCCCAAACTTCATTTCATTAATAAAACGATTCAATATGCTGTTTACCACCTTGACCTTAAATCTGGTACCTCGCTGAAAGGATGAAAAGTGCCAGACTCCACAGCTATGGAGTTCGTTACGCTGCAAATTTTATATAAAATGTCAACTTAATTTTAAGCATGAATTTCCGTTTCACTTCGCGATCACGATCACCGGGAAACGTGTTTTTCTGCAGTCGTTTACCCAGCCGTATTCTTGTACTTCTTGATTTTCTGGCAAATACCTCCATCGGAACGGTAGTAATGCAGATGCTTGCATATACAGTACCGACTAATATGTCATTCACTCACCAGGAAAGCACATGGTTAATTCGCACCCCCCAGTCTCTCTCTCTCTCTCTCTCTCTCTCTCTCTCTCTCTCTCTCTCTCTCAGCCACCACTATTTCTTGCTGCTGAAATGGGAGTTTCGATGACCCACAGTACCGAGTATGTTGTGTCTTAGAGCAGTGCCATATGGGATTCTCACTATATGAAATTTATTTTCCATAAGCTGCGTGCAGAGCACCCACATATATACATACATATTAATACAAAGAAAACTTCTGTATACCAGCCAGGATATTTCAGGATGCTTCTTGTCAGAACCTGCTGGAATACTCAGTATAAATAAAAAGTAAGGATGTATTCGTGCTGAGTCCATTTCAAGGTGGAAGTGCTGAAAAAATTGGAAACCAGCAAGCCTAAGACTGACCACTGGAATGGGCGTGAGGATGTTGGAGAAGTCAAGGTCCTTCTGCACTCAGACATGTCATGCCTGCTTATTGTTCCTTTGGCTGACTTTTGGTCTGACAATAACTGATGGAGTCGCGACCCAACAAGGAATACCCTTGTCCATGTAAGTCCTCAGTTATTCTCTACATTGGTCTTCATTTCATTGGTAGATTTCATTTCAGTTTTACAGCTCAAACAACGAGTGGGAAAACTATTCTATGAATTTGGAAAAAAAGTTATGCAGTAAATTATTGTTTGCTTGTTATCACGTTATGTAACAGAGTGGACTCATGCAGTATAAGTATGCCTCTTCCCTGTTTGCTCGTGAAAAACCAGAGGAGAACCTCCTGGACAAAATGTCATAAGACCTTTGCTGCTGGACAGAAACAACAATTCTTCTTGGTCATTAATAGGTCCACAGTTACAAAATGCTTTGGAGTTAAGCAAATGATATCTATAATAAATTGTCTATATTCTGCAATATTGTTTATAATATAAAGTACAGAGAAACTAAAAAGACATGGTTGTCTTTATATATTTATTGAAATTTGCACAAAATTTGAACATATAGGAAATGAGAGCACAATGTATTTGAACTGCCAGATATTTTCCTAATCTGAACATGAGATCATCAGGATGTTCCTACAATCTTTGCTGATGTTTCTCCATCCAGGGTTAAGCTGTGGGCCTCAGCTTTCGGAGGTGAAATCAAATCTATCTCCGCCAAATATTCAGGCTCTCAGCTCCTGCAAAAGGTACATTTCTACAATGCACATTACCAATTTCTTTCTACGACTCAAAGGTTCCAGTAGATCCAGATAAGGTGGCTCATGTTCTGCAAGCTTTGTGTCAAACACCAGCTAGCCTTAGGTTTGGGAAATTGACATTACTTTGGCGATGGTTTCTTCCATGCGGAGTATGCATTAAACACCAAATGACCAGCAACAACAGGACACTGCATAAAGAAGCTGAGAATGACATAAGCCCTCAGTCGCTTGACTTTGCTCCCTCTCTCTGTGGCAGATCGATTGAGTTCAGCCATTGTCACGGGCCATTAAACGACCTCATTCTCATTCTCATTTCGGTTTAACATACACCTTCTTATTCCACTTGGAAAGCCATTGCAGACTGGAATGCAGAGCTGTGTGCCTGTTTGGGGCTCACTCCTCTTCCCGCTCTCTGCAACACTGAAACCTGCTCCTCATTGTACCATTGTAACACTGACTGGGGCTGTACTTCATAGTGACAATATAACAATAACCCCAGGCAGGATTCACAGAATCACTGCAGTACTAATTAGATACACAGCTCATTATAAAGCTTTAACAGATATGACATCATACATTTAAGATTTGGCAAGACACCATGATTAGCAATTAATTCTGAAAAAAAAAAAGACAAATTCCTGTTATAATCTTTTTGTGTATCTGTCCCCTCTTTGACTACAGTCATACAACTCCATAAAAATCAATTTTTATAACTCTGTTTGTTATTCTTAAATGTCTAATAGACAATGATATAGACTGTTCAGTACTTTGCAGCTTTTAATGTAATTTGCACAAATATGAATGAAATACATGTCCAGTTTGACAGATGCCTCTGTTCTGTGTTTACCTGTGTTTTTGAGAGAGGAGAATTGCCGCCTGAATAGAGCATGATGCTGTAAAACTGTACAGAGGCAGAGCTTTGTGGACAATGTGAGCGATAAGATACGGCTGAGTGTGACACCATAAGGCTGCAGATATGATGGTTCCATCTCAGTACATCACTGTGTTTAACACTCAGTCTGGATTGGTTTGGCAGAGGAATATGTGCTGCAATCCATAGTACGGAAATATATTCAAAAGCATTGATCATCGACCTGTGATATTTGGTTTCACATCATGACTGCTTAGTGACATAAAGGTACTCAATACAACTGAGAAACCCAGTTATGCGTTTCAGTTAATATCTTACGTTTATTAATACCTAAGGAGGCTGAGCACTACCACTGTTTTTAGCAAATTCCAGATGAGATCTGCCACATCCATTCTCTCTTTTCCCTTCCCCTTCAGGAATTTAATGGCCATTTAATGGGGCTTGTGTCAGTCTAACCTTAGGCGTTGCGGACAAATGCCCGCAAATATCACAAAATCCCAGAGGATGTGTGTGGCGCACAGGAATGTAAGCAGCCTACAGGATGGCCAGTGACCCCATGACCTCTACAACAGCATACACTGTATTCCTGTGAACTTTCTTGTGATTGTGAACTTTAATATTTTATAGTATATGTTACAGAGTATAGCTATACAATTAAATGAATAAACAAGGGAGATTTTATAAACTGGTGCAATGTGCCTGCCTTGTGCTGTTTTGTCTCGTTTCCCCGTTTGGCCAGAAGGTGTCGCTGGCCATCCTGTTCCTTCCTCAGTGGTGTAGCCCCAAAGTTCCTAGTGTGTTCTCCTGCTCCTCAGGTCGATGGGAAGTTGGCTAGAGGTGTTCTTTGGAATTTATGGATCTTTGTTCCTGTACCTTGTTGTTTAGTTCTGTAATTGCTTCACGTTGGTTGCCACTAACTCAAGTATAGCTCTACTGTTTGATTGTAACTGCCCTCATCTGTTTCTTATTACTTTTAGTTTCTAGTGTTTCGTATAATGTAAATGGCGCACACCTGTTTCTTGTTTTGCCCTAGTTATCTGTGCTATAGTAGTTGGTCAACATATGTGTTGCATTGTGTTTGTTCCTGTGATGTCCCTTCACGTGTTTTGTGCCTGTATTCCTGGATCCTGTTTGATGTTAGTGTTTCCTTGGTATTAGTTGTTCCTGTTCAGCTCTTGGCAGTTCAGTACTTGTTTTACCCTCCTGCCTTTGTTTCACCCCTTGTGGTCCCTTTATAAGCTTTATAAACTGAACTTGAAACAAAGTTCCCTCTGTGTTAGTAAGCCGCACTGTGGATGAACTTTCTGCCATGATGGGCCATAACACAACCATTTTCTGCAAAAGGCCCATACAGCAAATCATTTTTTAAAAATAATTTATGCTTAAAATGACATTTTTTCACAAATGGTAATGAATCACTCATATAATAAACCTTAACCTTTGAAATTATTTACATCTCACTAGTAGCTATTAATAAATTGCATCACTGTTGTTTAAAAAAATAATCTAAAGTCATATAAAATTGTTTTATAAGCACTCTAAATGACTTTAAAATGCTACAAAAAGCATTGCATACAGTGTCATATGGACCTATGCATTATAGTGAAGTAAATAATTGTTTATATTGTACATTGTATGGCTACATAGTGGCCTTATATCTTCAGGGTTGTTTGTTCGATTCCCTCACTGGCTCTGTGTATGTCTGTGTGGAATTTGCTTGTTGTCTCAGTGTTTCTGTAGAATCACTTTGCTTAGGTCTCTCTAGGTTTGGTGGTTGTTGATGTCTCTACTGCCCATTGTGTCTGCACTGGTATCACATCCAGGGTGAACCCTACTTTGCTTGCTGTGCTTCCAGGTATAGACTTCAGGCTAACTGACATTATGTGATCAGAGGTAAGGAGAAAGCACAGAAAATGGATAGATGGAATTATATCATATAATACTGTAATGTACATAATAAGTAATAACCAACTATGAAATTATAAATCATTTATTAATAGCTGATGGTTGGCCAAAACCCACTAAAAGTTTATTTTAGTTTTTTGCTGCTTTTATTGTTTTCAGCTCAGTTTGAAGAAGGCTGGGGAAAACACTCCACAACCTTCATTTTCCTCAATGCGGCCAGCAAAGCAGAAACATGGGAGCGATGAGTGACCATTATGGGCATTCCTGGGTATTAGCTCTCCAAGGTCCTACATCAGCTGAAGTGGGGAATCATCAGATGTTTCTGTCATTTGTGTCACCATTTAGGAGTCTTCATCTCTGTCAATATTTTAATTGGAAGTATTCATAGGGATGTGCTGTAGTGGTGGCCCCTGCAGTTGTGTGTGCAGAGGACTTTTGGAGGGTTTCGGTGCACACCAGGCGTGAAACTACTTGTTCCACCTGACTAGCGGCCAGCACTCTTATGCAGTACATTACTGGCTTGTCTGCAGTAAGGAAATGGGAAACAGGAGGCTTCTGTCCATACCCTTAAACGTACTCCCTCATATTGTATGACAGATTACAGCAGTAAAAACTGTTGTAATTTCAGCTTTCTGAAAGGAAAAACAACAATACTAATAACAATACTCCTATACTAACATAATCCGAAATAGTATAATATAAATTGTATCTACATGACAAACATTAATCACTGTTATAATTGTCACTAATTACTTTATGAATGATAAAAACAAGACGTTGTGAAAGCATGTATAACAGACATAAGCAAAATACACTGCGGTGTCACAAGTTAATCCCAATAAGTAGGCTTGTTAAAGGGATTTATAATTAGAAAGAGGTCCAAAAGACTGCTCAGGTCACTTAAAACTTCAGACTGCAGGCAGTACCCATGATACCTTATTTAGTCTTCAAGGTGAAAACTTTGAGTCTGCAGGGCTAAGAACATTATGGAAAAACATCAGAAAGATGCATTTCTCTTCCTAGTTGTTTCAGGATGTTCTCTATATATATTATACTCTAGAGATTTTTTCAAAAGAACTTTAGGACAAATAGAGATTACACTTTCTCATTGCACAGAGAGTGTAAGGAGCATAGGGTAAACTGATTCAGTGGAGCTCCAATGGAACATGGAGTGTAGGGTCACCTTCTCCTTCAATGGAGCTTTAGGGCCTGTGGAGTGTAGGGTCACCTTCTCCTTTAGTGGAGCTTTAGGGTGTGTGGAGTATAGGATCACCTTCTCCTTCAATGGAGCTTTAGGGTGTGTGGAGTATAGGGTCACCTTCTCCTTCAATGGAGCTTTAGGGTGTGTGGAGTGTAGGGTCACCTTCTCCTTCAATGGAGCTTTAGGGTGTGTGGAGTACAGGGTCACCTTCTCCTTCAATGGAGCTTAAGGGTATGTGGAGTACAGGGTCACCTTCTCCTTCAGTGGAGCTTAAGGGTATGTGGAGTACAGGGTCACCTTCTCCTTCAATGGAGCTTAAGGGTATGTGGAGTACAGGGTCACCTTGTCCTTCAATGGAGCTTAAGGGTATGTGGAGTACAGGGTCACCTTCTCCTTCAATGGAGCTTTAGGGTGTGTCACTTTTTTAAAAGCCCCTACTCCTTTTTTCTCCTAATTTCTTTTGTTTTGTTCAGCTCCTTTTGTACAGGAGATGTACAACATTCCTATTTACTTTATTTTCAAAAGGGGGACTTTTTACACATAGATACATAACATTCCATTTTAAAAATTGTTTCAAGTTTCAGCAATAATAAAACAATTGTTCAATGAAAAGTAGCCTTGTTCTCTTTCCATTAAGGGTCATTGTAACTGAATGAAAATCATCATCATCATCGTAATTGTGAAATACCATATACCATGATACTGTGAAACTGATAATTCCTGAGATGGTTATCATACTTTGGAAATCTCACACTTTTGCAACTCTGTATATGTGACATTTGACTTGCATGGTATTTATATAGGTTGTAGGTTAACCCCTATATATCTATCTATCTATATATATATCTATATATATATATATATATATATATATATATATATATATATAAACTGCAGTGTTGTGCCTGAACGAGTTCATTGAACGATCGTTCATGAACTCGTTCATATTCTGGGTGAACATGAACTGAACGTGCTGTATATCTGCCTAATGAACGTGAACTTGAACGCGCTCATTCTGGCGTTTATGAACGTCGTTCTCTCGTACTGTAGTTCAATTTTGTTCTAGAGAGTGCCAGATTTCCATGGAGCCAGGCAAAATCCCGGCTATAACCACTGACTACAATATCTAGGCTACAACCGCTACAACACAATCTAAAACGGGCCTTATTATCAGTGTTGGGTAAGTTACTTTAAAAAAGTAACTAATTACT
>JAODJU010000130.1:13898797-13945816 GCA_026776725.1 Gnathonemus echidnorhynchus
TAAAAGAACTATGAACTAGTTCATTTTGGAACCTGCGAACTTAGTTCAAAAAATTTGAATTATGAACTATGAACTGACCTAGTTCATTTTAAAATGTGTGAACTGAACTTTGAACTAGTTCATGTAGAAAATGAACTTTCCCAACACTGATAAACTGTATCTTGATGGTACCGATTGTGAATTGCAAATGTAACAGTACCCTTCTGAAATGAAATAAACATCTCTCTCTATGCATCTTTTACTTCATTAAGTGCTTAAATCAGCCAGAGAAAGAACATGTTTCAGTTTCTGTGTATTTTATGTGTACTTTTTGTATATTCGCTAGTCCAGTTTGACTCTTGGGGACCTCATGTCATTATCTTTTAAAATATATACATGTATAGTTACATTAAATAGGTGTATTTGAGCAAGATTAAAATTTGTATTACATACATTTTCTGTGTAAGTACATCATATCTTTGCGGTGAAAAAGCCTCCCTCCTTTTTCCCCGCAGAAATATAAGGAGTATGAAAAATCAGTTCGCATTGAAGAAACTGATGGAACAAGACTGGTGAAGAAGTTGGCTGAGGACATGGAAGACATGTTCCGTAAAAAAGCATCGGCAGTGAGAGTAAGAGTGTGTCAGTCACCTTGATGCCACATCCTCTCACAGCGTGCTGTATGCGTCTTCCTTCTCTGTCATCGCCATTCCAATTGTTCATCTGGCTTTTTTTGTTAATGTCAGATGCTTTCTGTGCACTCTGTGAAGGATGTTTCACTGCATTTCTACCCCCTCCAGCGTTTAGTGGATGCTGCTGAGCTGGCCCATCTTCAGCACGTGGAGGACCCAGACCTGCAGGTAAGCCACCTAAAGCGGTGGAGCTGCACCTACTGTCCTCTGGTTATAGTGACCTACATGCAGTAAGTCTTCATACACACCCTCATACCCGAATTTGATAGTAGATATTTATGGGAATGGAACAACTCTACCCTTTGAACTGTATCAGTACTCATACATTCAAAATTCAGTGGACATAAATGGTTGTCCAAGTAGATTCATTGCTGTGTGAGTATTTACTCTTGTTATGACTGGTGTGACTTCAGATGAGTATTCTGAGCATCCTTCATCATGCCTGTACAGAGCAGCCATGCATGGATGGTATTCAGTTTTGCCTTCATCAAAATTGCACACAATCTCTGAAAAAAATACAACCTTCACAACAGAGCCAAAGATTTCAGATGTTTTTGGTCTGTCTATACAGTAGTTATACATTCACTAGTCTGTTTGGGATTTCTCTACCCTTTTGGGAAATGGGCCTAATCTGTTTCATCTATATCCTTGTGAAATACACATTTTCGTAAATAGAGTAATTTCCTATACAAAAGGTCTGTGGTGTAGATGTTTATTGAAGGTGTGTGTTGTGTGTGAGTGAGGTGGTGTGAGTTGGTCTCAGCAGCACCACTAATCATGAATAAGTTGAGCAAAAATAATTAAGGTGTACAGCAGCATTTTAATATATATTTCAAATATAAAGGACTCAATTGTGCCTTCCTCTCAGCTACCTTCAAGATGACCTTATTGCATCTGGCATTGTGACTCTTCTGTAGAATTCCATGAAATATTCAATATACAATTTAATTTTGAGGGAAACCTTAAGGTATTTATCTAGACCAAAAGATAAAATGTTACTGATGATGTTAACATAAATATATACATATATGTTGTCATCTGTACCAAAATTACTTTGTAAAGTTATCGTTCATGTGTGCGTGTGTGTGTGTGTGTGTATATGGGTGCGTGTGTGTGTGTGTGTGTATGTATATATGTGTTTGTGTGTGCGTGTGTGTGTGCGTGTGTGTATGTATATATGTGTGTGTATGTATATATGTGTGTGTGCGTGCGTGTGTGTGCGTGTGTGTGTGTGTATAGTTTCTCAGTTTTATGTGTATGTTTTGTATATTAACTAGTCCAGTTTGATATGTATGTATAATGGTCCTCTGAGGGGGGCTTACATGGAAATGATTTTTCAGGGATGGGGAATACATACTGTATGCAAAGGGGCATATTCAGGATTGTACAGGCTGTTATGTACAGAGCGAGATTATCATCTTTTCAGGTTTGCATTCGTTTTTATTTTTATTCAGTTTTCCATTTTGTATTTTGTTTCTTCTTAAACTGTACAATACTTTTAATTTCATTGTTAGTTTATGAACATTTCTAGTTTTAGTTTTTATTTAGTTTTATTATTAATTTTAGTGATCAGTACCATCTTTTGATACCACACTGGCAGTGACTTATATGCTTTCACCCTACAGCTAAGGAGAAAGTGTGAAACATTTTGTTGTCTTGCCCTAACATTGCCTTCCAAACCCCTCACCTCTGTCCTGTAACACTATCATGTTTTTATAGCTATGAAGGACCTGGGTTATTGATGCTCACCAGTCCCTCATTACAATATACACACAGTTGATGGGATTTGGCATTTTTGGAGAAAGTAAAGTCTACCTACGTGTCCCCCAGTGAAAACCCTTAGGGGAGCAGTGGTTAGAGTGAAGAATTATTCTTAGAAATAATAAAGTAAATCAGTAAGACTATTGTACAAAGTGTTAAGAGAATGATGAAACAAAGTTTAATACACCAATTTCAAAACACTCAAAATGCCAAAATCAATAACATTTCACTCAATACTGAATGTAATATGCACTAATTATAATAACAATAATAATAATAATCATCATCATCATCATCATTATTGTTATCAGTATTTTATTAATCCTCGTGGGGAAGTTGTCTTTACGGCTCCCTCAACTTGCTCCTTTTAGAGTAAGTTGTCCGCGAAGGGCAGCCGCCCGTAGCGGCGTCCAGGGAGCTGGGGGTTAAGGGCCTTGCTCAAGGACCCGCAGATGTGCTGAGGCTGGGTTTGAACCGGTGACCTTGTGATTACAGGTATAGGAATAAGAAGAAATAAGAAATAAATATAATTAATAAACATAAATCCAATGGCAAACCAGTAAACAAAGCTGCCCATTTAGCAACAGTCATATTTTAACAAAAGATTAGCCTAGAGGAGTACATTTTAATTTATATAACCACTACACAGCACATACGCCTGTGTCTGAGAGACAGAGAATGGAGAAAATGTGCAGCAGTGCTCGCTAGATAAAACTTACTCTCTCATCTCTGAATCACAGTTACTTACAATTTTTTGGAATCCTAAGGAATCCTTTACCTTTGTCGCGATCACTGTTGTTTGTCCAGTCAAAAACAGCACATACAACCTTGATGAACGCGGAAAAACTGTATATAAGAGGACGTCGACCAGATGAAAAATGCACCAACATGGCTGACAACTGTTGTAGCTTCCTGTGGGTGGTACGGTGTAATGTAAATTGCAGCCCACAACCACAATGCAAATCAAGGGGGTAAAAATAAAAATGAACCTGATTTTACCTTCATTTCTATTTCGTTTTATTTTGTGTTGCATTGTTCATTGTAATTTTTATTTAGTTTTCATTTTTTGGAAAATTGTTTTTAGAATTATTTCAGTTAACAAAATTGTTTCCCTACTAGTCTTAGTTAGTTAGTCTTAGTTTTTGTTAACTATAATAACCCTGCTGCACAGTCAGTTACACCATACAATGAAAATCTGTTTCCTAGAGAAATCCTCCAGGATCAGTTCTGCCCATATAGAGCTATAACAGTTTGTTCCAGCCCATGAAAATGGTGCAGGAGAACCCCGTGGGCACTCAGCATCGAGAGGGTGTGCCTCCCAGCTTTTAGTCACATGTCCTGACTGCTAGGGAGAGCTGCCTCTCACCTTTGGGCTCCAGAAGCAGCCAGCCGTGTCATTAGCTATCAGAGTATTGTTTATGGGCCCGGCTTTCTGGTAACGGCTGCATGTTTCGGGCCACACTTCATTATGAGGTGTCTGCAGTTGGTGCTGAAGCACCTGACAACTGAAAAGGTTTCATTTAATTTAGGCTTTTATCTCGCAATTTGTCAGTGGCCAGCTGGAGATCAGTGAGAGGCTAAAGGTAGACAATAAATATAATAGTAAATGAATAAATGTAATATATATTTTAAAGCTAATAAGAAAAAATATATATATAACAGTTATACAACATGTATTTTGTCTGATTATTTCTTATCCATGTTTTTTGATCTCATCTTGCGGCGTTGGGCTTGCAGTCTGCTTTGCCAAGGTGAATGAGGATGGTTAGGTCAATATTCTCTGGGTTGAGGTGAAGCCTGTGGAATTATTCCATTAGACTGTCATGTTCATCACCAATTTTAGCTGTAGGAAATGATCCTTGGACAGAATTGGGATCTTCCTTGTTCAAGTTTGCCTAATTCTGTATCAGAAATGGTGAAGAGACCTAGCACTGTTGCAATGTCCTTGGTGAAATTTACTATAGCACTACAACAAGAGTGTTTAATGGGAAATCCCCTGATATTTGGTGACCTCCAGATTTATTTCTAATGTCTGTGGTGGGAATTTGTACCAAATACATTGTATTTCATATTTAGATATAAAACTTTAATGATAAAATATATCATGTTTTCTATGTGAGCTGATACATTGAGTAGTCATAAACTGTCTTGTGACTTTTTGTTACTTCCTTGTAATCAGGCTTATGACATTAAACTGGGTTGCACGTTGTGTGGTTATTGGTTAATTGGCTTTCTTCATATAGTATTGTCTTGGCTGGTTGTATTTAATGCCTCTTATTCTGTTTTTTCGATATTTTTCTTCACCCATTGGGTTGCATGGTTGTGTTTGCCTTGCATGGTTATAGTGGTTTACACTTGGGGTTCCTGAACCCTGGTACCAATCCGTGGCCAGTATTTCACCAGAACGCTGGGGGTTTTGTGAAGGGGTCAATTTACAAAAATAAACTATGTATTTTCAATTCAAGTCCTCGTGGTCACACATTCCGTTTGCATCTGGAAAAAATCGCCATGATTAAATATATGAAACTGCAATCTATCCACCAGTACCCAACCCCCTCCTCATAAAACCAGTCAGTGGACATCAAAATGTTGGGAACCCCCAGTTTACACCAGTGCTGTTTTCTGTGTTTGCACTGTGGAGACACTGTTGAATTACTGATGTCTTTGCTTTTATCATGCGTCTTCGTTTTCGTTTCGTTCTTGTGCTGTTCTTTTTTCAGTATGACTACTTCAATGCTGTGCTCATAAACGAGGTTGATGAAGAGGGGAAGAACGTGGAGCTTGGACAGGAATTCATTCTGAAGTCCAGTGAACACTTTAATAACTTACCAGTAAACTTCAGCCATAGTGTGGTTCAGGTTCCCACCAACACATACAACAAAGGTGAGTCAAAAAAACCTGCTGGATGCTTGGTGAAACCATGTTCAAGCTCTCTGACCACATAGACTTGGGCTGATTTTGCTGAGGTGGCAAGCTGTGTTCTGGTAGTGGCTTGAGATCCTTGTCTGATGTCTTCCAGTAGAAGGATTGGGTGTGAAATATGTGACAGGTGAGATAGAACCCAAGATTATGGGGATACTGGAGGCTCAAACTGGATGACGTCCAGCTTATCTTCAGGGAGGTATGATAATGGTTGCTCCAGTCGTTCAGAGAGTGTTGGCTTATTAGTTGCACTCTTCAAACCCCCCAAAATTGTTTCACCTACCAAAGTATCCACACTCACCTAGTGACTTTATGTTAATTTTTACATCATATTGTTACATGATATTCTCTTCATTTGTTTGTCATGTGTGAAAAGTATTTAAACAGTTGATTGTTTTTATAAGTAAAACCAGAAACCATTCTGAAATATTTTGCATTGCCTTAAATCTCTTTTATAGTCTTTTGCATTATTGTATTTTTATGCAAAAAAAATGGAAGATAACAAGCATGATTTATTCCATGGTGAACAAAATCCACTTACAAGATTAGCAGCCATGCAACTGAGAAAACTCCAACCAACTAACTAAAGATTGGTGTAGGATTAGTCAGCCTTTCTCCGACTGTCTGGTCCTGCTGTGAGAGTCCCAATCACAGGTTCATTCTGATTATCATCGATCTCCCCTGTCTCAGCCAATAAGGATCTTAGGAGAGTCATTCAAAGCATTTGAAGTTTAATTTAAAGTTACTCTGTGATAAATTGCAGGGGTTTAGTGCCACTGAAGATTAGGTAAGTGGAAAATAGACTTAAAAGTAGGGATATAACACTGCTAAGCACATGACATAGAGCCGATTCCGGTTTTCCTACATATATCTTAACTTTGTAAATAATGTTTATCAAGGGTTTTTTCAGTATCAGTGAGACCTTGGGTATTTCAGTGGAGGCCAATTACACACAAACATAATTTGCTCTCATAAAATTAAACTCTGCACACACCACAGGCAATATTTAACTCTCAACCCTGAAGTGGCAAGGCAACAGTGTTACTCATTGAGCCATTGTTAGGTTCCATGCTTACAGTCCATCGGGGGTTCATCACTGAATGCAGTACCTGGATGGTTGCACAGGCGATAGCTTGCGTGGGTGATCACCACAGGCACTTGAAAAGTAGCGTTTTTGCCTCTCACAGACCCCAATATAGTGAATGGTGTATATTGGTCAGAAGCACTGAATAAGGTGTTTGTTGAGAACTTCGAGCAAGACCCATCTTTGAAGTGGCAGTACTTTGGGAGTGCAAACGGATTCTTCCGACAATATCCTGGTGAGTACACTATTTAAATACAGTTAACGATATGGCAAATAAAATTTTGATTTAAGCAACTGAATTGTGTGGTGCTTCAGCGATGTAAGGCAGTTGCCACACATTTTTTTAGGTTATAAGTAATATGTGTGACTGTTATATTTGTTGCTTATTCCCAGATATGCGACTCAATCGCTTTAGCGCATCAGGAAGTAACTGTAATAAAGTGAAATGTTCTAGATCAGATTGTTGCCGATGAGCTTTATGCTGTGGTTGGGCGGCTGCTGCATTTCGGTATTTGTCTGACATTAACATGTGATTTTTATCTGCTTTATTAATATTTTATTCACATTTGCAGGTGTGAAATGGCACCCAGATGAACACGGAGTGATTGCCTTTGACTGTAGGAACCGCAAGTGGTGAGTCTGTAGCTTTAGTCTGAATGTATCATTATATGCTGATACTGTATATGTATTTAAGCAGACTGACTTTGTGGTACATATACTTAAAAGGTACAATGCAAATATAAGAGTTATGCAACCAGTAAACTTTATTCTGATACTAAAGCAACAGAAAACCTATATGATTTGTTTGCTTATATAACTATGTCCTAAAAAAAGTAAGAAACCTGCTTGCATTAAACCAGCTGTAAATGCTAATGAGGACAGTGGGGATATTTACTGTACGCAGTAATACATTCGGAGCTGTAGAGTATAACTGTCTATCGTGAAGGTATATTCAGGCAGCCACATCCCCAAAGGATGTTGTGATCCTGGTGGATGTCAGTGGCAGCATGAAAGGCCTACGTTTGACCATGGCTCGGCAGACAGTGGCCTCCATTCTGGACACCCTTGGAGATGATGACTTCTTCAATATCATTGCAGTGAGTACTATAGAATTTTAAAGTAGAGTAAGCGATAAAGCATTCCATCCATTCGTCTTCAGCTGCTTATCGTGCTCAGGATCTTGTTGGGTAGCACAGGGTATTCCAAATGATGAAGAATTCTTACATCCAAGTTAGTCTAACCTAATTATTAATGTAAGTCCTTCTGTATTTCCTTTCACATTGTGTTTTTACAAAACTGTGTTGTGATGAATCACAATGACTTTTACTGGATTGCTATGAGAAGAAGTTTTTCAGAATTATTACATCACATTGAGTTTTATGGGATTGTTCAAATATATAGTTTATATCTTCATTATAACATTTCAATATTGGCTTAGTCATGTTACTATCACAGTGACTCTTAACAGGATTGTTACATCAGAATGATTTTTATTAAGTAAGGGAAAATAAGTTTAAAAAGCACTCTTCTAATTGTAACATTACATTTACTTTTTCAGTTGAATTATCGGGGGGCTCAGCATTGGGGGTTAGAATCCTATATCTTCTCCCCATGTCATGTGGGATTTCCAGTCTGGCTGACTGCTGTCCCTAAGTTGCCCATGGCGTGTGAATGTTTGTATATGTTCCTGGTGATGGACTGGTATCCAGTGTAGGGTGGACCCCAACCTTGTGGCCTATGATAGGCTCCATGTCTCTCTGGAATACTAATCAGGGCAAGTGGTTGGATGATGGGTGGATGGATATTTTCTGTTGAGTGTGTCATTTTGTAATAAAACAAGTAATTGGACAAAGATATGTCACTGTCATTTGTAATCCCTAAATACTTGAATACTTCTTTGCTCTCGTGTATTAATGTGCAGGTCCAGTCAAGCTCAAATGAATCCCAAAAGGACAGCATGGGTTGAAAATCCTAAATGGCACAAGTATGAGAATTTGCAGCTGCATGTATCTCTCATGATATTCTGTCTGTCATGTCCACAGTATAACAATGAGATCAACTATGTGGAGCCATGCCTGAATGGGACGCTGGTTCAGGCAGACCGGACTAACAAAGATGTGAGCTGGAAATCCTTCCACCTATAGTAGAATGTTTCTCAAGAATTAAGATAAGGGATCTTCTACCAGAAGCATACATTACCTGTCCTGTATTGTTACAGGGAATAAAAGTCATATAATGCATAAATGTTGAAACCCGACTAGATAAACACAAATGTTTGGTGTTTTATGTTATTGCAAAGGTGTTACTAATTAAAAGGCACCCAGTGAGACTGCTTGTCAATGAACTTTTTAACTCAGAACAGCTCTTTTAGAGCTATAATTTGGTTTCAATTTATTACTACATGTTTTACTTAAAAACTACTGGTTGTTTTTAATGTGACATACTGTATACTTTTTGTAAACAAAAGAATAAAGTAATGATTTTGTCATAAAACCAAGAAATTTGCAATATTTTTACTAAATTAAGCAAGCATCCCAAGACTTTCCATGAGCACCATATATTATATATATATATATATCCACCACTATGGTTTTTTAAAATATCCTATGTACATATAGTTTTTTTCACAACTATATGAGTGCCTGCTAGTTACTCTGTGCTATCTCTCTGCTACAGTTCACTGAAAAGTTGTTTATATTAGCCATGTTACGTACAATCAGGGACATGTGATCAGTATGAAAATGCAATTTGTGTCAAAGACATTCAATAGGAAACCATTCTAACATATACAAATTTGTCTCTGACAGGGCCTGACTTTTTATGGGTGAAATGTGCACATAATGTACCTCGTTCAAGCATAAAAATACATGTTTCTCATAGACTAACATATCCTCCATATGACTCAATGGTCAGATTCAAGAATAAGATCTTTTTCTCCCCAAGATTTTTAGAAGTGAAAATGTAGGTTTCTGGTAGAATGTCCCATAAATCATGTTTTTCTGTTTAGCATGAATATTAGTTCTAATTTTAAGCTCTAATATTAGTAATAATTCTCTATTTAGTTATTATTCTATATATCTACATGCAGTCAAACTCCCAACTACTGCTACATTATCAGACCATTCCGTTATATCAGTCACCCTGGATCCTGTAGAATGCTGCTTATGTCAGCCTGTCACCAGGGCCGCATAGATTCATCAGAAAGACCTTTGAATAACTTTAAAATGTTATTATTCATAACCACATTCTACAATAAATATGCATATGGCTCATTTGGGACACAGACACCGAAACCGATGTTTGTGTTCGCATGTTGCATTGGCGTGATTGTGGTATTTTCTTTGTGATGAGTTTTTGCACTCTTTTCTTCACCAGCATTTCCGGGAGCATCTAGACAAGCTGTTTGCAAAAGGCACAGGTCTACTGGGGAATGCTTTAACTGAGGCATTCACCCTCCTAAAAGAGGTATGTGCATCCATCCATCCATCCATCCATCTTCACTGTTATCTAGGGCACCTATTCTAGGAAGCACAAGTCACAAGGTAGGGAAAACCCCGAACAGGGCGCCTTATTAATTCCCTTTTTTGTTTCATTGCATGGTAAAATACCATATTGACACAAAAAGCATTTATTTCCTTCATAAAATCATAAAATGGTGAATCATAAAAAGCCTATATATGTGAATATTTTTTATTTAAAAATATTGCATTAGTTTCCAAATTATGTAATCTAGTCAGGCTTACTATCCTTATGCATGCATGTAATTTTCATGCATTTTTTTGTCCATTTTCAGTTCAATCAAAGTGGGAGAGGAAGTTTCTGCAGTCAGGCCATTATGCTGGTCACTGATGGTGCGACAGACACCTATGACATCATTTTTGAAAAGTACAATTGGCCAGACAGAAAGGTAAGTGACCGGAAATGGCCGGCAAAGGGACATGTCTGGATGTACAGTACAGATGAGCATAGCATCCCTGCCCGATGCTTGTGTTTCCCACACATATTAGCTGCTATATCTAGTTGGTTTCATCTTTGGGACATGTGGGACACGGTCTGACCTGATTAATTTTGCAGCTGATGATCAGACTCTATTCTTCTATCATCAGTATGGCCTTGAGCGTTATGATGTCTGACATTATTACAAAATATCCTTTATTAGAGCTGTTTATGGAATGCTTTTTGTGACAAAATGAAATAAAACGTAAATGAAACTAATAAAAATATGATAAAAATTAAATGTAAATGAAATAATTAAAATCTGATAATTAAATGTGAAATGATTTCTTATAATGTTAATTAACTAAAACTTTGATTATGTTCTGAAATAATAAATAATTAAAGACGATTAATTAACTTGTGTCATTTATTTGTATCATGATCGGTGATATATCTTGCACCATGAAATAAATCTGTCTCCCATCAAAGCTGGTAGGTGGGACTTAGGGCCTGATCTACTCAAATCAATTGCTTTTGGTTTGGGGCAATTTTTATTAGATATCGTAGACATCATGTTAGTCTATCAAGAGTAAGAGAAATCGCTAGGGGCATCAACCGAGTAAAAATTATGTTCATGAAAACTTTTTTAAAGTTACCTCATAACAGCCAACCATTCACGAACCAGTATACGCATCAAGGCCAAAATCTGATTGGAAGGCATCATTACAATGCCTATACCTTTAGCATTCAGTGGCAGAACTAGCATTTATATCTATAGTTCGGACTGGAGTCGTGTAGAGAAAGACAGTCGCGTCAACAAAAGATAAAAATGCTTGATCATTCTTGTAGACTTCAAATAGTTCCAGGAAGTGCTTGGCAGGCTATTTGAATGCATTAAATACAAAGAGATAGGATGTTGATTTTTGGTGATAAATTGTGAATAAATGCAATGATTTACAATATTTATGTAGCACACCGACATGTGCATATAGTTACATCAATACGGTATGTTTATAAAAAAGTAAAATTTGGTATTTTTGACAGCTAGGGGTACCTGCCTTGTTGGCATTTTGTAGGCCAAAAAATTTCAACCCATGGATCGCAGCAAGCTCTGAAAGGGTTGTGAGGCAGAGTCAAAATTGTAAGCATTTTAAAACCAGCAAGCTCCGGGTCAGCCTATGCTGATCCATGATTAGAGTTCCCAGCCCCAATCCCAGAATTAACCTATATAATTTATATATATTATTTTGCATACAATTTATCATTTCTAAATTACTATGGTTCTTCTTCATTGTATTACATTAGCTGGATCAAAACAAGCAGTCCTGCTTTTCCTCAGAGAGTGTCAAGCATCCCATAATACTGCATTCTCTTTAATTAAAGAGTGCTTTCCCACTGCACCAAGTACCAAGAGTTTGGTGTTGGTTCTCCACTGGCATAAAAACTGGGACAGGTGTTTTGCTCTAAAATGTCCCCCTGACACGGACTGCCTCCCCTGACATCATCGTTACAGTGAATTGTGAAAATTTGCTGACATCTGATTACTTGGTGTTTGGTTAGATGTCATATCATTTCCAGGTGTGACGGTGCAGAGTTTGAAGCTAATCGCCAAATGAAAAGAAGACAGAATAGAGAAAATATTGAAGCAGAATAACCACCATGTCAAACATATTATTCAAGTAAATGAATCGTTTCTTGTGACAACTGTATTTGCACAGACAAGCGTTGTCGAAAAGAAAAGCATTACAGTCTAATTTGAATTTAAAAAAAAGTAACTGTCACATCTGCGACATTTCACAGGAGATTGTTAATCTAAACTTAAGGTTTGATTGTAAAATACTATAATAAACAAGTACTGTGAGTTTTTTTTTTTAAGTCTGATGCAAGAATAATGAAGTTAGAACGAGCGGTCACTTCCGTCGCACAGGAGAAGCGAAGTGATATTGCCTTTAAAAAGAGCGATTACGTCAGGCGAGCCAATCCGTGGCAGGCGGGTAGTTTAGGGCACAACACCTCTCTGGATCACACATCAGAAAAGCTAGATTGATTTCTCATGACTTTCAGTGTAATGTAACCAATCAGACGTTAAATTACGTCTACCAACTTTGATGGGTGACTGACAGATTACATTATTTCATGGTGCGTTATATACCAGCAATCGTGATATAAATAAATGATACTACGAATAATTATATTACAAGCATGTGAAAATAGACACTAACATTCAATTATTCCAGCTCATATTCCAAGTTTAAATTAATCAGTTCACATTTTAATGATCTAATGTTTTAATTATTTTTTCATTTTGTCACAAAAAAAGTGTTCCATAGTTACTGCATAATTCAGTCTTGTAAATTATTTGAACTACTTTTTGACATTTGTTTCATTTAACCGCAGGCGAAAATTACGTAAAGTTTTAATGTTTCACTAATTTGAAACAAAAACACAACCTGTCAAATTTACTTACACTATTTAACATGAAATACTCTGTTTATACATAACTGGAATTAAATATAAAGTCGTCCTCCGACGAGGGGTGGTGGCGGCGGGTCTTTAATAATAATTAAAAAAAACATCGAATACTAATATTTGCCATAATCTTTATAATAAATAAAATGAAGTTTAATTTCCAGTTTTATTTGAAATTAAAATGTTATGTGTTAAATGAATGTGCTAAATTTGAAGTTCCTATGATATTACTAATAAATATTCATGTATTTGTTGTGCATACTGCAAGTGCTTTTATTACCTAAGTAGAGATGGCCTCAGATGAGGAGTGTCTGCTGTCACCTGCAGATCCGTATATTCCCCTATCTGATTGGACGGGAGTCTGCCTTTGCTGACAACCTGAAGTGGATGGCCTGTGCTAACAAAGGTGTGATCTTTGTTATGTCCTCAGCACTGCACTGCACCATGGGAAGGCACCCACCCCCTTAACCATTTCACCATATACAGCTTCCAAACCTAAGTGTATATCAGCATCCGGGGCAAACAAACACACTGAGTAGGTAAAGCTGGTTGAAGGCACTGGCTTGAGGTGAAATGAGCTTCTCTAGAGACTGAAAGGAAATTAGAATTGTATTTGGTACTGATGTCAATCTCCTTTGGGAGCTCTTTGCTGACAAACTGTTTGCTGGCATTCTAGCTGAATAGGTTCCAATTTGAAAATGCATTGTGAGGTAGATTGAGAAAACACACACAAAATAAATGTGTTACACCTTGGGACAGGCAGGGAGGTGCCACTGGAGCCTGACAGCGTCAGCGAGCCTCAGAGAACCTTTCTGTCACGCTCGTCAAGGTTTGTGCTTTGAAGGTGCATGGCCCTTTAAGGTTAACATTTAACAGGAATTGGCTGATGCCAGGTAAAAGGAAAAGAGGAAGAAAAGGTTATTCTAGGGAAGAATCACTTGGATTCAGTGTCTCTTGTTTGCGTCAGTTCTGCTGTGCTTCATATCATATTATGTTATGTTGTTAATATCAGTGTTGTTTATATCATTCGCACCAGCATTCACCCATGACCCTCAGTCGCCAGACCATTTAGTACATCTGCATCATTAACCACGTGCTGATGCTGAACTGAAATTCTCTGGCAAGAACATCCCAGACTACCCTCGTACCAGAAGACATGTTCAGCTAGTTGTCGATAGATCACTTATTTTGTATGCTTTCATATAATTCTGTGCATTGGTGACTGTTTGCATTTGTTATTTGCTGCATATATTTTTAATATTCATCACAAAATGAGAGGAAACTGTAGCTACCATTATTTGTCTACTTTTTTTGTCTACTAAAAAAAAGTACAGAAACACAAGTACTGTATTTGACACAGATGACATTGGGGGCGACAATTTTTTTCTCCAGTTTTCCACAGATTTTTAAATGTTTGAAAGGCTACTTATTCAACTGATATTGCATTACCCAACTTACTCAATCAATCAATAAACCAGGGATTCAAATTGTATTTCACCTTTAAGTTAAACACATAAAAAGCCATTTGACTGAAAACTGTTTTCTGATTAATTTAAGGTAGATGTCCCAGACCTGGAAATGCATTTGTTAGGTATATGTGGTTATCTGTTTCTGAGTTTTGGGTTTGGTATCATTCACACTGGTGATTAACCATACAGAAATCAATGTGCTGTCTTTAATCAGGCTACTTCAGCCAGCTCAGCACCCTAGCTGACGTCCAGGAGAACGTGATGCGCTACCTTCATGTTCTCAGCAGACCCAAAGTCATTGATCATGAACATGACACCATATGGACTGAGGCCTACATGGACAGCACTGTGAGTAAAAGTACACACTGCTGTGACTGTATCCATGTTCATTGTATCACACTGTCCCGCACACAGGTACAGGCCTGTAAGGCTGCTACAGGGTTAACAGGAGTTCTCCCAAAGGCTAGCAATTACACTTTGTCACAATATTATGTTGAATGCCAGACACAATGCAGAGGGATATGCTGCAAAATCAAGCATGTTAGTACATCACAACATCATTCCTGAAACATTATTTCTAGGTCACAAAGAAAGTGTCCCTTAAGTGTCCTTCTTTATAAGGTATACACTGAATGCTCATAGCAGATTCTTTCATTGGTAATAATCGTTTTCCATGTTTTGTCTCCTTTGCTGTAGCTTCCACAGGCTCAGGTAATTCTCATTTTGTCATATATCTAACCTGTCATGTATGTGATATATGTTTTCTGTTGGAAAAAATGACTGCTCTATTTTCACTAGCAGAATTAATTTAATATGTGTTTTTCTAATGAGCCACTAGTTGCCACTATTGTACTGAAGGGCTGATGCAGTGTTATCAAAACTCCCTGATAAGTTTATTACTGTTTTTCACAGTAACCTTGACATATGCAAACTGCACAAATTTTAAAACAGGGAACTGGCCTCAGGGTAATTGTACCCTTTAAAATATTTAATGCTGACATGAAGAGAGTGCAGAGCCTCAGTGGGTGACACTCATACCTCCAGGGTTGTGGGTTTGAATCCTGCCTCTGTCCTGTGTGGACTTTGCATGCTCTCTCCATTTTGTAGGGGTTTCCTCCTGCAGTATGAAGACAGGTTAGGCTGACTGCTGTCTCTAAATTGCCCTTTTATTATGATTGATTGTATGAGTGTGTATGGGCCTTGCAATGGATTGCCATGCTGTCTAGGGGGAGAGGTTAAACGATGGATGGGTAATACTGATGTGCAAATCTGACTAGAGCTCAGAACTATCCCACAAAACTTGTTATGACTAAACTGCTGTGTGATGGTATACCTTACAAGTTTAAGTGCCATTTTATTCTGAAGAAAAAAATGACAGTAAATGTTTTGTCCAGGCTATAGATGGCAATTCTTACTATTTCAGTGAATGTTCTTACCATGTTATGGAAAGCATTAAAGCCAGACCTGAGGCTTTTCCTCTCACACCTTTTTCTACTTGAATATTATAATTCTCATTTTCTATTCAGCCATTTACTACACTTCTTAAAATCACAAAAAAAAAAACAATAGAGTTCCAGAGTAAGCATTAGTTTTATTTGAATACTAGGTGGACAGTATCCCTTTACACAGTTACTGAGGAATGCAGACTTCTAATTACACAGTTCATTCCCAGGTAACTGATACTTTCTGTGGAAGAGCTGACTCTGTTAATGTTCTAGATATGCCTTTAGATTGTCTTTACCCCAAGTGCATGCTGATTATGCTCCACCACCACGTTTCCAGGGTGAGGTACACAGAGATGTAGCTTACACAGAAACTGGTATTTCCTGAAATTTTAGCTCCATTTAATCAAGTCATATGCACTGCCTCTGGAACACATTATATCTGTATTAGCCTAACCTCTTTAGAGGCTTAACTGCAAGTAGCAGATATGAGGAGCAGGATGATGCTGTACAGAAGCTGATTCCCCAGCGACGTGGGTAACAGGCCGCTCAGCGCTAGGGGAGCAAAGCCTGGGACTGAGCGGTAATTTTTAGGCCCTCGCAGGTGTACGACTTGCCTCTGTTACCCTTGACTTCCTCTCAGTGCCGCTCACCCTGTAATTGCGATGCACTCGGTATTTCAGCCACTGAGCAGATACATTAATCATTTTCCAGCTCGTTGCCTTTTATCTCTGGGAGGAGGGTGTAGGATGTAGGGGGAGGGGTGGCACTTCCAAGAAGAGTCTGAAATTTAGAGATGAATGAACTGCTGGATAATCCCCAGGATCCCTTGTCTTATGGGTGTAGCCCTATATTTGTTCTGCTGTATATTGTTGGTGTTCCCCCATATTCATAAAGCTACATAAAGAAGGTGTGTTCCACCTCCCAAAGTCTCCATTGTTAATGGAGTTTAATTTTGCTAGCTTGGTTTGCCACAACCAGTTCTCTTGGCAGGCCTCTTGTTTCAATCACAGGAGCCTCCGTTACTGCCATCAATGACACATTAGTTCCTATTCATTCCCTGCTCTGTGCATGTGAGATGAATCTCTTTTTCTGATTGATTCCACAGTCTGACAAAAAGAAAAGTCCATTTCTCATGACAACCGTTGCCATGCCAGTCTTCAGCACAAAGAATGAGACGGTGAGTTTATGTCCTTTTAGGCTAGAGGTTCTACCTTCAGTGTGTGTGATTGCTACAGTACAACTCTCTCTATCTACAGAAAAACAAGGGTGTCCTCCTAGGTGTGGTTGGCACTGATATTCCTCTCCAAGAACTGCTAAAAGCTATTCCCAAGCACAAGGTACTATCGTGTCCTTATGTTTGTGTAAATTAGTGGCCAGGTCTTTTATTTATCATCAACCTTTGATAATCACCTTACACTGGGGTCTTACAGAATTGAAATATAGCATTTGCCATGTTTTCTAAGAGGCTAATCATGAGGTTTAGCATATAGAAGTAGAAAATATGCATAGTAACTCAACATGATGGAAGATTTTGATTAGTAACAAACCTCAGAGCATGGGGCAGCCAAAGCGAGGTGCTAAGCACACTGAATGACCAGATCCACGGTTACCCCATGCCATTCAATTCACAGCACATATATATAGCCAACTTCATTTTAAATAACCATCCCCTGCAGTAGTATATGCCACTAACTGTTGAAGCTGTATGTCTTTTGTAACATGTAACATCGACTAAAAGTTTATTATCAAAACACACCAGAGGTAGCATGATAATTATGGCTGAGAAAAGGCTGAGAAACTGTTTTTTACAATACCGGGATTTAAAATGTGATGGTTAATGGTTGAAGTGCTGTGAAATGCCCTGCTGTAGTACCTTAGAATTATAGCTCTTGCTTTAAAAGGAGGATTAGCTAAGCAACAAAATTATTGCTTGATATCAAGCAACTTATGGATGATGAGTAAAATACAGTGGTACTGTACCTCAGTTCTCAAACTCATTAGAACTCGAATTTCTTAAAAGTCAAACCAACCAATTCGAAAAAAAATTACCTAGAGCTCGATCTGAATCTCAGAAGTCAAACTGTGAACGCCGACCTAAGATAACTTGTATGCGCCGGGAAATGAGTCACGCGGCACGTCTCAGCAAAAACAAAGGGTAACGCTTCAGTCTCAGCCTCGCATTCGCTGTGATAGCATCCTGCATGTTTACACTAGCTAAATATATATATTTAGACAGTAAAAATACATTTAGACAATGACAGTAACAGTAATTATTATTATATAATAAAATATATTTTAAAATAAAGATTTCTTATTCATTATTTTAATATTAAGAATAAACCATTAATACGTTTAATCATAATAATATTGTTGTGCCGTGCGGGAACGGAACGGAGACAAAGGCGCAGACATCAGGGTTACGGGGAATACAGGGTTTAATTACAGGTACTGTAATGCAGGCAAAACACAGACGGACAATACAATGACCGGACTGGGGAAACAAACTGAAACGCGAACGAAATACAGAGGACTAATGACAACAACCAGAAACAGCTGATCACACGGGGGATTCCACACGTGCTTAACGAGGGGGCGTGGCACACAGAAGGAGCGGATGATCGGGGCAGGACACATTGTTTGGATACATTTATTTTTATAATTACTATTTTGATAAATGTGCTTAGATGTGTTTAGTACAGTATATGCTCTTCTTGTTTTATCCAGTTCATTTTGTGTTTAAATGCTAAAAAAAAACAAACATATTTACATGTAATTTTTTTGGGGCCGGGAACCAATTAATTGGTTTTCCATTATTTCTTATGGGGAAAATTCGATCACAACTCGAACTTTTTAGGAGTTCTGAACAAATTAAATTCGAGTTCTGAGGTACCACTGTATAAGGTATTGCTTTTTTCTGGCTGTCTTTCCAGCTGGGGATCCATGGCTATGTCTTTGCCGTCACCAACAATGGATACATCCTGACCCACCCTGACCTGCGGCCACTGGTAACCGCTGTGTCATCATGAATGAATCAGTGTACAAAAGTACATGTCTCTTCAACCCTATCCTGCATTTCCTCTAGTACCAAGATGGGAAGAGGAGGAAACCGAGCTACAGCAGTGTGGATCTCTCCGAGGTGGAGTGGGAGGATAAGGACAATATCGTACGATGGATTTCTCTTTACGCAGTTTAATGTTGAAGTTTAACATTTATTATATATTTTACGATTGTACTTTATTTTTTTGTGTATATGTGCCTCTTGGTGTTAGCTTCGCAATGCGATGGTGAACAGGAAGACAGGGACTTTCTCCATGGAGGTAAAGAAGACCATGGATAAGGGGGTAAGACCCGAGGGCAGAAACTATAATGTGATTCAGTTTTATCTTCAAGCTGCTTCAGTACATATTTGACCTACACAGCAGATTTTATCCCAATAAACAGCTGAAACTCAAGACTTCATTCAAGAATGAAATGTGTTCTATCACTTTGAGCACTGGTCAGCAGAATAGGTCAGCTGATTTCACTACTGTAATGCTTAGCAGTTGTGATTGAGAAGATGGGTGGCGGGCAGTGAGTGGTAAAGCCATTGAGTGATTATAAGATCTATAATGATTATTTTCTCAGGGGTGACGTACCTCATGGTAGTGATATCACTTAGGTACCCATCAGTCTCCAAGTCCATCATGTCCAGGTGCAATGGCATCCTTGTTACCTTATTCTTCCAGAAACGTGTCCTATTCATGCACAATGACTATTACTACACCGAGATTAAAGGGACACCTTTCAGGTAGGAGTTCTACATCCTCAAATATATATTTTGAAAATATAAGAAACATAAATGTGTGGTTTTATAACAAATCTGTATTATGTTATTAGGTCATAGTGTCTGTCACATTGTACCACCGCAAATTTCATTGAGGAGAAACTATGCAGTGTGAGTCTGACTAGACTTTGAGTAGCTGTTTTGTTTGCTTGTATGTTCAGTCTAGGTGTGGCTCTTCCTAGAGGTAATGGAAAATACTACTTTCGTGGAAATGTCACAGTGGATGCAGGTATGTACCTCTCTGTTAATTATTACTACTATAATAAACTTATTTGTGCTTTCCATTTCTTGCTGCTGAATTATTGAAGATAGAAAATAAGACAATTGTTATAAAATAATTATTTAAGCTAGTGTTTCTCAACCTTTTCAACCACACCCCCCCATTCAGCATTCATCATGTGGCAACCTGGGGGGGAACATTATTTTTTTACTTAAAGCCACTATTTCTGCTTAAGATTCCCTTATTCTGGATTTAAACACAATTAAAAACTTTCCAAATGAATTGTGAGAATGTTGTTAGCCAGGTGACTGAAATAGGTTGTTGGATAATGTACAATTATCTCTATTGAGTTTTATTCCGCTAGGACTACATGATCTGGAGCACCCGGATGTTTCTTTGGCACATGAGTGGTAAAGCCCTTATGTCTATATGCCTTGATTCTTTTGTGATTTTCAGCTTTATTCTGTATGTTGTTGTACCTCTATGTAGATCTGTCTTTGTACAGATGCATGTGGTTTAATCCTGTGCTTGTAAATGAGTATGCGTGAGTACCATGATATCACAAGAGACTTATTAGCAGAGCTCTTGATCTAAATATTAAAATGCATCACATGCAAATTAATGTCACCTTGTGTGTGCTGCAGGGTGTACTGTGACACAAGCAAACGCCGTGAACATCAACATCTGTCACAGATCCAAGCACTTCGACTCTACATGACTGGACAACAACCTCACCTGAAGTGTGAGTCCAGTGAATTTGCCATGTTGCTATTGTACATCACTATTTTGGTGTGTCAATTATCTTTCTTCATAGTCTCTGTGACTGTCTCACTAAGGTCATCCTTATGCCCCACTGTCTTTATTGTTCAGTTGAGTATGCCAAGCTGGTAGAGAATTCATTAGCTGCTGTGTTGTAGGTGACAGGCAACTGATCCAAGAGGTTCTGTTTGATGCTGTAGTGACCGCCCCTCTGGAGAGTTACTGGACACGCCTGGCATTGAATAAGTCTGAGTAAGTGGAATCAGTCCATTTCATCCTTTTGCTTACAGTGCAACTTGTTGAATTATTCAGTCATTATAGCTATGTTCAGGGACTGTACTCTTCGCTGGACGCGTGGCATTGGCGTGGCCATTGCAGGCCGCATCCTTCTCATAATCCCTGCACTTGAACCTTGGGATAGGCTGGGCCATGAAGAATCCATGGGGTAGAAATGGAGGATGCATTTCGAATGCCGCATTTGATGGAGCCTTCGAAATGAGATGACCTTGTCGCGCTTTTGTGACGCATTCGGTCTTCAAATCCAGCCTTAGAAGACCGCAGCCCCTGAAATGGGACACAGCTTATGTATTATCTTATACATGGCTAGGCCTATGGAGGACGAAACATGACTGAAAAACAAATATATAATCTAATCAATTAATAAATCTTTGGTATAAATAAAGAAATGAGTTTTATTTTTAAATGTTTGTCCTAAATAAATGAATAAATACATCTTTCGAATAAATGAATAAATAACCAATATCTGTTTGTTTATTCACGCCAAAGATAATGTATTTCCAGATTTATTTATTGATTTATTTATTTCCTGATTTATTGAACTTTAGGTTTAAAGGGGCAGTTCATCACAAAACTGAAAAAGCTAAGTTTTACAAGGGCTTTAGTGCTGTCTATCCATCTAGGTTGTTCTGCTGGAGTTGCCTAGTTTTGAGATATCCCATGTAGAAATGTTGGACTTCTCTCAAATATAATGGGAGTGAATGGCATTCTTTCTGTGGTATTTAAAGCGACAGAAGAATACATTTGAAAAGTCCAACAGTAACATCTCTTACCAGAAATCATGATCTGGTTATTGAAGATAATACACCGACATTGTAGTGAGTAGTTTAATAAAGGAACTATTTTCGTCTTTGTTGGAGTATACTCATCATCCACTAAAAGCCCCTCTGAAACATAGATTTTTTCAGTTTTGGGATGAAATGTGCCTTTAATGTGGTGAACCTGTTTATATAGCACTAATGGCCTGGCTGGCAAACCAGAATGAAGCAACAGTAATTGATCGACTAGTTGTCTTTACTTGTTGCTAGTCAGACAATGGCTTCCACAAGGAAACTGCCATCTGCAGTGCTAAAGGGAAGTGGTTGGGCAGCATTTATTCTACATATCTTGTTATTTATTCATGACATCCACATCATTGCCTGTAAGTGTTCCTTGGTCGGCCTCTTTATCTTTTACCCTGAGGGGTCCAGGTGAGGGCTTGTATTGCTGTGCTGGATGTAGGTTTGCAAAGGGTATGGCCAGTCCACCTCAAGTGCCTTTGGAGGGTCTCTGCCTGTACCGGCAGCTGTCCCATTCGCTGGCACAGCTTTTTCGTTGTTGATGGTGTCAGGCCAGTGTATGCGAAGGATCTTTCTCAGGCAGGTGTTGATGAAGCTTTGGATTCTTTTCATGTTTTCAGTGGTGGTTCTCCATGTGTCAGCTCTGTAGAGTAGCACAGGCTTTATAATGGTGTTGAAGATCCTGATCTTGATTTTGGTAGTCAGGCTTGTGGCATCCCAGATGTTCCCTAGCTGCTGAAAGCTGACCTTGCTTTGCGTATTCATGCTTTTATGTCAGCATTTGTTCCACCCTGTTTGTCAAGGATGCTACCAAGGTAGGTGAAACTCTCCACCTCCTCTAGCACCTCATCTTCCAGTGAGATGCGTGTTGCATTGGTTGTTTCGATCTTTAAGACCTCGATCTTCCATCTATGAATGTTAAGACACGGGCAAGCTGAATTGCCTGCAACAGTGTAGGCCTTTTCCTGCATTTGCTCCTGGGTCTCTAAGAGCATGGCAAGGTTGTCTGCAAAGTCAAGGTCCTTGGCGAAGTCATGGTCCTTGGCAAAGTCAAGGTCACTGGCAAAGACGCACAGGATTTATTTATGTCTACCGTCAATTATTTATTTATTTCACTACTTACTGTGTTTTTTTGGTGATTTATTTATTTACTTACGTTTAAGTCACATTTCATTCTCAGTATAGGCTTATTGACTGCTCTTATGGACTGCTCTTCATTTGGATATTAGCAAGTCTCACAAGGTAGATGGGATCCTGACTTCCTCAAAATGTTGTATCATCTAAACTATCAACACAGATTTGACTGTAATGCTATATGATGAGCATTTGATCAAACCCTCATCACACAGCATTACAAACAAAGGTGGTCAATTATAAAATTGTAAAAATAACTTCATAACATTGTTATTCACATCAAAAGCAATATGTGCCTATTTGCTTGTTTTATTTTGTGTTTTTTTTGCATAGAAACTCAGACAAAGGAGTAGAAATTGCCTTTGTAGGAACACGGACTGGACTATTGAGAACGAACCTCTTTGTGGTTCCAGAGCAACTGACCAATCAGTGAGTGTGACCCCATGGCATAGTACTGTGTTTAGCTATTTTAGGGTTCTCTTGGATTTTAGGTGAGAACAATGCAACTTCCAAAAAGCTTGCAATTATGATTATTTTTAAGAGATTATTTGTACTTGTTAACAGTTTCCTCTTCAACACTCTTTTGTATATAAAGGGAAATTCTAACTCCTGAAGTGGACCAGGAGGGCGTTTTCAATGCTGACCATTTCCCCCTGTGGTACCAGAGAGCTGCTGAACACGTTCCTGGCACCTTTGTATACTCTGTTCCCTTCAGAAGAGGTACATTCCAACTCAACTGCCAAAAGTATACCCATGCTCATCTCTGTGTGCTGCATTTAAGATTTACAGTAATATATGGTGCTGTGAGCTGATTTAGCTACCAGTTTATAAGCAAATACTCAACATATCAGATACAAAATAAACAGCTAATTTTTATTTCCATGCAGCTGACAGAGTACTAATGCATGATTTTTAGACGAATAATTAATAACCCAGGCCAACCCTGAGTAGTTAACATTAATGTAGCTTGGCCCTTTGAAAGAAGGTGTGGATAACATCACAGTTGAATAAAAAAAAGTTTAAAAATGACATGGCAAAATGTTTTCTGCAGTCAAACAGTTGTCTTTCCCAGGAATGGACAATAACAGTGTTGTACTAGCCAGCACTGCCATCCAACTGCTTGATGACAGATGGTCCCCCATTGTTGCTGGTAAGTTATGGAGTCAGAATGACTGTGAATAACTCTCTACACCTTCAGCTTAACCAATTTGGAAATGAAGGGTGGAGACAAACAGTCTTCGTTGAACTGTCAACAGACATGTCATAATATATCCTTGTGCCCATGACTAAATATGCTTGTAAGACTATGCGCTTTCCTCATTGATGTAGCAGTGGGAATTCAGATGAAGCTGGAGTTCTTCCAAAGAAAGTTCTGGACAGCCAGTCGACAGGTAAAAAGAACAGGTTGCCAGAGAATAAATCCAAAACATTTAAAGGGTGTGATAGGTAAACAGGGTACCCTTGTGAGAGTTACTTAGCAAGCAGATAACACTGCTACATATTGTAGCTGGATGGTTTCTTATTCTCACAAATTCTTCTAGAAAATGAGGGTTGGAGAAGGTTCTAATAAGGTCCTAATTGCTCTGTTTCAGTGCACTGCTCTGGATGGAAAGTGCCCCATTAATTGTGACAATGAGGTAATGTACTCTTGGACTAACTGGAGTTGGAAAATCTTTGTCTGCTTGGCCAAATGTGTTTTGGACAGTGGGAATCAATAGGGCTACTGCTGTATCTCCTGCTTCCCTCTCCTGTAGAGCATCAGCTGTTATCTAATCGACAATAATGGCTTTATCCTGGTATCAGAAGACTATTCCCAGGTAGGACCTTGGACTGCTCCAGAGATTATCAGCTTTGGATTCACAGTGTATGTTTGTCTCTAAACTAATCCAGTGAAGAAAATTTCAGAGACTTCTCTGCATTAAAATTAGAAAACATTCTAATTCTCCCCTATGCTTTGAATGAAATTCCACCAGAAAACAAAAGGTGATTTTTGACAGTTGAAAGACAGACATCTACTAACCCCGTTCTGATGTCAGACAGACCGTCATACACAGAAGCCCCTCTTGGTTATATTTAGTTTTTCTTGTTTTCTACCTTGACAATGCATGGCTTTGCTCATACATAGACAGCCCTCTATCTGGACATGCTTTTCTGTAACTCTTGCTTTGTTTCCTTTTTCTAATTCCATCTTCAGACAGGGATGTTCTTTGGTGAGGTGGAAGCAGCTGTGATGAACCAGCTGCTCCTCATGGGCTCCTTTAAAAGGTGAAGAGAACTCTACCTTGTATCCATACAGACCATTTGCTTAAATTCTGGCCATGAGGTATTCATTTTGTTGGCATAAAGGGCTTAAATGACTCCCCCTCCTTTCATTCCTCTAGCATTTGATTTCCTGTTAACTTCTTTGCTTTATAGTGTAATGCAGGATGTCTGGGTGTGTATACCTGGCTTCAGCACTGGCTCCTGGATTCAGTTCCCTAACCCCACTGACTGCTACATTGACTTCCATTTTTGCATTATGCCACAGCTTGCTGTCTTACTGTAGGACTGCAGGTGCCATAGTGGCTTATAACTCAAGGGGTTTTAGTTGATGCCCCATAGGTGCCTTTTAGCAAATTAACCTGAATTGTTCTATTTGGTGGTTTCCCCACATGCCTTTTCGCCCCCATTTTTAAAAAAGCACTTGTTTTTTTGTCCAGTCTCTAACTCTTGCTTTCTTTCATCTCTCTAACTCCATCTTCACATAGGGATGTTCAGGATGTACTAAAATACAATACAATTCTTACTTGTGTGTCTTCTCACTGCCTGACACTTAAGTTATAATAAGTACCAAGTAGCAGCAGTGAAGATGTGCATGAATAGAGAATAAATAAACAAATAAATAAATGGCAGCAGTGTAGCAGTAACATGATGATATAAATAATGATGTCAGCAGAATGTACAGGCAGCAGCAGTGGGGATGTTGTCATAACACAACCCTGTTTCCAAAAAGGTTGGGACACTCTGCAAAATGTAAATAAAAACAGAATGCAGTGACTTAGAAATTATATTATATAAACCCATTTTTTTTTTTTAAATAGAACAAAACATCAAGTGTTGAAACAGAAATGGTATTGTTTTATGGCAAATATATGCTCCATTTAAATTTGATGCCAGCAATAGGTTTCAAAAAGTGGGGACGGGGCAACAAAAGACTGGAAAAGTTGTGTAATTCCCAAATTCTTTGCAATATTACATTGAGGACCATCATTCTTAAATTGTTCCACTGTTTGCCTACACAGTCTTTCACAGAACCTGATGAATCTCTCCCCATATTCACTGCACAGACTCTGCCTCTCTGGGAGGCTCTTTTTATACCCAATTATCTTACTGGCCTGTTGCCAATTAACCTAATTAGTAGTGAGATTTTCAACCAGGTGTTTTGTTTTAGCATTTCACAACTTCTCCAGTCTTTTGTTGCCCCAGTCTCAAACTTCTTTGAAACATGTTGCTGGCATCAAATTCAAACTGAGCATATGTTTGTAATAAAAGAATAAAATTCATATGTATGCTGTATGTTGTCTTTGTTCTGTTTTCAATTAAATATGACTTTGTATGATTTTCAAATCATACAAATCTTCTGTTTTTATTTAGATTTTGTACAGTATCCCAACTTTTTTGGAAATGGGGTTGTACAATGTACAAAATGAATAAAATAAAAGTAATTGCAACAGTATAGACAGATACAGCAACAATACAGCCAGAGACAATAGTGGCAGTGTGAGGAAATGTTAATATCATTGGCTGTTTAATACTCTTACTGCGATAGGGAAGAAACTGTCTCTAAATCTGGAAGTGCATGTATGGATGGACTTTAGGGAAAAGCGGCAGTGCAGGGTAACTGGAGTCTCTCCAGATGCTGCTCGCTTTCCTGAGGCAGTTATGAAGATGTCCTGGACTGCCGGAAGCTGTGTGCCTGTGATCATCTGTGCTGTCTAAACCACCCTCTGCAGTATCTTTCGGTCCTGTGTTGAGCAGTTGCCATACCAGGATATGATACATCCTTTGAGGATAGACTCCACAGTGCCCCTGTAGAAGCAGGTCAGAGCTGTGCGTGACACCCTGGCCTTCCTCAGTTTCCTGAGAAAACAGAAGTGTTGGTGAGCCTTCTTAGCCACAGCTGCAGCATGGTGTGATCATTTAAGGTTATCAGTGAGGGTGAAGGAAACTTCACCCTCACAGCTGCTGATGCGTTCCACAGTGTCCTCTCCAATGTAGATGCAACTTTGGAAAGTCACCTGCTTGCAGAAGTCCAAGATCAGCTCCTTGGTTTTGCTGACGTTGAGGGCATGATTGTTGTCCTGACACCATCCTTCCAGGTCTCTGACCTCCTCCCTGTAGGCCATCTCATCGTTATTGAAGATCTAACTGATGACGGTGGTGTTGTGAGCAAACACTTTGCAGTCATGGGTGACGATGGAGTAGAGCAGGGGGCTTAGCACATTCCCCGCGGTGTGCTCGTGTTGGTTGTCATCTTGAATCATGTGGGAATTGAAGATTCTCTCAGAGAGATATTAAATATGTCTGTATAGACAGTTGACAAGTGGTCACAATAGGTCTTTAAAACGTGACCAGATACTCCATTTGGATCAACTGCCTTACAGGAGTTGAGTTTTCCGAAGGTCCTCCTGATGTCATCCATGGAGACAGTCAGGCAGAGCTCATACAGTGCTGCACATGAACATCATGATTTTCGAGCTCGAAGTGAGCATAAAACTCGTTCAGCTCATTTGTCAGTGTGCAACTGTTGGTTGTGACTGTGTATGATCAGGGTCTGTAAGCCGTAAGCGGATCCCTGCCATATCCAGTGTGTGTCCCCTGTGCTGTCAAACTGGGAATCTGCTGTTTTTATATACCTGCCTGTGTCTGGAATGTAATGCAGTACTGTGGGTTCAGATGTGGCTACGGACTTCTGCTGTAACCCAAAGTTTCTGTTTCGGGGATGAGCGGACTGTTTCATTCAACACACGTTGATAAAGTCTATTACGACTGTCACATACTTGACCAGATTGTCAGAGGACTCTGAACATAACCCAGTCTGCTGATTCCAAACAGTCCTGCAGCTTCTCCTCCCTGGGGTCCAACTCTGCACCACTTTTGTCACTGGATCCACATGCTTCAGCAGCTGCTTGTAAACAGGAAGTTGCAGCACAGAGCATTGATCTGATTGGCTGAGGTGCAGTGGTGAAAGTGGGCCGTATGCTTCTTTGTTCAGTTCGTAACAGTAATCCAATGTGTTTGTGCCCGTAGTGGGAAAGCAGACGTGTTGGTTGGACTTGGAGTAAACACTCCTTAAGCTGGACTTGTTAGCCACGTCTTTGGCGAGGTGGAAGCAGCTGTGATGAACAAGCTGCTTCTAAAGGACTCGTAGTACAACATCGTCCACCTCAGTGTAACGATGTGACTAATGAGCATTGTTTATTTTTTACACCCTTTCCACAGGATTACTCTATACGACTATCAAGCCATATGTAAAATCTTTGTTGAAAGTAGCAACAGCCCACGGAGTTTATTAGATGTAAGTACTCTCCGAAAAAATACGTCCCCTAAGCGTGTTGCTCCATTATAATTTGTCAGTATTTTGTTGTGTTTTTCTTTGCTCCATCTATATTCATTTTTGTTGCATAAGACAATGACAAAAATGTGGTGACAAATGTTCTCATCATCTATACCTAGCATTTAGTTAAGACAGGGATGGCTCAGGGTTAGCATATGTAGTAAAATCCATGCAGCTCTTGTGTTTTCACAATAGCAGTGGTTTTAATGTTTGAGCTTGTTGTAGCTTAGATAAAGGCCTATAAGAGTGGACACAGGGTTTTGAATGGTTCTGTAACACTGGCTTTTCCTCTTTTACAGCCTTATTTTGCTGTCTTTGCTACTATCAAGTGGCTTGTTACTGAATTGGTGATGTGAGGACAATTTCACATTTTTTTTTTGCATTAGAAAAATGAAGTTTTTATGAAGACAAATAAGTGATACTTCCATTAGGAGACTTCCAGTATGCGCCTGATATGAAATTTCTGTATACAAATAATTAGCTCCGAATTCTAAATTTTTGTAGTATTGTCGAGTTGTAATGATCACTATACATGAATGTATAGACTAGCAACTAAAACATTTGAAGATAATTTGGTAACTCTGCAAGTCAGCCAGAGGAGTTTGTAGCTTTGTTTCTAACTACCAGCTATACGATGCTCTTGTCGCTGATGACGGGCTTTACTTCCCCCTCAGATTTGTTCTGGAGTTCAACGTGTACAGCTGGTGGCATTCTGAGCTTACAGCTAAAGGTCAGGTGCCGTAAAGGGGAAGTCTTTTAGCAAGTCTATGACTGCAGGGGTGCGACTTGGATATCTAATCACGTGGGATTCTCATGAGGCATGGGTTGGATTTGCTGTATGCAAGACTTACACAGAGATTATAATTTTCACAAATCATTATTTTTTAATTTGTGAACAAATTTTCTGTATTTGCTTCTGTCTGAGTGCTTTTGCTTGTGCATCTTTGCCTATTTGTGTGTTTTGTTGTACGTTTGCATTTTTGTGACATGTTATAAAGTAGATGCTATGCCTCCAGCACAAGACGTGGTGAGAGGAAAGACTGTCCAGGTACCATGTGAAACAGAGTATCCAGCCTTTGTTTCCGAACGCATCATTAAAGAGACCTCAGGGATTGTTGACTGCAATGGTTGTGACAGGTACCTGAATTATAATTGTGCAAACTGAATTTTTAAAAATGGCACTGAAACATTCAGTTTTTATATAAATTAACTGCATATATAAAGTTTTCCCTGAAATATTTCGAATGATGAATACTGGCTTACCAAGTTTTATACTGTCTGACAAACACTGACGTCACAGAAAACTAAATGAAACTAAAAAAAAACTGTGTAAAAGCTATCCTCAACAGTCTAATTTTCTTGAAATACTGTTTGATCAGGATCTATTAGTCAATTTTACAAAAGCGACTGGAAAATTCAATTTGCCTATATGGTCATAATAATCCATATTAAGTGGTGCTGGCTAAAATCATGCTGTTTTTTACTACAGCATAAATTTGCTGAATTAATTCATGGTAACAGAGGTACAGCCTATACAATTCTCATGATTCCTAGGGATCACACAGCTCTATTTTTTAACAGTCTCATCAGTATCTACTGTATAGTCTCTGTACCTCTTTCTGCCTTCAATAGTACATTATAAGGCAGACAACCCTTGAGACTACAGTCTTAGCACACCTTGTACGGCCTGTAACCTCATATACCTTATACCTGTAGAACCTTTATCTTCAGGCATTGTCATCTCATTGTTATTTAGCTGTTCTGGTGGGAATGTCATTCCTGAGGGTTAGGATGTGAAAATCCAAGGTAATATGTTCAGCATAAGAAGACATGAGACACTGGCCCAGGTTAATTGAAACTTGTTTGTCTTTTTCTTACAGGTCCTTTGTCATACAGCAAATCCCAAGCAGTAACTTGTTCATGGTGGTGGTCGACGACCAGTGTGACTGCAGCTCCGCACCACCAGTTACCATGGAACCCATCGAGATTATGTATATCCACCCAACATGCTGGAAACTGTGTTAATGTGTTTGTATTTGACTTTAGAGGGGTTAATGAGTCTCACTGGCCTTCGAGAAGAAGCTTTGTTTTTTCCAAAACTGAACTAATAAGTACCCTGACACATAGTTGTTAGCCCTTCTAGGTGAATGAATTGCTTCACAGAGCAGTATATTGAATGTTGGAGATGGCCAGGTGGTCCTCTCTGGACTGCCCTGAGCACCAGTGAAGCAGTGGTTAGCCTTCAAAACATCTGTGTAATTCTGCAGTTTTTCAGAAGATTAATACTTCTTCCATTACAAATCATAAATATAAAAACTCGGTGTGCCGTATGGTTGAACATTTTTGAATATTTGTTGGGTCCAGAGATGGTGCAAGTTTATTGAAGTCACCGGATTGGGGATGACAGTCATGTTCTATGAATTAATTTATAAATTCATTAACTCCAATGAACACAACGAGTCCCTGACATGCGAGCGCTTCAAATTTCAGAAGGACAGAAGACGGCCTGATTCCTGCCATCCGTTCCATCCTGAGGTACAGCTGGCCACACTGCCTGTATATGAAAGATTGCATACTTCTATGCCTGTGTGTTTGTGGTGTACGTTTGTTCATATTTGTATGATTGTGTGTATTCGAATCACACATCCTCCATTTTGAAATATAGCAAATGTAGCCAACAAGGGCAACAGCTAGCAGAATGAATTTTGATGACACAGGTCTCAATGAGCTTTCTGGTAAGCTTTCAGTCTATTCAAAATAATATTCTATTGATGTGTTGTTATGTGGGTTAGGGCTCTGTGACTGTAATCGGAAGGTTGCCAGTTCAAATCCTGGTTGACAAAGTGATTTCACAGTTTCCCTTTCCTCCCAATCACTCCAGGGACTGGTTGGCCCTGTTCCCTGATCCTCACTTGCAGGTCACTTTAAGAACATAAGAAATTTACAAACGAAGGGAGGCCATTCGGCCCATCAAGCTCGTTTAGGGAGAACTTAACTAATAGCTCAGAGTTGATAAAATCTTATCTAGCTCTGATTTAAAGGAACCCTGGGTTTTAGCTTGCGCTACACTGGCAGGAAGACTATCCCATACTCTACTCTTAGAATCTTGTATACCTGGATCATATCCCCCCTTAGTCTCCTTTGTTCGAGGCTAAACAGATTCAGCTCAGCTAACCTCTCCTCATAAGACATTCCTCTAAGACCAGGAATCATTCTTGTAGCCCTACGTTGCACCCTTTCCAAGGCAGCAATGTCCTTCTTAAGGTATGGTGACCAAACCTGCACACAATATTCTAGGTGGGGTCTTACCAATGAATTATATAATCATAGCATTACCTCCCTTGACTTAAACTCCACACACCTAGAGATCTAACCCAACATCCTATTGGCCTTTAGACAAAAGTGTCAGCAAAATACTTGAATGATAAACTTCCTGTTATATATGCTTTTTGTAGTCCTTAGAATAAAACCATTTGCTTTTATTTTCACCATTATTTAAAGCCAAAGCAGAGTAATAATCAATTCATCTTGTTCCTTTTTTCCTGTTCCTTTTCCCACTGTAGGAGGATGCCATAGAATGTGGGGGCTCCCTGGGTTTGACCCCCAAGCCCCAATTGATGCTCCTCACCCTTTTGCTGATGCTCATCACCAGGTGACCTGGGGACTCAGCAGAGGGTCAGCGTGACTCACCCTCGTTTGGCTTCAACAGACTCATGGCTGTCAACAGAAAGGGTGGCATGCATTGGGAAATAATTTCTTGCTTTCTACTATACAATCTGATTGAAGTTTATGTTTAGAATGTTGTTTGAGGTAATTAAATATTGTCATCAATTAAGTTCATGTTATGAAATGGTCTGACTTGAGGGAGCAGTGCATGAGAACTGTTAAAAAAAAATCTTCACAATCTACATGGTGATCATCTTGCAACAAAATGAACCCTCACGTGCCTACATATGTGTAAACTACTATGTCTGCAAGCATCTGCATACATCTGTGAACAAATCTGCATGCGTCTCTCTGCAACTGTGGTAACCACCTTTTAGAACCCACTGTTTTCTGATGTTAGAGGTTGGTGCTTTTTACATATATCACAGTGAGTACAGCTAATAGAGCTATATTGACAGAATAACACATACATAACACGCCCTAGATTTCAGATGTGGTTTCTATAGATTGTGCAGCCTACATGCTGCATGTCCCATTTTAACTCGCCAACACCCATATTTACTCCTCTTAGGAATGTCACCCCCCGAAGCCTAAGCCCTAATAAATTAAAACACTAAAGATTAAAAATCATGTACCGCATCTAAGGTCCACACATTTCTACGGCTCTAAAAGCTTTTACAGTCTATGGAATCCCTACAGCACTATAGACTGTAGCTCCAACAGCTTCTACTCTACAGATCTTATAATTCTTATACCTCAAATAACCTCTACAGCTCCATCAGGTGACTTTTAACCACTATTGTACAATGCCTTCCAGATGGAGAAATAAAAGATTTTTTCAAATGTTTTTGTTCCATATTTTTGCCTTGTAGGAACAGGAGACCCATGAAATGCAACTTTGTTATTACAAAAAACAGATTCTGACACAACACAGATAACAGTAATGTGGTTCCTGTGTAAGAACACATAGACTGTACATGCTATTCTCAAGTCTAAATTTCTCATATGTGTTATGTAGACTTATTACCTTTGTAATACTTTTGCATATAGTCCTCAATAGAGTACAGACCACCAAGTAAACTCCAGGTAGAAACAGAGACTTCAGTAATCATTGATAAGACTATAACATCACAACATCCCTGCATAAACGTTTACTGCAGTCTTCCACATGTAGTGCAGAAGCACATTTGTTACTGCATGACTTCAGCCACAGAACAACATTGCCCCCTGCTGGTTCCCATGCGTAACTGTGGTCAAAACTGACACTGCAGTAATAATGCACAGAAATCGTGTTTCATACCTGTTATATATGAAACATTAACCATATGTTTTAAAATACCATCAGAAGATGAACACTGACATGAAATGACCAATGTATACTAGTCAGCAACACTTTCATAAAAAAAAGAAAAAAAATGATTTTTTTAAACCTCCATATCGAAACAGCAGAATTTTAACCTCATTCAGCTTATACATTTGTCATTGTATTGCACTCAGGAAACTCATGAAAGAGCTATAATGGCCTTTGACAATGTGGCAAGTCCATCCTAGCAATATTGAGATGAATTTCCCAGCCTATGCAACTATGAAACACAGTCAGGTTTGAAGGTAAATATCTAGGATCTCTAACATATACATGACAATCAAATGTTTCAGAGCCAACACAGATAAGTGAGCCATTCGTATAAAAAAGCCATCTTTTATTTTATGAATAAACCCCCGCTGGCCAACACTCCAGATTCTGACACAACACAGACAACAGCAATTTAAGCTCTCTAACCTCATCGTATCACATGTCAATAAGAACCCGATTAACAGTTACTACGGTTACAGTCCATGACATGCTGCCATCCGTTCCACATGCTACATAAACATCAGCAGGAAGATGAGGGTACTGGCAGTAGCCACATACGGTCAGATACAACATCACAGAATCACCTCGCCTATGCACCAAACCGGTTGACATATCTGATAACACAGATGAAGCAGGGACATAAGCCCTATGTTACAGCTAGCCATTCACCTGTGATTAGCACAATACACCCACGTCCACAAAAACAGACATCTTAAAACAGTACTGTACAGCAAAACAAATACATATATACAAATACACACTGTATAACTGCAAACAGAATTTTACTCTGTGCAAATAATAGAAAGAAAATGACAGAAAAATTAAAATTTTAAAAAGTAATAATCATATTGTTTAATAAAAATGTTTCTTGCATTTCTCACAGTGTTTCTTTAGCCCAGTTTTGCATTGAACGACAAATACCCTAAGATAAACATTCTCAGATATGACCATGATAAACAATAGGATTCCTTTCACTTATTAGTGCCACCCTTGTGAGTCCACAGAACAGTTTAAAAATCTTATGAGAGCTGAATTCTACTCCCCCTATGCATAGAGAACAAGATCTATCCATTGACCATAAAATTGGCACTATACTCAAAAGGAGCTGGGATCAGCGAATTGCTTTGAATTTGATGGATTCATTACATATGTACTGGCATTCTGTGGTAGGAGACCCTACTTCAAGTATTATTGTTAAAGACCTGATATTATGCCACCCAAAATACCATGCCCTGACATGATATTCAAGTGATTAGCTTTTGTGCTCCTCAGTTAGCATTGACCACCATTTTGTTCTTTACTGACTTTGATGCTTTGTGAATATTTAATGTGGTAAGCTAAGCTATGGTTGGGATATTCTAACTCTAAGTAGAGGAGGGTGCCCATATTTGTCTAATTGCATTAAAGACACGCAGGAGAAAAGACACTATTCACATTCATCCTGATCTAACGGTAAACCTTAACAACTGCAGACAACAGTGACAATGACTACCACGACCACTATTAAGGACATACACAAGTTCAGTGGGTTGGTTTTAACGGAAATCCCTCCAGCACCGTGTGTACAAAATTCTCCACTGTATCAGACACATTGACAATAACAACAGTTACAAGACAGTGTCATTTTGAGACTTTTAAACTGCCACTCCAGTGGCAATGGTCTCTAGATATACATGAAAACACTGCAAGTCATTTTGGGTAACGTCTGCAACCGTCACACTCTCAAGAGTTGGCTGCAGACAGGAAATGGAACTTGGATGTCCCAAAAATGGATTCCAGCTCCATCCTTATCCTTAAAGGTCTGTTTGTCCTGAGGTCTGTGTGTACGGACATCTCAGTGCGATGCTGCTCCTTGTAGGGCAGATACTACAAAGCTCAAGCTTGAGAGCTCAGCGGTCGTAATGGAGCCGAGGACAGTTTTTACATTTACAGGTGGTTTGAAACCTCTCCTGATGTGATGTTTTATCCATTGTCACTGGTCCCACATTGGAAATGTATTTCTATTTTCTCTGGGTGCACAAAAAATTGTACACTTTAGTTTTCTCATGCTTATTCGCATAACTAAATAAAAAACAATTTTTTTTTTGATACGTTCTTCCTCCCAGTCTGCTTAGAGCAGGTGTGCCAGTCAGAGGAGTTCTGCGGATTTATAATCAGCTTCTGAAAGCTTGAAAGCTACAGCTGAGGGGTTATCTAGAATGGGGACTATCCAGGACAAAGCTTATCCACATCCAGGGGTGCGGTGTCATTCTGCTGTGCGGTCCACTATTTTGCAATTTGATCCACAGTAGTCAGGTTGTATATATTTTTTCCACATGAACAGTACTCTATGGGATTACACACACAAAGTACCTCCATCTTTTTAGCTAAGGGATGACAGAATTACAATATGGCTTATTTTTCATCATATTCATAGAGACTGAACAGCACCACCATGATTACGGTACCCTGAAACCACACTGGATGACATGCATGGGTCTTTTCCAGTGCATAGTCTTCTCAAAATTAAATGGTAGGTTAAATGAAAGAGCCTATGACAGGGCACAGAAACAGTGGATTGGAAGGCTTGGAAATGCATAAAACACATTAAGAAATGTCAAAGGATAAACACCAAAGGCATTCACAACAATATGTGTACAGAACTGGACACAAAACAATGGTGATGAAGCTACCTCATTCTAGGATGAGATATTCTCCAAGGGGCATATCTCCTGGGGAAGCCAAAAGACGAATACCAGGTGAGACAGGAGTTTACTGGTCTACTCTTTTTCTGTAAATCCTGAGAGGATTTACAACATACGACATGCACAAGAGATGAGACCCCCTTAAAATGTATTAAACGAAAAATACAGTTTAACATACAGAACAACAGATGAAAACAACACAAGGTGAAGATGAGCATCAGACAGACAGGCAGGATGAAATGGCATGAGATTCAGAATACAGAATATAGTCAGTCCTGCTACAACATGTGATATCAAAATGCGAATATGATCTACTGCGATTGATTCGCAGTGGTGGCTTAATGATTAGGGAAGCACACTTGTAATTAAAAGATTGCAGGTTTGAATCCCTGACCAGCAAGGCACCACTGAGGTACCCTGAGCAAGGTACCGCCCCCAAGCACTGCTCCCCGGGTGCTGAATTAGCTGTCCCCTGCTATGTCACATATGGGTTAAATGCAGAGAACACATTTCGTTGTCGTATGTCAACAATGACAATTAATCTCTAAGTTCTAATATATTAGTAGTGATATGGTCTTAGTGAGAAACACTACACACACGCAAAAACAACTATCCCAGTGACGTCCAGTTCATTCCAGTGAATGGGTTGAATTGATTTTCAAATCTTAAAGAATCAAATTTTGTGTACATTCACAAATTACACAAGTCAAAGTCAAAGATTCTAAAAATCCAAAAATATTTGACTAATTATCATATAAAAAACACAGAAGCCTTTTAAAATTCAATGACTTTTCGTAGACTGTATATAGCCATGCTGCCTTCAGTGGCTCTCACAATACTGTAATCCGTTGTGTTTGTGGAGAGTGCATGCCCGGCCGCCTGGTGGCTGTGACTCCTTGCTCCCGAGTAATGATGCCCAATATGACGCTACATAAACCATTTGCTTTCTGATCCCACTAGATGGAGATCTCTGTTAAAAAAAAAAGGATTCAAACAAGCCCAAAGGTAAACCAACAGCACCATCTAGTGGGGTTACAAAATAGAGCAAATGGTTCTTGAAGCATCTTTGTGACCATCACTCCTCCCAACTTTTGGCAATTGACAAGTTAGCCAGTTCGGCACGTTCGGTTGCAGGAGTTACTAAGCAATTCTCATGAGACTCAAAGGTGATGTTTATGATATAATTTATTAATGTAGTGGTGTTATTTCTCATTTAAAATGCATGTACAGTTTGGAACCTAACCAGTTTGGTACCTTTGGAACACAAACTTAATTCGTCCTAGACGGCTAGTTGAGTTGAGATTTGGCTGAGGTCCAAGTTGAATTTCCCCATAAGAAATAATGTAAATGATCTTAATCCATTCTAGACCCCCAAATGACTGTCTATTTGAATCTATCTGCCTACCTAACTAATGATAAAAACATTAACAATCAATATAAATCAATATGAAACTAATACACAAATGAAAAAGCACACATACAAAAGCAAGGGGAGATGCATCTCCCTCTGTACAAGTTTTAGCAGGTTTGTTTTATTTTGTAGTGTTTTGAGTTTTTGGCTGAGTTGCAGCTAAACTTTTCTCGACTGACCTGGTTGACGGTAGAGTTGAATGTATCTCAACCCACAAAAGTTTTAGGAGGAATGGTCAAGTTCTGAGATTTCGATCGAGGTACAAGTAGAAAAAAATATTGACAGACCAGTTCGACGTCTGCGTTAGTCGTGTTAAGAGGCGTTCGAGTTCCAAGGTTCTACTGTAATTACATTATTGGCCACTGTTATCACTGATGTAAGTTACTAAGCTTCAGAGTTGCATTCCCCCAACCCCATTTTTCCCATTGGATATGTGTATTTCAGTACGTAACTTTAATGAATACAAGGTTTTTCAGGAATGTATTAGTTGCGTTGTAGCAGGACTGACTGCAGCTCCAACTCAAAGTTCCTAGTTTTACTGGTGCCTTTCAAAGTGCCATTTTCCAAATGATTAATAAGAAGGAGGAGGCTCTGTTAGCCTGTCCCTATCAAGGTGGATCTCTGTATGTGTTTTTACCAGACTGAAATGCAATTAGTGAAAAATCAGTTATGCTTGTTTGAGGGTCGCGAACGCAGGACATAAGTATGAACGGCGCCAGTCAGTAAAGTTCTGATGGAGGGTGTGTGCCACACCAAACTGCCCGTTATGACTGCAGTCTGTTCGTATGGACTTTTCTTGAAGAGATTTGTTCAAGAAGACATATATTTGTGGGTCTATACACTACAGCAGCTGTGCTAATGCAAGCCTTTGTAATGGCATCTGTGTACAAGGCTGTCTATGTATGGACAAGTCCATCAATGAAAAATAGTTGGGGCTGCTCTCAGCTTCTGAAGGAATTTTGCAAGCTTTAGGTCCCTTGTGATTCTTTACCTGTGAAAACAAACATATTCCCCTTGAAGGTATGCACTTTTCCTCACATGTTTTTTAAATTCAAAACTACTGCTCAAGTGCCTAGAATATATACTGCCGCACCAAGGCAAAGCACTGTAAATCTGAGTTAAGACCAAAATTAAATCTCTTAGGCTCTGTTTCATCTCATGACAAAATACTTTAGTTCAACCATGTTTGGTTTTGAAGAAAACACTACTATTTACCTACCTACTAGACATACAGGTGGACAGTCAAAAAAGTTATTCACTATGTTTTGCCTGGCAGTATAGCAATGTCATGACTAAATAATTCAAAGCCTTAACTGATGTCCACATACAATGGAACACAGTGACTGATCACCTTATCAACTGACTAACCTGCTGAATGTCCTACAACTGGATAAATTTCATAAAGGTAGCCCTATCTGAAAGGGAACTTAGAATCAGAACTCATGCACAGATTGTATTAAAGCAGAGAGATTAAATGTATCTAAATGGTAATCACTGTGTTATATCTAAGCCTACAAGGCCATTTATAATGCTTAGCATCACCAGATTAGGAATATGGTTCACATATTGATCTTCTGATATTTAACAGAATCTGATACAACATATACAGTATATATTGTAAATTTCATACAAATAATGCAGTATTTCTAAGTGATATCAAACTATGATAAACACAATCCCTAAGCAGGGCATCTGACGTGACATTTTATTAAAAAAGGAGAATAGAAAACATATTAAGGCAACTAACACTCACAATGAGAGGATGAAAAATGGACCAGGAACAGGGATAAATAAAGAAAAGATGTCATCTCACCCCTCAGAGTTTTGGAGAACATGGAAGCGGTTATGCCCAAATTCCCTCCTCATCATCCTATTAGGTGAAAGGTTACAAGACATGAAATGACAGTATAGACCACAAATGCATGCAGGGATTAGGAGACAATGTTCAGGTAAATAGAAGGACATGCATTAAGAAAAAAGGGAAAAGTGAGAAGTTTTGAGTCTTTAGGATTGTTATGCTCTTCAGAGGAACCTAGAAGAAGCAGCCGTGAGTGTAAGGGGCTAAAGGAATCACAGCCTCTTTACCGCGTTTAGGCATAGCTTTGGGGAACATTCTGGTAACACTGACCTGATCGGGAGATGGCCGATGGCTGCCATGTGGAGGACCACGGCTGGGCCCACGATGAGTGGGGGGTGGCTGATGTGGGTGTGGAGCGTGAGGGGGGTGTTGAGGATGGGGGTGCTGGGGCTGATGAGGTGGGGGGTGTTGCATTTGAACCTGGGGGTGCTGAGGGTGGTGAGGTGGGGGGTGCTGAGGGTGGTGAGGTGGAGGGTGTTGGGGGTGTGGTGGCTGGGTGTATTGGGGCTGGGGGTGTGTTGCCTGGGTATATTGGGGCTGAGGGTGTGTTGGCTGGGTGTATTGCCCTTGGGGATGTTGTAGATGTGGAGTGGGTGGGAATTGGCTCGGTGGATGCTGGGGCTGTGGAGGGTAAGGTGGAGGGTGCTGTATTTGGGGGTGAGGTGGCTGGGGTTGGAGGTGAGGTGGCTGGGGTTGGGAGTGATGGAGTTGAGGCTGAGGATGATGTGCCTGTGGGTTGGGGTGTGGAGGCTGAGAATGAGGAGAGTGTTGGGGGTGAGGGTGTTGGGGTTGATGAGGGTGGGGGTGTTGGAGTGATGCATGGGGGTGTTGAGGACCGGGGCTGGGGTTTAGCTGGGGTGGAGGATAGGGGTGTTGGGGCTGAGGTTGAGGGTGTTGAAGTGGGTGGGGGTGTTGAGGATTTGGGTTGAGATGGGCTTGAGGGTATGGATGCTGGGGCTGAGGATGGGGTTGTGGGGGGTGAGGTTGCGGAGGATGGTGATGGTCTTCTTCATAGTTGTCTGCAATAAGCTTCATTCGGCTCTGTGTCTGGAATGGGGAGGAAGACAATCCATACTTCTTATTTTGTGACTAATAACATTTGGCTTGTTAGAGTAGGAGTGTATTGATCAATAGATCAATAGGCTATGTGCAGGTAGATAAACATTTATTTTACATTTGCACAAGTATGAGAAAAAGGTACATTGAAATTCCTCTCTTTGCCTACCCCATCTTAGTCTCCATTGCTGGGGGAATATGGGCCTTGCTCAAGGGCCCATGGACATGTAATGGTTCTGCTGCGGTTGGTGAACCAGCAGTCTTCTGATCACAGGCACAGAGACTTAGCCCACTGAGCCACTCACCACCCCCAAATAAATGGGATGCAATCGTGCAGATGCTATAAAGTCCTCACTGTCCCAGGAATACCTCTAATAGCCTTAAAAGCACTTAAAACAGGGGTGTCCAATCTTTATCTGCAAAGGGCCAGCATGTATGCAGGTTTTTAGGATAACCTTTAGGCCAGCTGTTCAATACCAGGTGTGAGGACTCTTCAGTCAATCAGTCCTCTAATTAGTAGTCTAACTAAGGTTGTTGCAGCAAAAACTTGCATACACAGTAACCCTTTCTGGATAAGATTTTCCACCTATGACTTAAAAGCACACCTTAAAAGAATGCTCTTAGTGTTACATGGTTTGCTGATTTGAATATTTGTCATATTAGATTCTTGCTTTGTTGTGTATATCATGCTCCGGTCGACCGATCCTCCCGTGTGCCACGCCCCCTCATCTACCTCATGTGGAATCCCCGTGTTACCAGCTGTTTCTCGTTGTTGTTAATTAGTCTGGCGTATTTAAGTTCGCGTTAGAGTATGTTTCCCCAGTCCGGTTATTGACGACTGTCCTTTGTGTGTGCGTGATGTTCCTGATTTGTCTGCTTTAAAATAAACCCCATGTTCACCCGATCTCTTTGGATCCTGTGCTGCTTCCCCGCTCCGAGCACAAGACAATGTAGCTGTTGATCCTTTAGGGAGCACAAGTCTGATGTCATTCTGTTGTTGGTTTGTTAGCATTTTTATACGTCCTGTTCCCTTGGCAAAAAGCTTAGGTGAAAACTGAATGGAAATTATGTCTGCGGTTAAAATGAGCATTAGAAAAAACTTCAAGGTTTGTCGTAGGTGATATATCTTTTTTTACTGGTGGTATTTTCATGAATTTCAATATGTCACGTAAGACAAATTAGAATGCTGATAGTGTTTCGCTAAAGGTAGTGAATATTCATTCCTTCCATTATCTGCAGCTTATCCGGAGTCAGGTTGCCCAGACCTCCCTTTCACTACCCCCTTCCTCCAGCCCACCCAAGGTGGAATACCAAGGTGCTCCCAGGCCAGCTGAGAGATATAATCAATCCTACGTGTCCTGGGTCTGTCTTAGGGTCTTTTCCAGGTTGGATATGCCCAAAGCACCTCCCCAGGGAGGTGTCCAGGTGGCATACTAGACAGATGTTCAAACCACCTCAACTTGCTCCTTTTGATATGGAGGAGCAGTGATTCTACTTTGAGCTCCTCCTGAATGTCTGAGTTCCTCACCCTATCTCTAAAGCTGAACCCAGACACCCCATGAAGGAAACTCATTTCTGCTACTTGTAACAAACCATGCCAAACCTTTATCCACATGTCACAAGCCCAACCAGGGGAGTTAACACACTGGATCACTGTTACACCCCATACAAGCAGGGCTACAAAGCTGTTTCACAACCGGTGTTTGGGAGATCAGACCACAACACAATTTTCCTCATGCAGGAATATAAACAATAGTCTCTTAGGGAAACTCCGGTGCTGGCCTGCCCAATCAGTAATTACACTACAGAACATGCTTGAGGATGTAGACTGGGACATGTTCCGGTATTGCGCAGATGACATCAAATAGTTTGCATAAGTAGTGGATAGCTTTGTTAGCATGCTGCCTGACAAGGTTATCCCCATGATCACAATAAAAACATTTGCTAATCAGAAACTATGGGTCGACGGAACCAATAAATCATGGCTTATACTGTAATACAGGTCTCACCATCAGCTATATGAATAACTATAAAGCAGCTTCATATGGAGTACAGCGTGCTGTATGACACGAAGCATCAGTAACGGGGATACATGGAATTGCACTTCCACCAGGACAACACATGCCACATGCGGCACAAACTATCCACAAACCACCTAACCTCCTCGGCTACTTCAACAGCTATCCTCGGTTCCTGCCCTTCCAGTTCCACCAGTCCCACAGTACCCTCCGGTTCTGCCCACATCTCAGCACTCTCCAGACCGAAGGACTGCTCAGCACTCCCCATCCATGCCTGTCTAAGTAGGCCCATGACTCCTGCACCCTTAAGGGGTCCTGTCTCTTCCGGAGTCCAACCCCAGAGAACCTACTCTCCATTTTGGTTGTTTAGCCCTCTGCGATCTGGAGGACACCTGAGCCCTTACCAGTTTCATTGCTTGGCCCTACAGTATGTTCCAGTCCCAGTGCCCTGTCCCACCAGTGTTCCCCATTCCATATTACCTATGGTTCCCTGTCCCCTTTCCACTCCTGTCCCTGTGGCACTGTTGCCTGTCTGTCCTGTCAGACTGGTCTTGTTCAATCTTTCCATGTGTTACCCTTTGTCACTGCAATTTCCAGTTCCCTTTTAGCATGTGTGTTTGTCCTGGGTTCATCCCTGCTTTGTGTTCTGTCCTGTTTACTCTTATGTGGCTGGCGTCCCTGTGTATTTCTGTCTGGTTGGGTTTTGTCCAGTGTTTGGTCCCTTGCCCAGTGTTTAACTCTGCACCCCTGACATACTGTATTGCCTAGTCCCTGCATGTGTGACAGTGATAACAAACAGTATAATCTCACCCTTTTTAAGTGTTAACAGGGATACTCAACAGGGTTGTTCAGTCCCATACTGTTTATCATTTTTATAGAAATCTTAGCCATGTAATCATGCAATTACAATTAATGGTCTTATTCTTGGTGTAGTGGGAGGTGATAAAGAGTATAAACTATTGTTGTATGAGGATAATATCTTGATTATGGTGACAGTACCACACCCAGGCAGGGCCGGCTAATTGAGTAGTGACCCACCTGCCAGCATTATATAACTGGCAAATCTGGGAATGGCCGGTGTGAAGTATCATTGCGGCTAATGCATCATACAGAACATTCTAACCTTCTTGTCTTGTGTGTCCCATTTCCTGCCCTGCCTGCTTCACCTGTCCTCTCTGCCTCACCTGTCCTGCTTCCCCTGCCTGCCCTCCTCACCTTAATTGCTCCTGCTTAACTCCCTCTGTTTCTCCTGGTGTTCCTGTTAGTCCGTCTCATGCCTGCCTTTAGGACTGACCTTACTGGCTTCCTACCCACTGCCCAAGCCCATCTGGTCACTGTCTTTTGCCTGCTAACTTGGATATTTTTGCTGCTGATCCCCACAATAAAACATTGGGTCTCCTGTAACTGGGTCTTGTGCAGCATTGTTCCACTAGGGTGTGACAGAATACTTCCCCGAAAGACCATGGACCCCTTGGAGACACAGCAGCAAATCCCGCAACAGGTGAGCCAACTTACCTCCCTGGATAACCAGCTGCTCAAAGGACAAGCGGTTCACACTTCTCTGCCTGATTAACCCTCCTAGAGTCGTAGCCTCAGTTCACATCGCCTGAGAAATATGACAGGAACCCCGACACCTGCCTCTTTTTCTTGATGCAGTGCAGGCTTCTGCGGAGAAACATCCCGGGTCTGCTCTGTCATCTCCCTGCTGACCAGAAGAGTGAGGGAGTGAGCCACAGGGCTCTGGATGGAGGATAAGCTGCTCCTCAATTCTGCTCGGGAGTTTCAACATGCCTTCCACAAGGTATTTGATCATCCCGCCCTGGGACGAAGTTTGGGAGACCAGCTGTTTGACCTCTGACAGGGTATGAAGACAGTGGCCAACTTCTCATTGAAGTTTCGGACCATTGCTGCGGGAATAAGGTGGCCAGATGACTTCCTGAAGGTCCTATATTGATGTGCTTTGAACCCGAATCTCTGGGATGAGCTTTCCTTATGTTCCTTATGTTTGCCTGTTGGCTCTTGCCTGTATGCCAATGGCCATCTCAGTCCGAGACCAACAGCGCCATCGTCAAGGTCCATACCACTCCCTCAAGCTACACAGAGAAACCGGAACTCATGCAGGTGGAAAGTTTGCCACTGACAGCTGCTGAGAGGCAATGCCGGTATGACCAGCAGCTGTGCCTGTATTGTGGAGAACCTCGACAAACAGTCTGAAGCTGCCCCATCTGTCCTGGTGGTCAAGAAGACTCCATCCATACTCTTTACCTTCCAACACCAACTGAACTGGAGTCATGCTTCAGTCCCATGGAGGGGTGACATCACAAATGGGTCCTGCAAACTGTATCATCATGGGTGCAACCTTCAGTGTCACCCTACACAGGCCAGTGTGGAGAAAGGACTCATTGATGGACATTGTCTTGATCCTTAATCACAACTTATGCATAGGTTTTAGCAAGCAAGTTCACTCTTTTCTGTTTTCAGTAATGTTAGTATGCCCAGGGGAGTTGGGCAGCCAGGTGACCTTGGACCCCCAGAGATTCCTGTCCTCAACTGTCATCTGGCTTTCTTTATTTAATTTCTTTTCTTCCTTTTTCCCCATTCTGTATTACTCTCTCTAATGGTGTTGTCATCTATCACATCCATGTAAAGTGCCTTGGGACGACTCTGTTGTGAAATGTGCTATATAAAAATAAAGAAATGAATTGAATATAGTATCTACCCATGCTTTGTTGGATTCCGAGGCAGCTGGGGATTTTATTGACCTGTGTTTTGAGAAGCGGCTCCAGTTGGTACTAGAGGAGCTCCCTTCCCCTCTCATGGTGCAAGGAGTGGATGGCCGACCCTTAGAGATTTGGTAGAATCACACACCTTTTACAGTGCAAGTAGGTCTGTTACATCGCGAATGGATTTGGTTTCTGGTGCTTACCTCCACCCACGATGCAGTAATTCTGGGGCATCCTTGGCTGTAAGAGCATAATCCCCAAATTGACTGGCAGACAGGAGAGCTAGCCGCATGGTCCCCCTCTTGCATGTCCAACTGAGTTTCTGTGCTTTGCAAGGTGTTATCCATGGAAAGCCTGAAGCCGGAGGACCTGTCAGTGATCCTGGAGGAATACCACAACTTCCTGGATGTGTTCAGCAAATCACAGGCATTCCAGCTTCCCCTGCATCGACTGTGCGATTACTCCATCAACCTCCTTGAGGAGGCCACTATTTCCAAAGGTCGCTTGCATTCCCTTTCACAGCTGGAAGAGGAGGCGCTTGAGGAATACATACAAGATGGACTGAAGCAAGGTATTATTCGTCCGTCTACCTCTCCGGTGACCTCTGGATTCTTTTTTGTAAAGAGAAAGGATTGTGGTCTCCATCCATGCATAAACCGCGTCCTCAAAGCTATCACGTTGAAGAAAAGAGAGCTGCTGCCTTTGATCCCCTCGGCCCTCATGGAGTTGCAGGAGGTGGTCATCTTCACCAAACTGGCTCTCACCAAATGCCGAAACAGGCTGGAGGGGGCTAGGTATCTGTTTGTGGTCGTCACTGACCACTGTAACCTGGAGTACCAGCAAAATGCAAAACGGCTTAATGCTCAGCAAGCTTGTTAGTCCCTGTTTTTCATTCGCTTTGATTTCAAGGTATCCTACCTTCCCAAAAAGAAGAATGTGAAAGCTGATGCCCTATCCCGACAACATGGCTCGTCGGAGGCAGAAGACCTCAATCACCCCATTCTGCCTCAGTCCTGTTTTGCAGGTCCCTTTTGCAGGATCCTCGATGAGTCCATCCGCACAGCTCATGATCAAGATCCGCTTCCTCCCGAGTACTCCGCTATTTACGTACCTCCATGACTATGCTCTTCCACCCATCAATGGGTACATACCTCTCGAAGGTCTGAGCATCCTGAGGTCTTCGCCACTTCGCGCATGGTCTCCTGTCAGTATTAGTTGCCCAGATGGAGAAATGATGTAGAGGAGTACGTTGTGTCCTGTCCCGAGTGTTCCCAGTTGAAGTCATCCATTCAGCCACCCTCCAGATTGTTCCAGCCTTTGCCTGTTCCGTCCCGAACCTGGTCCCACATTGCCCTGGAATTCATCATCGATCTCCCTGCATCCCAAGGTAACACAGTAATACTCGCTATTGTCGATCGCTTCTTGCAAATGTGCAGTCGCATAGCCTTGCAGAAGTTACCCATAGCTAAAGGATAGCAGACCTCCTGATAGACTGGGTGTTCCAAATTTACAGGATCCCTGAAGGTATAGCAACAGTTTGCGGACCTTAGTTTTTTTCCTAAGTATTCTGGGCATTTTGCAAGAAACTCAAAATAACTCTGTCTCCTCGAGTTATCATCCCCAGGCCAATGGAATGGCTGAGCGGATGAATCAGGAGGTCTCGAAAACTCCTGTACCTGTTATGTCAGGATTTGTTATAAGTAAGTAAAATTTTATTTGTAACACACATTTCAAGAACACTGCATGTTCACCATGGATCCACAATTTCCCTTGCCCGGACGCGGGTCACCGGGGCCCTCCCCTGGAACCAGGCCTGGGGGTGGGGCTCGATGGCGAGCACCTGGTGGCCAGGCCTGCACCCATGGGGCCTGGTCGGGCACAGCC
>JAODJU010000130.1:13948372-13963599 GCA_026776725.1 Gnathonemus echidnorhynchus
TCTCCCCAAACGAGCTTGATGGGCCGAATGGCCTCCTCTCGTTTGTAAATTTCTTATGTTCTTATGTTCTTATGTAAACCTTTTGGCAACTGCATTTCGGGGTCTGCCTCGTTACCCCAGTCAGGGCATCACAAGAGTAATCGTAGAACTTATAAATGAAATTATGGTGAGACTTTAAGGTGGTGCACGTGAGTCTGTTCTCACTTCGGAGTCTGGGATTGTTATTTATTTCATCTTTATCATTTTGATATGTGTGCTTTTTCATGTGTGTATTAGTTTCATATTGGTTGTTAATGCTTTTTTATCATTAGTTAGGTATGGTATATGAGTTTAAATAGGAAATCATTTGGGGGTCTATAAAGGATTAAATTCATTTACATTATGTCTTATGGGGAAATTCAACTTGGAACTCAACCAATTCGCAACTTGACCAGCTATCTGGAATGAATTAAGTTTGTGTTCCAAGGTACCACTATAAATGTAACCCAGAATAAATAATGGATGACTATAAATACCAAATTCATCCATCCATCCATTATTGTAACTGCTCAATCCCCACTGGGGTCGCAGAGGGCCCAGAGCCTATCCCAGAAGCATCGGGCACAGGCAGTAATCAACACACTACAGGGTGCACACAGCCACACTCACATTCACACAACTACAGGGTCAATTGAGACACGCCAATCAGCCTACCCTGAATGCTATTTGGACTGTGGGAGGAAACCGGAGCCGCTGGCGAAAACCCATGCGAACACGGGGAGAGCGTGCGAACTCCGCACAGGAAGGACCTGGGATTGAACCCAAGACCTTCTTGCTGTGAGGCAGCAGTGCTAACCACTGCCCCTTAGCAAATTCATAATAACTGTAGTTATGACAATTATTATAATCATAAAATTATTATTATGAAAGATGTTCATATTGTCTAGATTTATTTTGTAAAAAAAAAAAAAAGATTTCCAAACATGCATTTGTTAAGGCAGCGGTAAGATCCCCTCAACCATTAGGGTAATGCATACAGCATTAGTTGCAGAAGCCGATGGGACTGGTGAGAGAGGGAAGGTCTGCACAAAGCCAAATAGTTTTATTGATTATAAATGGGTTTATTTGAAGTTGGTTGCTAAAACCTGCCATTGGAAACGAAAAAAAAAAAAAACACTGTTGACGCCATTTAGTTGAACTTAGAGAAGAATTATTGGATGGATCCGTTTATTTAATTTTATTTTTAGTTTTGATTACACTCCGTATTGTGCATAGACTATGGGAGGTTTCTCCCAAGACGGTGAGTCACCCAGTTGCTAGGAATGAATGAAATAGCCACAAAAATCTCTTCTTCTGTGAGACTTCTTGAAGATTCCAAAGAACACCCACCGGTGTGGTAGGAACTAAATCATTGTATTTTTTTCTGGCATCAGGACTATCGTCTGACTATATTTTTTTGTCTGATTTGATTGCTTTTTGGGATTTGTGGAGTCTGAATCGGACTTAGTAGAAACAGTATAGTAGTGAGCACTTGCCTTGTATTTTAAGTTAATTTACCACTGCTTGATAGTTAAATCTTGTGACACTAATTATATTGCTTGATCAATGTCATTTTCTGTATGATCTGTAAAGGGTATATTCTTTGTTTGCTTGTGGTACTGCATTGAATTGCAGAGGGATTTTTTCTCTTGTTTGTGGTATGGCATACTTTCCATTTAAATAGAACTAAGTTTTACAGTATCGTTCTGTGACCATTTAAGTTAACTTAATGCAAATTAAAATAAACCTTAGCTTGATATAATATTTAAATCTGTAGAGTTCAATTAATATTAGCACCTAATACATATTTGGCATTCTCTGTTCATATTAATTTTGGTTAATAAATTTGGTTAATAATCCTTTTGCTTTGCTGCTTACACAATACTTATTGTAATTGGAATATCTACAAATTAACAAACATCTTGACTGAAATTCACCTCTGGTCTCATTATTACTGTCATGTACACCACTCCCACGGACCTAGCTGACTGTAATGCCAGTACAGGGTTACATAAATGTAAGAATAAACATGGGAGGTGTAGGTAATAGTGTGGATTGCAGAATAGTGTCACATTACTGGTTACAGTCATGGTATATAGAGAGCTTGACAGCCCCTCCACTCACCTGTTGCTTGAGTTGGTGCACCAGCCTATCCTTCTCCCTTTTCAGGGCCATCACCTCCTCCTGTGTCTTCTTCCTGTTGGAGGTAGACAGCTCCAGCAGGGCAATGTTGGCATCTTTCTCACTGATGGCCGCCAGAAGGGCTTGTTGCCTGTTGAGGCCGGGGTAATGATTTGCGAGTTTATGATCTGAACAAGTTGGCACAGTGAAACACTAGCGAGACAACTGCAACACTGCAAGTAATGATTATGAGAAAAAGGAGGGATAGAGAGGCCACAGAAAATAGAAGAAACTTACTTCATTTCCAGGATCTCCTCCAGCTGCTTCCTGCGCTCCTGCCTCAGGTTGGTCAGGTGATTGTCCCGCTCAGCGAGAGACTGCTGCGTGGAGCTCAGCCTCTGCTTCGTTGAATCCAACTCCTGCCTGGTCTTCTCAAGTGTGGCTGCAAGCTCCTCCAGCTTTGTAGAGCATTGCCATTAGCTATTGCGCATGCAGTGTATTTATACTGCTACTACTTACACACTACAGTGCCTTGCCAATATCTATAGGGCCACTATCTACATTACCACATAACTAATCATACCATACCTTTACATTTTGTGAGCTGTCTGGCAGATTATCCTTGCGGGCCACTTGCATGAGCTGTGCATTGCTCTTCTTTTCCTCCTGCTGGTTGTGTTTAAGGTTGGGCCCTTTCTTTGTTTGGTCCTTCACTGTTCTGCTCAAACAAGAAATCAAATGCTGTCTGTTAAGGCTCTGGAAAGATTATTCAAAGAAAAATAAATACAGATCTTATTTGCAGGGACAGTGTGGACACAGAATCTATATACTCAGACAATATACATGCTCAGAGAATATATAGAAACAATAACAATTATAGAAATTTCACAATTGTTATGAAAAATATTACAGAATGGTAACACTCTGGGTTGCAGAAGTTTGCCTTTTTCTTAATTCCATTTTTATTCCACTGACAGGGTGAATATAACAAAGGGAAAGGCTGTAAGAGCCCTACTAACCTTGGAGCCAGACTGTATTTCAGCAAAAGAGGAGTGAAGCAGAGAAGAGAAACAAGGAATAGAAACAAACACATAAACCAATAAGCCAATTACCATACATCCCTGTAGTCATAAGAGGCAGAAAAGGAAGAGCATTTGATGATAACCAGTGCCTAATGCCCTTCTGTATGCATTCCCAAGCTTGGGCGGAACGGGGAGGTACGGGGCCGGTTCCAGTGACTGAACATGCAGCGGGGACGGCAGCCTCCAGTGTGGGGCATGCAGTCACTCTGGGACACCAGCAGCAGAAACAGCTCCCTCATGTGGTTGGAGGAGCAAATGCCTCCATAGAACCTCAAGCACCGCATAAACTGTGTGGAAAGGCCAACAGGCTGAGCTTTATGCCCTTAAAAGCAGGATATCGAGTTGGCAAGACAAAAGCTTCTTAGCACAGGTGGGACATAATGCAAACAGAACAGGGGACAAGGGGAAGATGAAAAAGCTAGTAAAGCAAGTATACATTTTCAGGTTAATGGAAACGAACAGTGCTTGACGTGAAGTATTCACAAACAATGGTTTTGGAGATGAAACCAAGTGAGGGTCATTCAGTGGAAGATTGAAGGAAGGTATGAATGATATGGAATGGAGATGGATAAGGTAAGGGATACAGACCACGACGTGAAAACAGGATGAAGAATAATTGGAATGCCACAGAGGCAGACACAGATGCATAAGCATATGAGCAGCAGACAGAAATACAGTTTCCTTTAGACAAAAGTGAACATAGGCCACTAACAAAATTGATAATTGTGGATGAAAGCACTAGCACAATGACACAACATACCTATAAGAAGGTGCAAATGCTAATAAAGTCATAAATGCAAGCATTGGTTCTGAGGCAGCATATAACATACTTATTGATGCACACATTTTGGAGATGAATACTGAGAAGGTAACCCCAAGTCATGAATGCAGCCACAGATCCCAAAAGAACTATGAAAGCAGTTGTAGATATGGTAACAAAGTAATGTATCCAGAAGCAGTTTTGAAAAAAAGGTATTAATGCCGGTCAAATCAAGAAATACTTATTGAGATCTTAAAAGACTCAAAAGTGTAGATGTGTATGTAAAACAGGCACGGGTATACACATAAATGCTGTAACAGGCTTCAAAGCGGAAGTAGACACTGGGTAATACAGAGTAAGTGCATGGGTCTAGAGAGAAGATTTATCAGTGAATGCAGGCATAAGTGCAGACTCCAACGGCAACACAATGTAGCACAGAGTCATACATACGGATGTGCATGACATCAGTCGTCAATGTAAATGCAGGAGTAAACACATATTCTGAGAGAGTCACAGATGCAGATCCGGACTTATGCAAATGCAGGTAAACTGTGCAGCCAACTGGATGTGCCAGGGCAGAGCACTCACTTTCCCAAGAAATCCCACATCATCCCCCCTATCTGCTGCGGGGATGCTGACACAGAGGCGTGCCGCTCAGGGGGGGGTCTGCCACTGGAGCGGGGGCCGGGGGGTGGGGGACTGGGGTAAAGAACACAGTTAAGTGAGCACACACTAGTAATCAGTTCAGAAGTGTTCAATGGACAATGGCAGAGAGTCCCCTTGTAGGGTATTGAAGCTCTGAGGGTCTTTCATTTCATGCCGTTGACCGTAATTCAATAGTCAATGGGAAATTATTTGTAGATCACTTCTAGGTTAACTCCAAGACCATTAACAGCATAAACACCAACTAGGAATCATTAGAAACGTGAGATCCTAATATCTTACACAATTTCCAAAGCCATTCATTCATATTCCTAATGTGTTTCCCCATAAAGCAGGACCTCCAAATCTACCCGAGCTTCAATCATTATCTCTTAGCCCACCCACTCTTCCATTTGCCAGTAACATTCCACATTAGTACAAAAATGTCTGTTTGTCTCTTGTTCACCAATTGCAGACATCACTTTGCACAAAATCAAGCTCAATAGTTCAGTGCATTGGTATTGATTTGTTTCAGCTACAAATAAACAAAATTGGGAAATAGGCACAACTAAGAGTGTGTATGTGAGAGTTAAACTGAAAAAAGACAGACTACAGACAGACCAGAACCAGCAGAAGGTTGACTGTGTTTTATGTCTCTGTAGAGGACAGACTGTAATTGCTGGAACCCCAGGCCGCCAACCTGACCTGTCAATCCAAACTCTCCAATGCACAGCATCCATAGTAATTCAGGGGAGGAGCAAGTGCTGTTTTACTACAGAATGCAGGCTTCATTTAGGGAAAGATCAGGTTTGACTGCTACCTCACAAAATTCATCACCAACCTCATCCAGCAAAGGAATCGGTGCTATGAGTTCCAGTGGTAGGGCCACTCGTACTCAGCACAAAGGTGACAACCAGAGAGAAGCCATCATGAAATAAAACAACAGAGAAAGCACAAAATTACAGTTTTTCCTAGGTGGGACCTTGGAGGAGACCTTGGAGGGCATGGAGGAGAAAAGGGATTTTTTTAAATCAATATTTGTGTTTAGGGTTTTAGGGTAATGTGTAGCTTATACTCTACTTAACTTAAAAATAATTGCATGAGTACAGAATGTGGTTTTCTTTTTATTATATCAGAACTGGGCTTCTCCACACACAAAACCAGCCAGAAAACAGAAGAAGCAGAAAATATACTGGTTATAGACACAGAATGTGGCCTGGAGACTGCTAGTTTAAGCCCCAGAATGGGATGTGCGGTCACACTTTTATGGAAAGGAACCTCACACCAGGATTTCCATTAGCAACATCCAGCGGGATAAATGCGAAAAATTATTCGCTCCTGTTAAGGGATTACATAAAATGAACAGAGATTTTACCTTTCCAGGTCAGTGATTTTTTTGTCCTTATCGGTCTTCTCTGTCTCCACCTCTCTTAGGATTTCAAGCAGACGTTCCACTTCAGCCTGGGCCTTGTGTGACTCTTCTTTGTAGTAGGACACTTCCTGCTCTAACTGCTTGGCCTTGTCCACCAATTCGGGGTGGCTTCGGCCTTGATCTGACTCCAGGGCCTGCTCCAAATACAGAAAAGCAAAATCAGGCTTAACAGTAATATCATACTTATACCTGTTACTACTCTGTGCTATGTAGCTATGTAGCAAGACATGCACAACACACAAAGAGCTAGACAAATCATACACAAAATATACAGATATGCAGCTAGCAAAGGCTAAATGTGGGTCCTGTATTACAGAACAGGCAAAAATTAGGACACTGCCAACACAGCCAAACAAATGAAGACCAGAGATAAGTGAGCACATTTGGTGTAGGAAAAAATCCACACTAGGCTATACTGGAGTATGGACAACAGGGAAAAGCTAACACAGGCTAACAGAAAAGCACTAAGACCAAATGGAACAAAAGACTGCATGGTTATAATATCTTCAGCTTGGGCGTCATAGTTAGCCAAATGGTGTGAAAAAATTTAAATAGTGAAACAAATTATTTACATTGCATATACACAATTTTAACTGCTTGTATTCCAATAAGTTTAAATATTCATATTTTAGATGTTTAAGTGTTTTAATTTGACTGGTTAATCCTTTTTAAAAAGGGTTTTAAATATTAATATTCTGCCTTTTCAGCTTTAATAAGATATGAAGATTATTTTCAAAACATTGGAAATTATATATCTGAAACTATGGCCATTTACTTTCATATGGCTTTTGCAGAAAATCAGAATTGTCTGGATGGTGAATAAGTTAAAGAAAACAAGGAAACAATGTGGAGGACTTTATATGGATAAGTGATTATAAAACAAAATGTAAATGTCCGAGGTGTGGGAATGTGTAGAGTGTGGGGAGACATGATTTGCCAGTAGATTTAGTATAACTTCAGTGGAATTATGATGGTACCAGAACAGCGTACCACTTACGACTTACACTGCTGTTGATTTGGCTGAAGAGCTGCTCTGCTTGCTACAGTAGCGTGATGGGAGCAGGGATTTAGGGTTAGGGTTAGGCGTGCATGGAGGAGGGAAGACAGAGAAATGGAGAGAGAGGCGAGAGGACAGTGTTATCCAGACATATACACACTGTCACCAGTAAACACCAGTCATTCTGACTGTTTCACAAGGACAGGTACACAGCCGGACCATCCAAAACAAGCCAGAAGTGAGTGTTTGACTGATGCCACTAATGAATGCGGTGTTATGCTGGTTACACATCTTTTTGAATTAACAGGAGGCTATAATCTAGCCAGGTGATCCTCTAGTCATAACATTCTTAAAGACTGCAGAAGTTTCTCTATAAGGATTATTTACCTGCAACAAACACTGAGAATATAACCTGACAAGTAAATTTTGCAGACTGATTTCTTTAATTTGTTTTTTTCTTTACCATTATCTGTAACTAGATAAATTACCATGGTGTAAGTGTAAGTACGTGACACATCATCCTGGGTACTTCTCTGGTCCGACCCTAGAGGGCAGTAGCAAGCAGAGCAGAATGGTGGACCACTAGTTTAGATAATGAATAACCAGTCAACAAGGTTTGGACAAGGCTTTGCCCATGATCTGATCACTGAGCTTGAAATACTGACTGACATAATGCCCCTATATCTACAGTACACCAAGAAAATATGTTTGCTTTTATAATGATATTTTGTTTTGCTATTTTGACATATTTTCTGTTCATGTAAGTAAGCCTTTTAAAAATTCTTTATTGTTAAAAAGAACATTCTTAGTGTTAATCACGTGACTCTTTTCTGAAAGTCTTACTAATTCATGAATGTATCAAAAACCTTTCAAAATGATGACCTGTAATGGGTCTGGTAAATACTGGAATGTGATAACTTTTGTAATTTATGTTTACAAAAAATGGAATTTGTAATCATGACCATGGGATTTGGTTGAACTCCCAAATTTCATTTGACATCAGTGTGAATACAACTAGCTTATTGCAAATAAATACTTTAAATGTCAAATTTCACGGTATCTCTGGGGTGATACAGGACGTGCATGATAAAGCAGACATATAACAGAACTACTCATGCTAACAAAAATAATTATGTAGCAAAGTATTAATCACTCAGGAAATCATCTAAGTACAGGGATATACTTATTGAGTATTTGACCCATGTAGTATAAAGCTTATTTAATATTAGAAAAATGCTCCCAGAGCCAAGAGTTGCAGTGGTTTGGATAGACAGTGGCTGACAGACAGAGTGACAAGAATCAAATAAGCAAGAATGACAGAAACAATGAAAAATGGCAGCATAAGAAAGCAGGGGTATACAGAATAAGGATGCTGGTGGGAGGCAGACGTAGTAAATAGGGATGTGGGATGAACAGAGATGAAACGGGCATGATGCAGAGAATACAGGAGACATAGCGAGCAGACAGAGCACAGCTATACAATGAAGAGTAGAAACTGGAAGGCCTGTATAGATTAGTACAACAAAAGGAATGGGAACAATACAGCAGGGTTTTGACGTGAGGAAGAGGCGAAATCAGTCAACAGCGAGACACTGTGAGTCATTCTAAAGACATATTGGGCAGTATGTTTCTATATTTCAAAAGAACAGAATTTGTGTATTTAAAGAGAAGCGATTTTATTTAAATTTGGGTTCCACTAATCGGTCTTTCTCGTATTTCTGTGATCACAAATGCTTGTCTTAAGCAAAGTTTCCAGTCATGGGTAATAATTTGCAAAGTGGAAGCATTTTTTGAGACTTCAGTATCAACATCTGGCTCACTCGTGGGATTTCAGCCCACATTATCCTGGCCATTCCCGCTGAGGCAATGTAATGTCAATCAAAGGAGATAATCAGGTGATTGTACAAAACTGCTTTCTGAGAAATTTTCTTTATTGCCTGAAAGTCTTTCAACATTACAGATATTTTTAGTACTTAGCTTGTTTGGCTGCTTAAGAAGCGAGACAAACTGGAATTTCATTACAACACTGATATGAATTACCTAATAAAATTGTGTTTTTTGCCTCAGTTCAACAACAACAACAAAAAAAAAGCTACTCAATGGTTAGAGGAGCAAATTGAGCCGATGAACGGTACAGCAGCTGAGAGAGTAAGGCGTGCTCACGTTTGTTAATTTACACCAGCACTACGAATATGGACAATTAGGGTTCAGTTAAAGTCAGTTAGGGTAAAGCTTGAATGTTCAAAGCTAAACAGCACCACTGGAGGTAAGGATTGGTGTGGGTGTTTACACTAATACGACAGCAGGTCCCGAGGGCCCTACCGAAGTGTGTGCGGGGCCCGAGCTCGGGCCCTGGGCTGCCACCCTGCATACCTTCTGTAACTGTGTCTCCAGCTTACTGCACTCCTCCTTCTTCTGCTCTATCGCTATCTCCAGCGACTTCAGACGGGAGTCCTTTTTCAGGCTAGCTGAGGCCAAGGATGAAGCATGCTCCTTCAAGTCTATTAAACTGGTCTGAAAAGATACAGAATGACTAGTAAGACTAACCTGGTATAAATACATTTACAAGACAGAGAATGGAAAACATCTCAAAGCTGTTTTTCATTTGGAAAAAAAACTAGACTGTTAAGTCCCACGATAATTTAGCTTATCAGCCTGCAACAGGCCTGAAACCCATAAACTGATGTTTATTTCATATTCAGTCAGTGTTTTATATAAAATTTTAATCATGATTTTTAAGAGGAAAAACAGAAGTTAATGAACAACCTCTATTGCACAACCAGCTGTCTGCTCCCAAAAAATAAATGTAATGCAAGGTATACACAATACATTTCAAAATGACACATTGCAGTATTTTAGAGTCATTTTAAAGCCTTCTTATTAGAGTGTACAATACAGCTTTAATTTTTTACCTTTCTCATGTACAGATGTCTAAATGTTGAAAGGAACTAGCTTTATTTTAACACTGGATGCTGTTGTATTAGTAGGCAAAAAACAATGAATGTTATTCAGTCAAATGTTAATTATATGTATTTGCATACATAAAATATACAATTTGAATATTCCTGTGTGATTGCAGCGTATTAAACCTTTGCCAGGCAGTTGCAATATGATTGTATATTTGGTATGATGGTACTTGTGCATTTGAACTTCAGATAATTAGTAGCAAAGAATGCTGTCAAGTGCGCTGTACATTTCCTCAGACAAGGATATTTGCCGTCTGTGTCATAGGAACCAGTTTGGGGACAGTAGCTTTTCAGTTATTAATAAATGTCTCAAAGTAAATTGTCTTGTTTTGTCAATTGTTGCCACACAACTGAAAGATTATGCAAATTATGCGTGACACTCGTGTGAATTGCATCTTTGAATTTGTGCTACAATGATGAATAAAACTGAATCCATTACTGTCTCTTTTGAAATGAGGCTTCGTGTTACCCTTCCTCATCATTTAGTTTTTTACTTTCTTCAGTAAAAAAATTGCATATAAAATGTTATGAATTGTTTGCTAGTTAAGACTTCAGTTTTTTTGTTAAATGAATATCCAGTTTTAGATGAATGTCCAACATTCATGCAAATATCAAAATAACATTTCAATATGCCTACAGTGGAAACCTACCTGTGATTCTGTTAAAACTATAAGATGTAAAATGTATTCATTATAAGAAGTTTTTTGTATCAAAGCTGCATTTTTAGCACATGCATATGAACAGAACAAAGCTGAAATGAAAATCTGGAGAACAAGCAAGGGCAGAGTGACTGATAAACATGATGTTAAAAATACACCCCTCCCCTTGCTAACTGACAGACACAACCCCCCTTGCTAACTGACAGACACCCCCCTCCCCTTGCTAACTGACAGACACCCCCCTCCCCTTGCTAACTGACAGACACAAGCCTCCCCTTGCTAACTGACAGACACAACCCTCCCCTTGCTAACTGACAATAACACCACCCCTCCCCTTGCTAACTGACAGACACACCCCTCCCCATGCAAACTAACAGATATACCCCTCCCCATGCAGACTGACAGACACAACCCTCCCCTGGCAGACTGACAGACACACCCCTCCACATGCAGACTGGCCAGTAAACCTCTCCAAATGCAGACAGACACACCCCTCCCCTGGCAGACTAACAGATACACTCTGCCACATGCATATTTGAACTTCCCCATGCAAACATAAACTTCTGCATGCTGACTGACCTCCTTCTCTGTCAGCTCTACCTGCAGAGAATTAACCTTCTCCTTCAGATCCTTGTTTTCCTGCCTGTATGACTCTGACTCTTCTAGTCTCTCCCGATCCTCTCGCTCCCGCTGCTCTTTCAGCCGCTCGATGATTCGTTCCTGATGCAGAATGCAGGCTTCAGCCCTCCCAGTCAGCTGCAATCTGTCTGCAGTGCTACCCAAACACCAGGCTACCCAGAAGAAGATTTTTCATCCCACTCGAACATCAGACTGTGATCCTTCCAGAATGCCAGGCCAGCTGGAAAATAATTTTACCAAGCTACCCAAACATCAACCCAGAAGGAGAATAGCTGCAGTTTTCCAAATTACCTGACACAGAGCAGGCAGCACATACACAGCCCATCATGTCTCAGACTGCTGAACTCCAACCTCCTAGTCATCTCTTTAACTTAAGATTTAACTAATCTTAGGAATTATACATTCTACCTTTTCACCTTTTATCTAGCTTTAGTTTTTTCTCTTTTGTCTAAATTTTATACATTATCCATGATACGACTTGTTAAGAGGGAAGTGATTAGACTAGCCAATGATTTATGGCGCTCAATAATCATAGTCACCAGGGGTCTCCTATCCTAACGGTTTCTTATTACTTCCTGTTTTCCCCATAAAGGGAACATGACCCATTGTCCGGTGACCTTTTTTGTTACTGAGGTGCTGCTGAGATGCATTTTATTGGGCCTCTTAGGTCTGAAATTTGCATAGATACTTATGAGCAAGCATATGCTACTACATTTCTTCTTTATGTAGGGTGCAGCTCAGCAAGTTAGGGCTTATGTCCAGCAGAGTGTGAGTTTAAGGGCTTATGTCCAGCAGAGTGTGACTGGCAGTGTAATTGACTTATGTAAGTTGCTCTGGCTAAGGGGGTCTGCCAAGTACCATAAATGTAATTGTAGTGCAGCTGGGTTCTTAAGCAAAACCCCAATTGCTCCAGAAATGCTGGCTGCCCAACTTGTCTGACCCAACAACATTCCTCACTTTAGATGACAACATTTGTCAAATAAGAGATTTTATTGGTGATGTTTCAGCTTTTCATTCAATCCTCTGAATTCAGAAAATGAAGGTGGATTGATGCTGCCTATATGTAACCCCAAGACACTAAAAACTATAACATGAAAGAGGCACTAACTGCATTGATACAGTCATCTCATCATCCCGATATTTCCATGTGACTGTACCTTCTGTGCCAAGGCCTCCTCTAGCGTGGCCAATGCAGTGTCAGTGTTGCTGGAGTCAGTCTGCAGAGATTTCACACGGTCCTTCAGGTTGGTCAACTGCTTGTCTTTATCCCGAAGCTGTTCCTGGAGATTCTCAATCTGGGAGGGAACCAATAGAGAAGATACAACAGAAGAATTGAGAAGTCAGATTAACAATAGATTCACTACCTAAATTAATGTTAAACATGTACAACTTGGTTTAGGATTGATATCAATATCAGGTTAAATGAAAGCATCATACCAGGATACCAGGGCTTTAGATAACTGGCAGTGGTGACAGAAGGGGGGGGGGGGGGCGTTAGGGGTGCAATGTATATCATGACATCGCAATGGGCACACCTGCAATAGTCACATTGTGAAATGATGCAATATAAAAAGAAAATTGATAATTTAAAAAATCCATCATATAAAATAAGATTAACACCGTTTAGGGTACAGTTTCGAGAAAAAAAAACAGCAAAAAAACTGATCCATATGAGAAATTGTTTGTCTGAAACAAGACACATTTCATCCCCGTGCTCTGCATGCACAACCAATTGGCTTCATTAACACACAAAGTCATAATAAAAGATAAGGAATAATGGTGTGATGTTCACAGACGATTTGTTCATGGGAAACGAGTCTCTTACAGGAACTAATCACTCACATTCACTTCTGCTTGTCCTCAGCCAAATTTAGCAATATTTTGACCTACGACTGCTATGTGTGCACATATATCATTCAAATAATTCATTGTATTTATACATTTATAATGTATTTGTGCCATGCAGCTGAAAGGGTCCAGCTATGTAAGTTACTAGCTTATGGGAAACGCACCCCAGAACGAGAACAAGAGACCTAAAGGAGGTAGCAAGTGAGTCAATAAACAAGAGTCTCTCCACTCCTTTAGGTCTCTCATTCTCATTCTGAACTTGAGACCTGAAGGAATGAACAAGGCTACTAAATGAGAGAGCCATACCTCGGTTGTGACTGAAAAACACCGTCTACTGATGTAGTATATAGTCTACATATTGAGTGACATCCTGAATGCTGTAATTGCATTTTAGAGATGCAACATTTTCACAATTTAAAATGATTTTAACCAAGGTTAGTTTGTACTTGTTAGCTGACTATGTTAGGTTTGCGTTTTTAACAAACATGAGTAGCTAAGGTACAATGTTGAAAGACTTAGATTATAATTCAATGACAAATATTATTTTTCTAATATGACTGATTGGCGGCATTTAGCCTACTCCTTAGCACTAGTTAGTCTAAATAATAGGCAATTTTTTTACATGAACACTAATGTTTCAGATCTATTTTATGTAAAAAAGTGCTACTGAACGAATTAGGAATACTGACTCAAACAAACATCCCCAAAATAGAGTCATTTCGGCATCACTAATAAGAAACACGCTATTACTTATTTTTTTATAAGGGGGGGGGATCCCCCCTATTTCCAACCCCCCAATTACTGTATGATCCTGTTCCCTAGGAGTACAAGAAAGTAAGCATGAACCAGTGCAATTAATCCATCTATTCATCCATCCATCATCTATTGCTTTTCTATGTCAGGTCACGGGGGCAGCAGTCTAAGCATGGAAATCCAGACTTCCCTCTCCCTGGCCACTTCATCCAGCTCCTCCGGGGGGTCCCAAGATGTTCCCAGGCCAGCCAAGAGACATAGTCTCTCCTGCATGTCCTGGGTCTTCCCCGGGGCCTCCTCCCAGTGGGACATGCCCGGAACACCTCACCAGAGAGGCGCTCAGGAGGCATCCTGACCAGATGCCCGAGCCACCTCATCTGGCTCCTCTCAATGCGGAGGAGCAGTGGCTCCATTCTGAGCTCCTCCCGAATGACCGAGCTCCTCACCCTATCTCTAAGGGAGAGCCCAGTCACCCTGCAGAGGAAACTCATTTTGGCTGCTTGTATTAGCGATCTCGTCCTTTTGGTCACTACCCACAGCTCGTGACCATAGGTGAGGGTAAGAAAATCCAGTGTGGAAGAGGGTACAACCGCCCTGAAGGACATCCAGAGCCCAAGCCATGCATCGAGGTGAGCCCAAATATATCTTGTCGGAACTTCACAACCTCGCACACCAGCTCAGGCTCCTTCCCCACCAGAGAGGTGACATTCCATGTCCCTAGAGCTAGCTTCTGCAGCCGAGGATCACCACTAAGGTCCCTGCCTTCGGCCACCACCCAACTCACACTGCACCCGACCCCCTTGGCCCCTCCTACAGGTGGTGAACCCATTGGACTCATGTTTCTTCTTCGGGCTGAGCCCGGCCAGGCCCCATGGGGCCCCTTATCGAGCCCCACCCCCATGTCTGGCTCTGGGGGGTGGGGCCCCAGTGACCCACGTCCGGGCTAGGGAAAACGTGACTCTATATTATTACTCATGATAAGGGGTCTAATGAGCCGAACTTCGTCTGGTTCCTCACCCAGGACCTGTTCGCCTTGGGTGATCCTACCAGGGGCATAAAGCCCCGGGCAACTTAGCTCCTGTGATCACAGGAACACGCAAACCCCTCCACCACGATATGGTGTCGGCTCAAGGAGAGGCAGCACAATTAATATATACATATATATTTTTTTTTTTATTATAATAAATAATATGTGTAATTAGAGTATATTATATTTATAGTATGTTTATTATTTAGATAGATAGATAGATAGATAGATAGATGATAGATAGATAGATAGATAGATAGATAGATAGATAGATAGATAGATA
>JAODJU010000130.1:13963642-13978900 GCA_026776725.1 Gnathonemus echidnorhynchus
GATAGATAGATAGATGATAGATAGATAGATAGATAGATAGATAGATAGATAGATAGATAGATAGATAGATAGATAAAATGAACAGGCTGAGAAACCAAGGAAATGAGATGATTCCAGATGATTCCAGACCTTCTTCTGAAGGACGTTGATCTTCCTTTCCTTGACTTCATGCATGTCTTTCATGTCCCGGATCTCTCCAGCCAATGTGCCTTTCTCCTCTGTGAGGTCCTGAAGCTGTTTTGTCTTCTTATTGAGGAAGGCTTCTTTCTCCTCCAATCTCAGCCTCAAAGCATCCACCTAGGTAAGAATTAACAGTATTACTCAATGGCTATTACATATAACATAAATAATCTACTACACCTACCTACTTAAAATCAGCTAGACAGAGCATCTGTCTTTTTGTAAAATTTGAATTCCCTGGTGACGGTTTTAAGAGAATGCGTAAATGAACATAGACTTAACATAAAAGGAAATGTAGCTATATAATAATCAGATACGTTACAGTATCCCAGCACACACAAACAGCATTCAGCAGTCATTATGGATAATACTACTGACACTGTTTGTGTAATGAAGAGAAACCTGTAAAGTTAGCGTGTAAGTTGCACCAGCAGTTACGTATAACTTATTCTGTCAAAATTTAGTTTAGTTTGTTTGACAATTTTTATTAGAAGGATTTAGAAGGATTTCCTCAGATAAAGATTAATAACCTTAGTGACCTGATTTATTCCTTCAGCAATATGGCATTTCCATTTCATTAAAATTGCTAATTTTTTACTATACTTCATGCCACAATTTTTATTTAAACTATTCATCTCAAAAGCAGAGTCAGAAGTCGTGGTTACCCCAGCAATGTAATGGTTTCCTACAGATATTTTTTCCTATGGTTGGTGAACTCAAAACTCTATATGGTGCTTAAGAAGCATGAACCCCCATTTAGTCAATTATATAATCTCTAAATAGGGTGAATAAGTGGGACACTTTCTGATCATTTACGGTTCATATGGATTTAAAATATGTTCCAAATGGCAGTCTGGTGGTGGTGAAGAGGTACTACTATAAACTACTACAGCACTGTACACACACCACCGCAGTACTCATGAACAGGACTCAAATGGTGGTCTGGCATGGTGATAAGGAACATTCTACTATGCTCTACAATAGTACTGTACACACGCACCACCATGGTACTCGTGTACAGGACTCAAATGGTGGTCTGGCAGTGCTGATGAAGAACGTTCTGCTATGCTCTACTGCAGTACAGTGCACACATATCACCACAGTACTCGTGCACAGGACTCAAATGACACATCCTGTCGTATCTAATTCATTATTAAAGCCAAATGTTTTTATATATCACAGTAGATGGAATCAGCTTCTTCACTACATAAATTATGTTTTGTTTTCATTGCAGGTTACTCAAGCCTTCTAAATGAAATAAATGCCATGTGGTCTGCGAAAATATTCGCAATACTGACAGCAGCGGCCATGCCTGTCAGACAGACACAATCACTTTCTTGTACTGTATTTCTTGCTGTGAGCGTTGAATGCCATGTCATACCGGAATGCCATCAGTTGGTGAATATTAAAAGTTGCTTTGAAAGGGTTAAGAGTCATAAGTCTCACTTACACACCACCAAACATGCAATACAGTAATATTTACTAGTTTATTCAAAGAGTTACTTGGGATTACATTTCTGATACCCTCACTTCTTGTGTTGCACTTTGCTAAAATGGTTTGAGTAGCTACTTTAGTCTAACTAAAAGCATAATTAAATCTATCACAAATAGTGAGACGCAGCTGCTTAATCTATTGTATTTATTTTTCTCATTCAGAGTGAAATAATTATCTGAAATTCATGACATCAGGACAGCATGGCATAAGAATCTGCATTCACTGCTCTTCACATGAGGAAGAGTTAAGCATCCTGCAGCTAAAGTTTTGATTTGCAATACAATGTCAAGGAATAAATGAACAACAGCCTTTTTCAATGCAGAGGATTGTTGGCTGAAATGCTGTTTCATCTTAGTCAGCAAACTGGAGGGGAAATGAATGAGATGAAATAAAACAAATGACTGCACTGTCATGGCGGGCTCAGTGGGTGGCACTGCAGCCTTGTACTGTAGATTGCAGGCCAGGGGTCTCTGCTCTGAGAGGGTGCACTGCACTGTAATGGCGGGCTCAGTGGGTGGCACTGCGGCCTCGTAGATTGCAGGCCGGGGATTTCTGCTCTGAGAGGGCGCACTGATTATCATTAACGCTGAGAACATAGTAGTATAATAGTGTTCCAGAAAGTTCCCTCATGAACACAACAAGGAGATTTATGTAAAGACATATGAACTACATCTTATAACTAGGCCAAAATATGGCTGACAATTGAATTACATTTTTCACAGAAATATTAGAATATTAGAATTAGAATGGAGAATTAGAATAAAAATGAAGGTATATAAGAACACTGTTTCTATAATGCTATTCCTACTGTGAACAAGTAAAAATCAAGTAATCCCACAGGGATTAAATCAATCTTGCTTCATCTCAAATTGCATCACATGGTGTACTATGGCATTTAGTTTAACACATCACACTTTTATGGATATTAAGTAAGATAATTAAGCAGGTCTCATCTTATATTTCCAATTAACAGATAGATGCATAATGATAGAAGCATTATGTTTCTTGGGACAAATCAAAAAGCCAATGATGTGTCATCTGCATTCTCACACGACCATAAAAGTATTGCAGTGTAATTGCAGTCATTTTTAAAAAGTGATATAACTCAAAAAAAGAAGCATTTTCCAAAGGCAATCCTTCCATCTGTGCAGTCCAGGACCTCACCACTGCTAGAAAATGACTTGATCACTAATTAATATAACTTTTGATCCCTTTATGGAAAGCAAAATTCAAAATGTTGAGATGCAAGCCTTAGCTAACTAGTAAACCAAACTGCACATTTTAAGACAAAAATGCTAATGAGTAGAGATACACTCTCCGTTTTTACAGGAAGATATCCCTGCATCAACATTAGACAGCCATGCCATTCACTGTGTATTTACAAGTATTTCCAAGTATCAATGGGAGATACATTTGTCTTTGACTTTCAACAAGCTCCAGCTATTGTTTTTTCAAGCTTATCAATATGCCTATATATAGGTTTTTATATAGGTTAAGCTGTTAATAGCAGAATCATTAGTTGTCTAGAGGTTTGTATTCTATACAATGTTAGCAGCTGTTATAGTGAGGTTCATGAGGGAAGCTTACTTCAGTTTGAAGAATAGCAGCCCGCTGTTCTTTGGCAGTCAGAGATTCCTTTAGCACCTCGATGTGTTGCTTGCAGTCCGAGTTTTGATTGTTCAGCGTCTCAAGTTTTGTTTGTAAGGCAAGGAGCTCAGACTCCTTCTTCGACACCTCGAGCTTCAACTGATCGATCTGCAAGTTACAGAGGAAGCTCCAAAGAGGCAATCGAGAGACGACTCCGCTGGATGGCTAACAGTGAAAGTGGGGGAGAATGGCCGCCTCTTGACCTAACCGAAGTGCTGAGTGGCGGCAATTACCAGAGGCTGGGCTGCCAATTCACCACTGACGTGGTCAAAGCACTCTGAACATTTCGCATCATTATCAGCAATTTATGGCCCTAAAGCAAACTACACATAACTACAATTTATAATCCATCCATCCATTTTCTATACCCACTTGTCCTAGTTTTACGATACACCACAAAAACAAAAGCTTGTAATTCGCAACACCCAGCATTTTCACTGCAAAAATCACCATCACTGGTGGCATTACAGTCCTACTATACAAACAGGTTGAAAAAACAGCAGGTTAAATAACAACCAGTTCAAGCAGTGAAATCAGCTGAGCACTGGTGAACAAACCAACCTGGAAGGCAATTTATCTTCTAGAGTAATACAAGCTGCCTCGTTAATTGAAATTGATTTTCTGCCACTAAACCCTGAAAAAGCACAATATTGTAAAACCTATGAAAGTAAAAGCTACAAGGTTTGTCTTAAAAAAAAAAAATCACCCCCAAACCACGAAAACAAAAAACTTACGAATTGTATTTTTTCTCCCACCTTAACTAATAACAGACTAACTCAATAGTTGTAGCTGCTGTTTTTTGGACTGTAAGAAGTAATTCAATGGCACAGGGTATGAATATTCTTTAACACAGAGATAGAACTTATTGATTGTAGATCAACTTTCTGCAATTTATACAAAAACGATAAATGTCAAGTAAATTCTGTAACAGGTCTTCTCTATAAGGATCATTGTGCACCGAAATAACATTGCCAGGGTTCAGAAAAGGCAGTAATGCACCTTGCTCTTCATGAACTTGGAATGGTTCTTGTAGACCTCCATCTGTTTGATCTCTTCCTCCCGATCCTCTGTGTTCAGGAGCCCATTCGCCTTCAGCAACTGGATCTCATCCTCCAGGTCACGGATATTCCTCTCCAGAGAGGCAATCTTGGTATCCTACATGGGAAAGTCACAAGTCGAATACTACCAAACGTACCACAAACAAATCCCGTAAAAGATATTAAACTTAAAACAAATAAATATTAAATCAAATAAATCAGATATTATAAAGCATACCCCAGTGACACATTTCTTCAAACATATAACCTGGAGCCAAAAAGACAGAGCAATCATGTATGTAACATATGACACAATATACCATACAACACAGCTCTAATTACCATTTGGTGGATGAACCCTCATAGGTTGAGACTGGAGGCACAGTTAGATGTACAGACGGTGATGCTCTGTGTGAGAGCGCAGGGTCCGCTCGGCCATGAGCTCTGCCTCCAGCCTGCTCTTTAAATAAGTAATAGCACGTCTCGTGGATTTGGCATGCTACATCTCCCGGTCCTGAGAGGCTTGACGTCTCCCTCATTCTCCAGAGAGCATAGCTGGGTCATCGCTAAAGGCAGCTTAAAACACGACAAGCTCAACAGGTCTGAGAAAGCCTCAGTACCAGGGAATGGAGAAGCATGTGGAGACTCCGATCCTTAAACAAGAGTCCCTTCGTGATTTTGCTTCCTTTATCGTTAAGACGTGGTATATAATACTCAATTGCATCAGCCCTGTATTTAATTCATGCTAATGACCTCTCTTTTAGATATGCACTTACTGCATTACTTGCATTTGCCAATTTGAAAATGCAATATTGTTGTCTGCTCTCAGCTTCAGTTCCTGGCAGAGTTTCTGGACAGAAGGGTCAGCTTATTGATTAACTGTGCTTCTCTCCTGGCTTCACTTCCCACTTCCCCCCAAGACTTGAGAAAACTCCAAGAAACACGTGAAGGAAAACACTGCTTTCCTGCACATTCTTAGGATGCATTTTGGGCTTCTTTATTGGACTACATTTAGCATCCGGCTAATTTGTTTGTATGGAGCACAAAAGATTTGCTATGACTCAGTTAGCGCATCTTTCTATTCCATTTGCACAGTTTTCAGAAGAGAAGGTTTGTCCCTCATGAATGTTGCAGAATGCATGACATCATTCATCTGAGACCTGAGCCTTAGCTGGAGGTGAAGTCATGCTCTTCTTTCTGAAGGTTTAACGCATACTCAGCTGGCTATACTCAAAGCTAGTTCTATTAACAGTTTTTTACTTAGGATAACCAATAATTTATACAAATAAGTAAGCATTACACAGGCCATGATACAAATGATATTCTTTAGCTGTTAACAAATTGACTAATTAAATGTTAATACAATGGTAGCAAATTAAAGCCAAACCAACACAAAAACAAAATACAAATATTATAAAAAGAGAACTGTGGTATTTTATGGTTGTAAGTGACATATGTACACTGCTTTCAGATTTATGTCTCAGTGTTTTGTGATAGAAGTGACATTTGGCATGTCTTCTCAATATGATGAAAAATAAACGGTAATTTCCATTAATTCACACAAGACAAATGCTTGACAACCATAATACCTTTTTGTAACATTTCCTTAAACCTACCAACAATGTGTTCTTGTTATAAGCTAAACAAAAATGACAGAAAAGCTGTAATACCAAGTCCTGGGGCCTGTACTGCGAAGCAGGGTTCCTGGCTTATCGGGGTAACTTGTCGGATTTAAGGTAGTCTGGGCAAAATGTAAGTGAACAAATATGAAGTCCATTTAAACTGTGGTACCTTAAATCCGACAAGTTACCCCGATAAGCCAGTAACCCCGCTTCGTAGTACAGACCACTGGGGTCACTTAGCTTGCATATGAAGTACTCACCCAATTATTTTAAAACCCATCTTCTCCTTAAATACAAGACCACAGACTTATCTTGAGTACTTCTATAAATATTACCCTGTGACGAATACAGTAATGTAGCACTATTTGGCTGCTTCAGAAATAGCAAAAACAACATGTGAAGCCAGAGACTTTTGTTCAAGAACTAAACAAGTTCACCATTCAAAAGAAAAACATAGTGGCTACAGGACATTCTAGGTATAACCATCAGCCCTTACCATCACTGCACTTGCAGTCAGCCTCAGTGTCGTCCGACTGTTAGCAGGGAGAGGTACCTTTGAATTTCTTTCGGAGCCATGTGATCTGCCCTTCTTTCTCACCCCTTTTGCTGCTGCTGGGCTGTATTTCTGCTGAGGCTAAAAGTCTACCTCCCCCTCGCTTTTTCTCTCTGGTAATTTGCCTTGGGCCCAATACTGAGCCATCACTCTTCCTTCCATCTGTCAGCCACACTAACTTACACAGGACATGTGAGCATCCCCCTCTTTGGCGCCCACTAGAGTCCTAACATTGCATTACATTGGTGGGTATAAAAATTTCATATTTATAGAAATTAACTTACTACTTTATTCCTTATACTGTAGGCTTGTGTTTCCAGGTTTCTCTGGGTATCTCTGGGTTTTACTGAAAGCCACAGTTCATTGACAACCTGGGTCCTTACCTTCATCTCCAGAACAGTCTGCAGGGCTTTGGTTTTGGCTGGATCCTGATGGAGTTGATTTCGTCGATGCAACTCCTGTAAAAGACCCCAGCAGCACACTAAAATATCTAGTGAAATGTGATCATATTCTTCCCCCTGTGTTCACCACAACAATAACTTGTTTGAGTTAGCAATAATATTAGCATTTACATTTCCTGATATGTGAGTCATGGCTGGATCATTAGCAATGCCATTCTTTATCTACTCCCTTTCACCAACAACTACACAACTACTCCTGACCGCTTTGTAGCACCAAGTGTTGATGTGGTTAATTAGAAAGGAGACCTTCCCTATAAATGTGCATGACAAACAGGAAAAACCAAATATGGAGCCAGAATAACTACTGTTTCTGTTCAGACCATCAATGCCTTATCCCTCCTACCTACTTTCTGATCTATCAGAAAGACATCCACCTCTGTACTTCCAATCTCTGTCAAAATAACACACATAGATTTCTTTCAAACAGCATAATCTTAGAATTCCAAGGAGAATTGGGGACTCACATACCAAAGTCTCCTACACCCATTTTCAAATTAAAATTTCATCTTGGATATTACTGTGTTACTAGATTTCGAAACTAATGCAGGCTACAATGTTAGGAAAGGTAGAAGAATAACCTGAATTCAAAAATCGAACTGTTTTAGCTTCTAAAACAATATCTAACCTGACAGCAGTGAACCATATTCCGAAATACATTCCTAAGCATTATTTGACTGTTCTGTAATGAGCAGATGGATGACACAGTGACTCACTGGTCCACACCCTAGGGATTGAAGTTTAATTCCCATGCTCGGTTCTGTGTGTGTGGGGTTTGCATGTTGCCCACACACTTTCCAATGTTAGCGAATATGACCATTTCCTCCCACAATCCAGAAACCACTAATCAGGTGAAATGAACTGGTGAATCTTAAATTTCCGATCCGCGGTGTCCTCTGCCTTGGGTTAGGCTCCAGGATGACTGTGGCCCTACAGCTGACATGCCGTTATGGAAAAATGATTAATGGGTGAATATTAGAATAGAATCTAAACTCAATATTTGGTATGTATTTCACCATTTAGGTAATAGTGATAATTTGACAATTCTAACCCACTGTGAGCTGAGCTGCTGTACATCTGGCTCACATCTCCTCATGTGGACAGAGCTTCCCAGGCCCCATTTCACGCACTGGTGCTTGGTGAGAAGCCCAAGGGCTGCGCCTAGCACAAGCGGTACCCTTTGACACTCAGAGAGGGTGCTGATGTGCAGCTGGCCACTGGTGTGTTGAAAGACTAAAATATTTCACTCCTGTGATAAAAATGCATACACAGGGCACTGGGAGCAAATGATATCTAAGGACAGAAACACTATTTGATATAAAACTTATCCTGAGGATAACTGCATGCTAATTAACATGCATGTTTTTGGAGGAGGTGTGAGGCCACTGTATCAATCACAATAAGCTATTTTATTCCATTTCAATTTAAACTATATAATATTCCCACCTGTTTCAACAACATGAAAGTTTAGGTCAAGCCATTGCATAGAATCCCAAAATTCAGAGCTAAAATCAAAACATTCACTTAGTGTCTCTCGGGGAAGCAGATGTTACTTGTTTTATTTCATTTCACAAAACTGCCAGGCGCAGGTATACATGGGATAAGAAGAGCATAATTTTCAATATTTGTTTTATTTTATTGAAGATTTATACCTTAAAATCTTAAGATCAGTCATGCGATTGGAATCAAATAGTGTTTCAATCCTCCTCCAATTATATGTACATGTGGTACATGCTATAAATGTGTGATTAAAAAAAATTATCGTTTAACATTTCTTCTTATAATATTCAATTCAATTTCATTTGTATAGCGAATTTTCACAACATTACATTGCATAAGTTGCTTTACATTATCCCGGCTCGCAGTGAGCAAGCCAGCGGTGACAGTGGAAAGGAAAAACTGCCCATAATATATTAATACAATATGAAAAAAATATGTGATGGTGATATACAGTGTTTGTGTTTTGTGAAAAGCAATATGGATATAAAAAATACACAATTTGTTGCCCTGATTTGGTGATTTTTTTAAAACCATTTCCACTATTAGGTAGCCAAAAATCAGTAATACAAAACTACATGTTTTTAAATCATTCAGCATTATTGCATGTAACCCACAGTAAACAATCAATGTGTATGATAAGATCTATATTTCTGCTCAGGTTTGTTTTGTCATTTCTTTTTGTTTATTATAGAAATAAATGGCAACATAAAAAACTGAGTAACCCAGAGGCAAAATTGGCAGCTTAAACAATGAAGCTGTGCAATTTGAGTTTAACTTCAAATTAATTAAAAATCTGACAAAACTGAGGTTATGGTATTGAGGTCATAACGGTGACCTACATACTCCCCTTTATGTTAAATACTACTGTTATTTTAATATTAGTTTTAATATTAGTTAGGTACGATTGATCCTGATTATGACAGAAAATTGTGTGATTAATTAGTTTTTTTGTAATCTATATATATATTCCCTCATACAGTTTCAAAATGGAAGTTTTTATAACTGAGTACAACAGATCGATAAAAAGGACCGACTGGAATTTTACCTCAAAATAAAGTTTCAGAGCATTTAACTGCAGTCATATTCCAATGATGGCATCTGCTGTATACTGCCACAAAAGCCTGCCGAACAATGCACTCATCTGTCCTATTCAGTGTCGCAGGAGGTCCAGAGCCTATCCTATTCAGTGTCGCAGGAGGTCCAGAGCCTATGCTATTCAGTGTCGCAGGAGGTCCAGAGCCTATCCTATTCAGTGTCGCAGGAGGTCCAGAGCCTATCCTATTCAGTGTCGCAGGAGGTCCAGAGCCTATCCTATTCAGTGTCGCAGGAGGTCCAGAGCCTATCCCGCAGGCTATGAGTGCAAGGCAGGGAGCAACCCAGGATGGGGCACCAACCCACTGCAGTACACTTACTGTAATGCATGAATTGAGAGCTTTTCCAAAATAATATCTGAGAAGACAAATATCTCTAGATCTGCTGAAAAACCCTGTTGTCTCCCTAACCTCGCATTTTCATTTGATATTCTTCTTCAACTCCAGAATATATTTTTGTGATTGTTTTTGTAATTTGATGCATGTAATTTCTGCAAGCTGTTGCTGCCAATGGTCATGGGAAACTGCAGGTATCGTGCTTTTAGCGACCACAAACCTGAAGGCGAGCAGCATTACACCAGCGGGACAGTGTGAATCGACACCAGCAGAATTTCAACAAAGCCAGATGGAACGGGCTGTGAAGAACATAACCCCCTCCCCCTACCATAACGACCCTCATTCGTTCTAAGTGGGATGTTAACAAGATACTCAAGTGTCAGAACCCCCGCAAAAGAGCCGAACTAGACTCTGTCTCCCCCATCACACTGAAGCATTGTGCTGACCAACTGTCTCCAGTGCTCACAGATACCTTCAACACCTCCCTGGAAACTTGCCATGTGCCAGAATACAACACCATCATTCCCATCCTCAAAAAGTGCAGGATCACAGGACTGAGCAACTACAGACCCATCGCCATGACCTCAGTAGTAAAGAAGTCATTTGAGTGTTTTGTACTGTTTCATCTCAGATCTATCACTAACTCTCTCCTGGACCCAATGCATTTACATTTACATTTACAGCATTTAGCAGACGTTCTTTTCCAGAGCGACTTACAACCAGTACTTTGTAGTCCATGACTGTCAACACTGCTCTTCAGTTCATCCTCCAACACTTGGATTCTCCCACCAAGTAATCCCCCAAATCCATTCCACCACACCCCCCCCCCTGCACCATAACCTTTTGTGAATCTCCGGTCAACACAGTTGAGTACTTGCATTCCCTGGGCATCATCAACTCCCAGGACCTCAGATGGGAGCTGATCAAAAAAGCCAACAAGGATGTACTTTCTACAGGAGCTGAAATTGTTCAGTCTGCCAAGGTCAATGATGGTGCACTTTTTACACAGCCATCACTGAGTCCATCCTCACCTGCTCCATCACCATCTGGGATGCCAAGGACAAGGACAGACTGCAGCGAATCATCTGTTCTGCAGAGAAGGTGATTGGCTGCAACCTGCCATCCCTACAGGAACTATACTCCTCCTAAACCCTGACGCAGGCAAGAAAGATCACAGCTGGAGTGTTCATAGAACTACACTCCGGCAAAAGACTCAAGACTACCAAGACCAGAACTACATGCCACAAAAGCAGCTCCTTCCCTTCAGCAGCTGAACTCATCAACATACTGATACTATCAAATATAGAGTATTGAAATATGAAAATATACCTGAAACCAACAAGAATTGGTCACCAAAAGACATTAACATTCCACTGCATGGAACACCGCGGGAACACCAGCTCACAGGAACACAGATAATAAGTTCTATTTGGCTATATTTTATTTTTGGGTAACTTTTGAATTCCTTTTTCGCTTTAAAAATATTCCAATATTTATCCCAAAAAATTCACATCACGATATTTGAAATTTTTCCAATATCGAGTGGCCCTACTAAGGAGCATATTTATAACTAAAAAACTGATATAATCAAAATACATTTTCTTGGATTTAACCTGTAACTTCACTGGCATGTTCAATAAAATTGATGAAAATAAACTTCAAATTCCAAAGAGTGAACAATATCAAAACCATATTTTCCTTCTTCAAATCCTTTGAAGGACCAATTTAAATCCATGTAATCCCATTACAGGAAGCTTGGAAACACCCAAGAGACTCGTACTGGCTTTCATACATTATAGCAAATGGGAAATGGTGTATTATATTGTATTTATATTAAATATTTATGGCTTCAGAGTTTAGGAATTGACATTTAAGTTATTAAATTCCCATAGATATTTTTATGGTTTTATATTTTATAAATTCTTATGTATCGTTTATGTATATGTTATTGCATGTCTTTATCAAGAATACAAAGATGCATTACTAGGTGGGATCTTTCTTGGTTCGTAAGCACACACCTCTCGCAGCTGCATGTTCTCCTTCTCCTTCTGGTCCAGCACCACCTCTAGGTGGCAGAGTTGTGAGTCAGCATCGGCCAGCCTCCGCGAGCGCTCACTGGCATCACCGCCCAGCCCCTTGCTTTGCAGCATTTCCAGCAGCTTCTTGATGGACTCGTCTCGCGCTCCCAGCGTCTGCTTCTGTGTCTCGATGCGCAGCTCCATCTCCTCCAGTGTCTTGCGCAGCAGGAAGAGCTCCTTGGCCTGCCGCTCGTGCTCGGCCTGCAGCCGGCGGAAGTTGTCCTCAGTGAGCTCGATGGTGGCATGCTCTGCGCTGCGGCCTGCGCTCTCCTGTTGCAGTAGCAGGTTCAGGTCCCTCTGGGTGCGCAGCTCGTCCTGCAGGGCCTGGATCGTCATCTGGAGGTGCTGTAGGGAGAGGACTGAGTATCAGGGTCCCACAACACTAACCCAGACCATAAACCTACAGCATGGGAACAGGGCCTGAACACACTCCAGTGCCCTGCAATTAATTCCTGAAGGGTCCCACATTAGAAGGCGCATCCCTCTACAAGTTCCCAGTGTGTCCCAATACATACACTATCAATTACCTAGTAATAGTGATACATCATTCATCACTGTGGGCAGATTGTGTTTCCACAAATCCCATCTTACTCTCCAGGCTCTATATTGACGGTCTAACAAAAGCTTAACGTGTAAGGTGCAACTAACATTTATGGGCATGTCCAAATCCCATTTTACTATTTTGAAGCAGATAAAAAGACTTTGCGCCAGCGGAAGGCGCAAAAAGGTTGTCCTAACCCTCTTAAATAACCTTTAGCCCTCTTGGACATAACATGTAATAAGCCAATCACAATGGCATGTTACCTCACCTTTAAAAGGCCGGGGTGCATAAGCTACTGCAGATTGCTGTTATGGCAATCCAGGGCCACATTTCTTGATAACGGTGACTCTTAGTGTCTTATGAAGACTTACTAAAGTTGTTTACTTTTCCAGAACAATCCCTTAAGAGGTTGCTAAAGGGAGAGCTTCTTATGTGTGATATTACTAGGTGCCGGAACACCGGATTGATTGACATCCTATACTGTTTAATAAAATGTATATAAATGAAGTAAAATAAAGTAACAAAAAAACACTAGTGTGCTTCGACTGCGTACCTGTGTCCGTAACAAGCGTTGGTTGTGCACCTACACGTTTCTAAAACGTGCTGCTTAAATATTGTTTAATAATACACCACTGACTTTAGACGCGGTTTTTGTTGCTGATAATGTGCCCGGCCACACCTCATTTAAACGACAGGACTCCTATGAGTCAGAAATGCAAAATTAATTGTTATTTTGAAAATGTGCACGCTGGGTGTGCAAATGAAGAATGACCTGGTATGAAACTAGCAAAACGACTTTGCGTTGCGCTTTCCGCCAGTGCAAAATAGGGACTTCCATGAGACACAGGTGTACAGGTGGAGTTAGGGCGCTGTGATCACAAGGCTGCAGGTTCAAATCCTGTATTCAACAGAGTGATTTCACCTTGAGCAAGGCCATTAATTCCCACTTAGTCCAGAGAGTACCTGACCCTGCTTTCTCAAAAAAAATGAATGTCGCTTTGGATAAAAACCTACAATAAAGCTAGAAAAGATGCTATAGAAACGACAACAACTAGCCCAAACAGCCCTGTTACCCCCTCACCCCACCAAATCCCTGCTCCTCCCACATCCCCAGCCTCTACAGTTTCTAGTATTACTGGATGGATCAGCTGGAAATGTAACAGCCCATAAAAGTGCTTTTACTTCTATGCCCAGAGCCATCACATACTAATTAGCACCATCTCCCCCACCAATAAGGGGGTTAACTGTATTTCATTGTCTTTATTTTGTTTTAATGTCCATGTCTTAAAATACTTTTTATATTTATACGTCTGAATATTTGCATTCTATTTATTACTTTCTCATTTGCACTGTAATCAGTGTTTTGACATATCAGTAGGAAACGGCACAGAATGGTATAACTGAGTAAGTACCATGTAATGACAAAAAGACACACACATACAGGCACAAACAGACCCCACTGTGTTTTTCTTATGAAATCTAATGTTATTTCTGTCTAAATTGTTGTTGACTATAAACTCAAGACTCAAGAGTTCTTTAGTGTCAGCACATCTGTGTACACAGCACATTGAGATACCATGCCCCCCCATGGTGCTGCACATAAATACAAATATGTAAATAAATGCACAATACAATACAATAAATATGATATACATATATATAAACTATGTCTTTGTGTGTGGTGTGTGTGTAGTGTAGTGCAAATAAACAATGTGCAAATTTCATTAAAAAGACAGAAAGACAACAGCAGTAGTCATTGACGTTCAAGGAACACTAAGCAGCATAGTTCTTCCTTAAGTCATCAACCATCTCCTTTGTCTGTGCAATGTTTTGAGATAAGTTGTTGTCCTGACAGCAGTCTGCTAGATGCCTGACCTCTGCTCTGTTTGCAAACTCATTGTTGTTGCTACCTGTGACATCTTTCTGGCCTGCTTGCTCTTTTGCCTCTGACGTCTCTCATGCATGCCCTGCTGCTGTACCATCAGAGGCAGCCCCATCACCTGCCTGCCATCACCTGCCTGCCATCACCTGCCTGGCCCCTGCTTTGAGACTCAAATCTTAAAATTTGGACAGTGTGAACTGGGACTTGCATCTTTCTCATTTGACTTCCGCTGCTGGCCCTTGGAGGATGGGCTCCCCTTTGACTTTGATTCCTCCCAAGGTTTCTTCCTACTAGGGTGTTTGTCCTTGTCATTTTCACCTCTGGCTTGCTCAGTAAGATTAGATCACCTATATAAACAGAGCTCTGTCCACTCAGGAAACCTGTCTAGCCATGTCTGTACTTTTTTAATGAGAGGAACTGATTGCAGTCAGCGAGATCATATTAATGAACATTTTTGTCAATAGAACTGTATTGCAAAATATTGGAGTACAAATATATAAACAAGAAAAATGTGGGAAAAGTACAGTATAAGACAAAGACTGAAATCCATCAACTAAACATTCGTCATTGGATGAAATAAAAGTGTTATACAAATGAATTATGTTTTCCAAATGTAAATTGTCATATAGTAACTATTCGACTGTCTATACTTTATCAATGTTAATTCCTATTTTTATAGTAGAACCTTGGTGTCATGACCTGCGCGTCCAGTCCTCGTGTGTGCCACGCCCTCCTCGTCAACCCCGTGTCAATTCCCATCATATCAGCTGTCTTGCGTTTATTCTGAGGTCATGTCCTGTATTTAGTCCGCGTTCAAGTCTGTTTCCCCAGGTCTGTC
>JAODJU010000130.1:13980299-13994591 GCA_026776725.1 Gnathonemus echidnorhynchus
GGCACTGGGGCCCCAACTGCAATGAACCAGCTTTGGGGGGGACCAGCTTGCAAAAGGTTGAGAACCCCTGTCTTAAACCATGTAAGAAGAATACCTGTCTGTGCTAACTCTCAGGATCCTGGAGGTATTGTTTCCTACAGAGACAGACTGAGGTCTGTCAGGCCCCTTTCACACCTGGTTTTGCCATGCATCCTGGGGGATCTGATTACAAGTGGACAGCGCTAATTACAGGTGTGAATGCACCCAAAACGCATTGAGGACACATTGAGATCAACATGCTCAGACCACTTTGCGGATTCTGTTGTCCTTGTGTTCCTTTCGCATGGTTGTCCATGTTGCCCAAACTAATGGCAAAGTTACATGTGACATAAGTTAGCTGCTCATTTGCAGCTTCTGATTCATTTAGCTTCTTATTCGTAGTGTCTTATTTCATGACTGAAGTTAGCTTCTTATTCGCAACTTCACTAGAAAGGTATGTTCACACAGCACATGCAGCAGACGTGTCTGAATAACAAATACAGGCACTTATTTGCACATTATAAAAATAAATGTGAAATGAATTTTTAAAGATAAGTTCTAGGTCAAACTGGTTTGTTCAACTTTCAAGAAATTCGAGTTCTAGTGAGTTCGAGAATTGAGGTACCACTGTATTTTGGTTGGTTACTTATGGTTAAGGTTAGGGCTGGGTATGGGTTAAGGGTGTCGTGATTGGGATTAGGGTTTTCCCCATAGAAATGAATGGAAGGTCCCCATTAAGATAGGTAGGCCAACATGTGTGTGTGTGTGTGTGTATATGTATGTGTGTGTGTATACACATTACCATCACACTTCACACACTTCATGGGCAATTCTGAGAAGCAAGTTCACAAAAACACATGTTTTTAGAATGTAGGAATAATCCTGAGAACCTTGAGGAAATACAAAAAGAGCCTGGGGCTGGTGTTTGACCCCCCAGCCCTGGAGGTGTAGGGCCATCATACCACTGTACACTGAGCAGCCCTTAGACCTATACATGGGAAATTAGCGGTGTGCAGTGACACTGGTCCCATGGCACAATCTGCCTTTGTACTGGTCAGAGAACACAAAATGCACAAGAGCTTTCAAAACTTTTCCAGCAAACCTATCAAGGGTAAATTGCAACTTTGAGGAGAGAGAGAGAAAAAGCAGGAAGGGATACAAACAGAAGTCAATAGCCCTAAATCCGTACCCACCGGTTCTGTCCAAAATCAATCCTGCATTTCCGTCAGGACATCAAGCAGAAAGCTTTCGACCCTGGCAATGAGCCTGAGTGTAAATCAAACGGCCTTAGTGGCAACTTTTTAGTTAAAGTAGAGATGATTTACAGAAGAAAATTTGAAATATTTAAACTGTTAACCAAAAATGTTTACAGTTTCATGGCCCCTTGAAGCACAAATCTAATTCATTCCTCAAAATCGTTCGAAAAGTGAAAACCCATAATTCAAAAACACTGTTCCCATTATACACTGAGAAAAATTACTATACATACCAGACAAATAAAATACACATAAATATATGCGCCCATTTTTCTATGCTGATTGAGGACCATTGAAAGTAGCTAAACCGTGCTGTAGTTAAGAAGGTGATTTGTGCTGACAACAGGTTAGATTATCAGTGATTTGTCAGTGTGCCGGTTGTGTTGACCATGCTTATGTAAAAAATAATTACAAAATAATAAACATAAAAGTTTCATATTCAACTGAATAAAAAAAAATTAGTATAAGATACATTGCTGAAACTCATTCTAACATGAATGAAAGGACTACAAGTGGACAAGCTTTTTACTGAATATCTCACATGCTCCAACCATGTAAACACACAGACGTTGAGTATTTTTATTATGATTCAACATACAATAGCATACGACTTTTCTCTCCCCTCAAAAATGGGCCCAATTAATGCATGACCTATGAGTAAAGCAACAATGCTAACATCCTACAACACACAACCTGATGGACGAAGTCTACTAGCTAGTTTGAGCAGAAAGCCAGTGGAACTGAAACCTGACACCCCCAGACGCTCCTTGGGGAGGATTTGTGTTTAGCACTTAAGGCAAAGTCAGAGGGAGTAAGACACGGTAGTTTATGGACAGACATGGTCTCTCAGGAGAGAAGCAAGGCACAAGGAGCAGAGCTAACAGTCAGAGAGACTGGACTCCAAAGGAGATGGGTCATGTGACCCTGAATGACGAAGCAGAGAGCAGGCTGGTTTATTTCAAACTGGATGTGATTTCAGGAGACTTACAAACGCTGCAGAACATTTACATACATTATTCTTTCATTATACTGATAAGCTCCATTTTAGCTGCATGTCCTTTGAGCTGCATGTTGATGAGTGCTTACCATGGCATTCATATTTAGTGAACCAACACAATGGCTGCCATATTGATTCATATACTTTAGGTTTAGTATGAAAATATGTGACTGACCTGAAACTTGAGATTCTTGAGGTTGTTCTCATTTAATGCCATAGTTTTAAATGAATAAAGCACTACACTGGTATGTGGAAGCAAAAAACACCATGGTTTAAACCATCAAGCATTTTTAATGCTGTAATTTAATTGCCTTGTGGTGGCCATACTGTTTTACACAGTTCTACAGATACAGATATACAGCTCTGGAAAAAATTAACAGACCACAGCAAAATCTTTAGTTTCACTCATTTCTCACTTATGGGTATGCACCTGTATAAAATATACATTCCGTTTTTTTGCAAACTCCAACCTGGCTCTTCCCTGATTGTCATTGATGAAGCTCTTCTTCCATGCTTTATGGGTCTTCAGTAATGTTTCTAAGAACCTGTTGTGAATTGTCCTAGCAGTGTAGTTCACACCACTTAATGTTTCCCATTCTTTTTGAAGGTCACTTGAGGTTATCTCAATCTTTATGAGGCACTGTCTGATAAGTTGATGCTCATCTCTGGCATTAGAAAGTCGCTTCTGCCCTCTACTTGGTGGTTTCTGGTTGTTCCAAGTGTCTCTTGCTTCACCTTGTTCTTGTGTCCTGCTGTCTTAGAAACGTTGAGCGTGGAAGCAGCCTGCCTTGCAATGTAGCCTTTTGGCAGCAGAACTAGAATTAAACCATGATTTAAAAATGCAGATTTTTAAAAAATATAGAGTGGTATCTTTCCAGAGCTGTATGTTGTTAAGACAACTGTTAATAATTATGTATAATGAGAAGCATTACTTACCATACATATAAACAGCTAATGATCTGAGTCCCTCAGCTTACATACTATGTGTTTAATATGTGAAACTAGTTTGCCAGGAATGACTGAAGTCACATCAAGCATTAAATCATGACAAGTAAAGTCATGTATCACAGTAGGTGAATGTAGGGGAGATATTCGAACTTAGCTTTGTTCTGATCCAGTGGTTATAAAATAAGATGCGGACAGAGACGGAGAGGGTAATTAGGTAGGGAAGCGTAAAGAGAAGTGACTGGTGACCCAAATCAGAAACCCATGAGAATATAGAGCACCTCTACCACAATGCAACTTCATCTAAGAACAAGTCACTGGTTTCCAGCTCAACTGGGACACTGCTTTAATGGCAAAGCACTCTGTCCGGTAAATCTAGACTTTCGGATGAGAATATCTGACACCACGAGTCACTTTGGTGATGCTTTCTTATGAATATTCCTGATAAATTCATGACAAATGGTTGTTGTCTTCTCTAGTGTGCCAGGGACATTTTTATCAGTGTTTCTGTGACAGCTTCAGTGACAGTTTTCACCTCAGGGTGATGCCCAGAAAAGCTGTTAATACATATGTACCCGAAAAGACACAAACAGAATTGGCAAACACAGATGCACGGAAATTCACAAATATGCACACATACACATCAAATGTCAAAACAGGGAGCGTAAAGGGAGAAAACGGAGCTCAGAGCTTTTGTCATTAAAACTACCAAACACTGCTCTATCCTACAACCCTAAATTAAAATTATCCAACAGAGAAAGACGTTCATGGCCTGAGACACTGTTTCCAGTGCTCTTCTATAAGCTATTAGATTAGAGCCTACTAGACCTGAAAACAGTCCCTGCATTTACAGAGTAGCTCAGGTCCAAGCAGCCGCTATTTTAGTAAATGATTTTCCTTCCCAGGACTTTAGCTAATAAGGCTGTGTTTGATTACTGTCATGTTATCTAGGCGATGCTCTTACCCGAAGTGCTTTACTTTCCAATACTGGAATGTTTTTGCATGCTCAGGGAAACTAAGTATACCTACAAAAATGCAATATCATGTTTATTTTTGATGTTGGATGACACAGATACCCTGTACCACTGACAAGGATGGATGGAAGGAAGGATGGATGTATGGATGGATGGAAGGGTGGATGGATGGATGGGATAGCTATGAAAAATGAATGTTTTCTGTTGTATTCTTTTTTTAAGCATTCCATTCATTGTTATTACCAGAAGTTATTTTTTTTTGCAAATGTACACAAAACAATGACAGATTTTAGTCAAATCTACATTTATATGTTTTTCATCTTCTTCAGAATCATTATACTAAAATGTAAAGTAGAACATTAAATCATTCCTACAATTGCATGCTGTCCTTAAAGTGAAACCCTTCAATACCAGCAATCACAGTACAGCAGCAATATCCTTCTAGAAGAGAATGACAGGCAGTACTGCAGGTAAGATAGCAGCTCTGTCTTCCAACTGCTTGTCCTAGTCAGTGTGACAGGAACATTATTATTATTATTATTATTCTGGTTGTTGTTGTTATTGTTGTTTGGAACAGCCAATTATTTAAACAGCTTGTCTAATCTGCTTAATTAATAGAACACTTTTTCAAAAAGAATTTTTAAAGAAGATTTTTCAAGAACCCAGAAATCCGGTTTGCAAATATGAAGAACATAATTTCCTCACATCTTCAAAGGCCATGATCACATAATACTCCCAGAAATGTCAATGGCATTGTCACACAAAACTGGCAAATCCAATTGGATGGAACACAGAGTGGTTATTTAATAGCAGCTAACAGCAATCACAGACAGCAGGAGGAAGGAGACTCAGACGCGGTCTCTGAAGATGGCTACATCAGTTAGGAGCATCACGCTTCCTGGACCTTTCCATAAAGCAAAGGTATTCCTGTTATTGCCCGGTGCAGAGCTATGGGTGTACACTCTCAAACGTTTCTGATTTAAATCGCATGTTAAGTATCGGTGGTTTTGCCCACATAATATTATTCTACTTTTTAAAGTCTTTTAACTCTTTTGCTATTATACCGATAACCTGTAACAGACATATGCCTACATCAACATAAAACACACAGGCCTAATATAAGGTATAATCAGTCTTTAGCTGGAAGTTCTGGTTCCACATATTGGCTAGTCAGCTATTTTTAGATCTTTATAAATCCTTAATGATTCCTATAATAGGACTGCTACAGTCTGTTAATAATAACTGTCATCTCCTTTATAATGTTACAAAAATATCATTAGGTCATTAACTAAACCCCTTTCCTTAATGACATCCAGATATACTAATATTAGACTATGCAAAAGAAGAACATACAATAATCTAGGGTGCTTTATATGTTTTCACAGTAAACACAATTTTTAGGGTATTATTACCTTTTAGGTTTTTTTTTATTAAAGAACTTATTTGTCAGGTAAAACCTTCTTATAAACATATAAATGGTGTCATAGAACATTTTTTATATGAACCAGACATTTAAATTACATCTATGAACAGAACAATTAAATACAAATTTGTCTGGAACACTTCATGTCTTGCATGCTCATCGTGTTTCATTCAGTTATTGTATTCTCTGATCAAAATCAAAACATTGATTGCTATTTTGCACTGCTTAATGAAAAAAAAAATATTAAGTATGCAAACATATGTATACGGTACCTGTCGGTTGCACCAACATATATAAATAATCTTACTATAAAATGTATGCAAAAAAAAACTGCAGGTTAAGGAATTTAACTTGTGAGCAAAAGAAAGAGAGCTTTAGTTCTAGAAGGGACCGTAGGTATCCATTACTACAGTCATATGCAATTCGTACAAGAATAGGCCCTCGTCCCGGAATTCTACCTATGCAGCATTTGATGTACCAGCTACTGAACTGTATTTATTGGCTGATTGATCTGATGCTTGTACTGATTAACTATCTAATACACTGTGTGACTAGCTAATACTCTTAGTTTGTTCTGCTGATGTGTGCTGTTCTTTGCCACTTAATGTACTGAATTTCCCATAACAGGCATGCAAGTTGTTCTAGATGCGATCATTACAAAAAATAAAGTATAATGTAAATGTCTGAAAGCCCTGACAAGCAATCACACTGAAGCATGGGATCATTTACAGAGATGCCTGACAGAGTGGTTGTATTGTCCTGGAACATGGAAGTTACACACGCTTCACACTGCCTGTAGTATACCAGAACTTATTGTCAGAGGAATATTTTTCAACATGGATCTCCTGAATTCATGGGCACCCGTATTCATACTCTACAAACATCCATCTCGGCTATCAGTACTAGTATAGTGCTAGTACAATCAAAATGTATGGTCATATGTATGGTTTGTTTATAAATACTTTTCTAAGGTAATCTATTATTTTTCACCTGCATAAAAAATACTTATTTTATTTCTAGAAAATATTCTGAACATTTAAAGTACACTTTAAGTAGTATTTAGAAACTGCAAGAAACAGGCCAATTGATGCTAGAATGATTTGCTGTTCTTTATAATCTATTGCTAACTGTAACCGTTGTGCTGATGACCAAGAAATGCTGTGCAGTTTCCCTTAAAGCCGGCTGTATGTTGCTGCTTCTCAGTTACCCGCGTTCGGTCTCCTTTTACCCGCCGTGACTGCCCTGTGGCGCCAGGGAAGGCATTCACGCTAACTCAGCTGTGGCGAGTATCGACATCACACAGCATGCCAATGACTAACGCACTGCTGTTTCATCCAATATGTTCACACAGTCTGCAAGAACAACACATACAAATATGAGGGGCCTACGGATGCCTACGTGGGAAGGATGAGGGGGCCACAGCTGCCGTGTCTCAGTAGGATGAGGGAGTGAGACAGCTGGTCATTTTGGAATACAGGTGGGGGTGGTAGTAGAGACCTTGAATGAGAATGGCAGTAAGATGGCTCACCTGATTCTCCTCATGGGCCACTCTCATCTGCTCCCTCAGCAAGGAGGCACGGGCCACCTCCTCCTTGCGGACTCCCCTCTCCCTCTTCAGCTCAGGGCTCCAGAAGCCACGGGTGCCAGTTCCAGAAGCCGAGATGAGCTTCCCCTCCCTTGCTTCCAGCTCTCTGCGCAGGAGCTCGTTGTCTCTCTGTAGCTCCCTGAGCTGAGTTTGGAGGTCAAGCACGCCGCTATCGCGGGCCGGCCTCAGACCCGCCGGCACACCCTGGTGGTGGTGATGGTGCTGAAGCATGGAGAGGGAGCCCAGGTCACCATAAGACATGGGATCGGCGTGAGGCAGCCCCATGGTAGCGATGTTGGGACTGCTGCCCATGGCAGTGACACGCGAACCATGAAGAGCGCGACTCGAGGCACGACCCAAGCCCACCATGGCTTTGGGGTAGGTGGTGGAACCAAGGCCCTCATGGTCACTCAGGTACGTGGGCCCAGAGGTCGCATAAGCTGCATTCAAGGACTGGATATTCTCCATAGATAGTGTCTTACCACCCCCGCCCCCACTGCTAGCAGCCCGCCGATGGCCCAGGCGTGGTGACCTCGGTAGGCGGGGGGACCGTGAGGGACTGCCTTCCACGTGCCCCATGGTCCTAGTGCTCCCATACATCTCCAAGACCAGGAAAAATCCTTTGAGAGCAGAACAGTATTCAGACTGGAGGGTTGTGCTTTATTTCACTTTTCAGCAGACCTGCTTAGAGCATCTTAGCCCTTGGAAAGAGGAGAGTGATGCATATAGACCTGGAAAGGAAAACAGTGTTTAAAAACACAAGCAAAAAAGACAAGGACACTGGACTTTATACAACCAAACTGAAGCCTACTGAAGATCTACCAAGGGGAGACACAACGTTTAACAGTATAGCAGCAGACTGTGGTCATTCACTGTATTCCAGTACTCATTAGCTTTAAGGTATGTTTGTACAGGAATCAACATCAGCTGACTATGATGAGTTCAAACTAGGCTTTTTTAAATCATCAGTTGATATATACCAGTATCGAGACGGTATGTACTTCACAGACATGTGTATAATAGTGATATTGTTCCATATCTGTCAGTGGAGGTGGAGGTAGCTTGCCACCAATACTCTGGCTTTCACCTGCACAAATGCTAGTCAAATAAACATATGTGCTTGGACAAAGAACTGAATCACTGTACCACATGTATTTTAGGTTAGTGATGTTCTGAGCTCATCTTATTGCTGATTAGACACACACACACACATTTTAAAATAATCCATATTATTCGCAGACAATTTACTCTGCAAAAAAAGAGCAAGTTGAGGGAGGTGTAAAGACAATTTCCCCATGGGATCAATAAAGTATCGATTATTAACACACAATACAACATTGTTACTGAGATTATGTGGACTGAATTGCTTATTCCCTTAATTTAAGTCGCTGAGCTCCACACTAAGTTTCTTGAAAATCTAAAACATCATGAGGTACTTTAATTTGCCATGAACAGACTTTTCGTCTAATTTTGACTAAGCACACCAAATGAATGGAAAACATAGATCTGAAAGCTTATAGTGTTGAATTTAGTTCAACTTTGTAAAAAAAAGAAAATGATATACACCCAATTAAGAAAACAGCCATCGACCCTAAGGCTACTCCCTACTGTAGTTCAGATTATGTGCAAATCAAAAGCTACAACTGATGCTGTGATTAGAAATGCAATGCTGAAAATCAAGACACCAAACAGGCATCACGTACAGGAATTAATGCCGGGTGCGTTTGCAGTAAGTAGGCTAGTAACTGAAGAACATAGAGTGTAGTAAAATTGTTATAGGAACGTGTCAGTTGCTGCCTGTATACTTACAGGCAGTTCTGTTCCTCAGTTTGTATCAGACAAAATGAAATTTTGATGCTGCTTCGAAAATCCCCTCAGTAAATCTACGGTTCCCTAAGTAAACCAAATAGTCGAGAGAGCTTTAACTGGAGTACAGGCTGAACAAAATTATTTTCCTATAGTCGTGGTTAGGTTAGTTTGGGTTTAAACAATAAGAAGACTGGGTGAGGTGCATATTTCACACCCTCGAACTACCCTTATAATTAAATAATGATAAATAATAAAACAAATACGTCTATGCAATACGTAATGTTACCATATGGATACCGAGGCTTTTTATTGGCTACACAATTGTTGTACCATTTTGCAGACAATTCATCAGGTAGCACCAGCCGACCATCGGAAATAGGCTAATATACCGTAAATTAAATTTCTTGGGATCGAATACGAGCTTTCGTAAAATAATACATTCCCTATATGACCAATTGTTACAGTACATCCTACCGCCCTTGCTGCAGTGATTTTTAGACCGTTGTTGGATAACCTTTCATTCAAAAGTGGTTCCACGTTTTACCGTAGTGAAACCGCAGTCACTTGTAACAGAATTAAATGCAAGGGAATTGATTTTTTACGACTCTAAGGCACGTAACGAGGATTTCAGTCAGCCACTTTTAGTTCATTTGCGAGTGTGCTATGATTTTTGTCTAAGCGGTTATACTCATGGAAGTAGCTGCATGATTCACGTTTACCACCAATCCACCAATTTATGTCCGAGCTCCAAAGCCAAGAACAACCAACATTAAATCGGAAATTCCATCGTTTACGCGATCAAATTTTAAATTCATTTTCTAAGTTATAGTAATAATTCCCAATAATTAAATTGCAATTAGAAGCGATTAAAATCATTGCCAATAATACCTTTTATATCAAACAGTGGATTTGTTTTTATTAAGCACTTAGACAAGGTCGACAGCGTACTATTGGAATATTTTTGTTTTAAGCCACTGACATTTTTTATTTGGTAGCAATAAACAGCTTATAGGATACGATTATTGAGATCCCGTTTCCATGTTTTATATATATATATATATATATATATATATATATATATATATAGTACATATATGTGTGTGTGTGGGTGTGTGTGTGTATGTGTATTCCACATTTCTATGACTAAATCTATACAATGCATAATCACTACGTGGCGTTCAACGTATGTTTCGGTATTTTGTTTTCTGGTTTTTCAGAAACACATATCATACATATAAACCTTTCATTTATACATCGATGCTTCTTACAGATATGACATACAGCTCCAATACGGGGGTTACCTAAACGTTACATTTCAATGGTGTGGACAGTTGCCCGGGAGATAATAAAAGCCGCAATTTACTTAATTATGGTTTCCGCCAATGTAATTTTTGATAAATTGACATACAACGCAAAACATTGCGTTTAATATGAATTAACAGTAAATCAGCAGAAATACAGCGTTTTGGATGCAAGAAAAAGGAAACGAATGCTAATTTCAGTCATACGTCCTCCACCGTGGGACTCTACGACCACAGAAAGGAAGATGATTTTTGCAAGCATATATGTATTTATTAAGCCTTTCCACAATTAAGCATCAGACGATCGATATCAATCGAAACATCGTTTGGGTATGATCTGCAGATATCATTTGATTAAAGCACGCCTCAAGGAAATGAATTATAGGTTACCTTACGAACGGTAATTCCCCTTCAGCACCAGCTCAATCCAGCATCCAGGCTTCCCCCCGCTTACCGTTCCCAGCATCCTCGACCTCCTGTTTCATTGGGCTGCACATTCGCTCACGAGGGGGCCGGAGCTTGGTAGTTAAAGGGGCGGCTGGATCGCGGTAAGTGAATGTCACCATTGAACATCGCATGTCTGAGAGGTCAGCGGTGAACCATGGCTCTCCTCCTGAATCATAAGCGGAGTTTGATGTTTGCGCGCTTGGGGGGGGGGGCAGAAAAACTGCATATTGCTTACTTTATATGTTAACGCAACCATCTAACTTATACATAACCAAGTCCTGAAGTCATCACCTAGCCTAGGATGCACAGGTCGCGTGCAAGCAATCTTTAAATGACATTTTCGTCAAACTGCGCAGATCGTCGTTTTATTTGTAATTGCAATAAAATGGAATTTAATCTATTTCGACTATATACAGGCTCTTTATTTTATTCGCTGCAACAAAGATTAGACACAGAAAAGCAGCAAGATTCAAAAACAGCTTTAAATGAGTTCTAAACTATCGTGGCAGGCAGCATGGGGGGGGGGGGGGGGTACCCATTTGGAGGTCAGGCCCCTCCATTCCGCGTCCACAGCGTGCGATACAGTACGATACAGCGATTGTGTCTGACAGGTACGTGTGCGCATAGATATATCAATCACGCCTCCCACGCCCCATAACCTCTGCCTGTAGCTCCCCTACACTAGGTTTGGGCAGAATTTTATCTTTCATGCCGTTCATATGTTTTACTACAGTGTACAGTATTTAGATGATATTTTTAAAAGCAACGCAGGTTGCTAGGTGTGGCCCTTGTCCCTCTGGCCCACGGATCTGAAAATGTTGGAGGTTAAGAACGTTTCAGCCTGTTCTGTGGTTTGGCCGTAATAGGTTTTATGTTTTTTTTTTAAATAGCTAATGTTAGCTATGTTGAAAATTACTATTTGTGTCATTCTCAAAACTTTTGGGCATAGCTGTAGTTTTTGATGGTATTGGGCTGGATGGTGTAGGTCTGTAGATCCTGGAGCGGGTGGAAGCTCGAGGATCGTCCACCCGCCACTTTACCATCAGCGTCGGCAGCTCGCCCCACTCTAGGGGCATACCTAGTTATCAAAGGGATCGGGTTGGTTTTGAATCCGATCCCGCGGGTCCCCAAGTCCCGTAAACAGGCTGCAAACCGACGGTGTTCACCCCTGACGTCACCTCCGTCACTTCGCCCGAGCGGGTGTCCGAAGCCTGCATCGCTGCTGTTACGCCGCCTAGGTTCACAATGCACCTCCCCACCCCTTCGTTGCCAGCGCCAGTGGCTCACCCCATTTCAGGGACACACCTGGCTTTTAAAGGGGCCAGTTCAGTTGGGGATGCTATCCTGCGGGTCCCCAAGATCCCTAAACGGACGGCGCTTGCTGCCAAGGTGCAAACTCCTGCTCCACCCATTCTTGCTCCACTCCCTGAGGGTCCTGCTCCGCCCGTTCCTGCTCTGCCCCCTGAGGTTCCAGCTCCACCCATTCTTGCTTACCTAGAGCTCGATCTGAATCTCAAAAGTGAAACCGTGAACGCCGACCTAAGATAACTTGTACGCGTGGGGAAATGAGTCACGCGGCACATCTCTCAGCGGAAACAAAGGGTAACGCTTCAGTCTCAGCCTCACATTCGCTGTGATAGCATTGTGCATGTTTACACCAGCTGAATACATATATTTAGACAGTAAAAATACATTTAGACAATGATAGACAGTAAATATTATTATTATATAATAAAATACATTTAAAAATAAAGATTTCTTATTCATTATTTTAATATTAATAATAAACCATTAATACATTTAATTATAATAATATTGTCATGCCGATTGGGGACGGAACGGAGACAAAGGCGCAGACGTCAGGGTTTCGGGGAATACGGCGTTTAATTACAGGTAAGGCAGGCAAAACGCAGACGGACAATACAATGACCGGACTGGGGAAACAAACTGAAACACGCACGAAATTCAGAGAGCTAATGAAAACAACCAGAAGCTGATCACACGGGGATTCCACGAGGGGGCGTGGCACACGGAAGGAGCGGACGATCGGGGCAGGACACATTGGTTTCTTTTTTAACTTTACACATTGTTTGGATACATTTATTTTCTTACTTTACAAATTACTGTTTTGATAAATGTGCTTAGATGTGTTTAGTACAGTATATGCTCTTCTTGTTCTTTCCGGTTCATTTTGTGTTTAAATGCTAAAAAAAACATATATAGGTGTAATTTTTTGGTGCCGGGAACCAATTAATTGGTTTTCCATTATTTCTTATGGGGAAAATTCGATCAGAACTCGAACTTTTTAGGACAAAATTCGAGTTCTGTGGTACCACTGTATTTAATGTGCTATATATTTAAGTAGCCTATTAGTTGTATCAACACTGCATGTAGTCAATACCTAACTGTCAAATCAAATTAATTCAGTACAATTCAAAAACTTTTTGACAATATTTATTGTCATGTGACAACTGACGAACTGAACTTATGTGATGCCCACATGTTGCACAACAGCCAACATGACCCCTCCTGGGCTCTTCTCCAGCTCATACAGACTGGTGCTCCATGGAAAAGGTTGCTGTGGATGTTTTGAGTCCCTTCCCGACCACTGCTTCTGACAATCACTATGTCCTATGGATTATTTCACCAAGTGGCTGAAGACATACACAGTGCCAGAACAGAGAGCCACCATGATAGCCTCCAAGCTGGTGGATGAGTTCTTTTGCAGCATCAAGCCCCCAGAGGAACTCTACAGTGACCAGGGGAAGATCTTTACTGGCTGCTGGGCATCCATAAGACTCATATCACCCTACTGCAGCACCAGAGCTAAGGTCTGGTTGAGTGCTTCAATAGGATGCTTACCACTCAGATTTTGATTCAGACCAGCTGGCATCAGTAAGACTGGGAGCAGCACCTCCCGGTGACCTGAGGAGGAGCTCGAGGGGCTAGGCGATGACTGGGGAGTGCTGGTTGCTGCAGGTTCAGCCGGAGTAGCTCGGAAGCCAGGGAGGCAGGAGTAACCACAGTCAGTCTGGAGGAGGTGAGAGAGTAATGGGTCGAGGCAACTCGGTGGGTGTCGATGGATCGGTAATGGGAACAATGTGGGACATGAAATAGTGTAAGCAGTAGAAACAAGGCCTACAACCCCATTGTTCGACCCCATCCTGGATCCGGAAGCGTTGCTTCCTCCCTTGGATCTCTCTCTGGGTCCATCAGTTGTCCTAGGGCCGAGAAGACCTCTGCCAGATCATCTGCCCTAGGAAGCCAGGGAACAGCCTCCAAGAAGAAAACGGTGAGGTAGGATCTCTGAGCGACACCCAGAGGGACCCATTCCAAGTTTGAGACAGGAACTTCCTCTGAGTACTACGACTTGTATGGAGGGACCACCTCCAAAATGAAGGGATTCAGATCTCTGACACGATGTAGGTGAGGACAGTTAGGACAATATGGTTGGAGATCGCAAGAACATAAGAACATAAGAAATTTACAAACGAGAGGAGGCCATTCGGCCCATCAAGCTCGTTTGGGGAGAACTTA
>JAODJU010000130.1:14013677-14032709 GCA_026776725.1 Gnathonemus echidnorhynchus
CGGTATCGGCAGATATCCAAATTCAGGTATCGGAATCGGATCGGAAGTGAAAAAATGTGGATCGGTGCATCCCTAGTCCAAGGTTACCCTTCACTTTGATATCACTATATGGTGCTGCTTCGATTTTAATGCAAGTCGTCTCAGTTCCAGATTCATCAAATATTTTTTTTTGAGTTACTGCGTGTCTTCTCCAGCTACCACTTTGCTGCTACCTAACCCTTTTACTTAAATTTTGGGGCATTTTGTCTTACAATGAATTCAGATATATATCTTCATCCAAATAATGTTTTTGTGAAGTAGTAGTAAAATCCATGAAATACTTTTTGACTTACAACATTCACAAGGTCTGTACTTCCCCTGCTGCTACTAAGCAGCATTGCTTCAGTTTTAGGGCAACCCATCTAACGCATTCCAATGTGTCTGGTTTGAAATGTTCGAAAAAGAGCCTTCAGGTATTTTTCAGTTATTGTGCTAATGAGATCAAATATCAAAACTGCCCTTTTCTTTGTTATCATTATGTGGTGCTCTAAGACAATTTCATCAGTTCCAGATCTCGTGTGTCTGCAGAGTTCATCCAGGGAATACAATAAAAAGCACATTAGGTGCTTAATAATGAAACTGTGAATAAAACTGATTATTTAAATTAACTACTACAATTCCCATATGTTTATTTCCCAGTTCCCTACCTGCTTGTTCAGGAGAGCTTGATGCTGGTAAATGGAGAACTTGGCCTGGGCAGGATCTTCTGATGTAGGGCTGATGGGTTTAGGATCTGACAAAGAACGCTGCATGCTCTTTATAGGATGGGGCAGAGTCTGGTGGTGTTCTGGAGAATCGACTGAAAAGTGCTTCTGTGGAGGAACGTGAGCTTTGTTGAGACGCTCACTGGAGGAGAAGGAATTCTCTAGTAGTCGATGTGGGGACAGAGGGGAAACAGGGGAGTATAAGACCTGGGGTGACTTAGGAGGCTGTCTAACCAGGCTGGAGACAGGTTCATTTTGGAAACCTATTTCTAGGGGATCTGGCTTTCTGCGTTCAAATTTACTTGCTCCTGTTATTCGTAAGGAGAGGGGGTCCGCAGTGGAGGACACATTTACCTGGGGTACAACCACCCCTTGTGACTGGGATTCAGGCTCTGTCTGACAAGCAAGGCTTTCTCCCCGCCGGTTCCTCTCTGGGGCAGAAATGTAGTGCAAAAATTCAACCTTAGGCTCTGATGTTATATGAATTGAAGGAGAGATTCCTCTCAAAAGCTCTAGTTCAGTTTGACATGAAGAGTCATTTATAGTCTGAATGGCAACATTCAGGGAAGCCACTTTAGATGTGTCAACTTTGTTCTCTAAGCTTGACTCTAAGCTTGAGTGCTTGGAAAAGCGTGATCTTCTGCGCCGCACTGGTTGCTCCCATTCATCTTGGTCCTCCTCATCTGTCTGGACACTACTATCAACAATATGTCTAGTTCTTCTCCGTCGAGATATGATCGATCTCTCTTCCCCTTCCTCATCATCAGTCTGCACACAGCTGTCAGTAATCCTCTTCACAAGGAGCTGATTGTCTTCTCCTTCTGCGCTATCCCTCAAACGAGGCATTGAGTTTAGTTTCTTTATAGATTCCAAAAGCTCCTCATTATTCTTTAGAGACATTTCAGAAGTGGAACTGGGCAATGGTCTGGAAGCGATCAGTCCTTGCCCATCTGCATAAGGTTGCGTGAGATCTTTCTGAATTACCCTGCCAGTTATGGGACAGATAACAGAGAATCCTTGAGCACTTGGAGCTGCAGCTGGAGTAATTGTCTCAGCTGTTTTCTGTCTCTTCTGCTCTTCAAGATGTTGTTGAAGCTGTTGCTGCAGTGATTGGATCTGGTCCAGTTGCACTTTCTGTTGGGCTAACTGTTCCCTTTGCAAGACCAACTGAGTTTCTCTTTCAGCATGTTGCTGCTGTAGGACCTGTTGCTTGATAGTGTGCAGCTCTTGAATCTCACGCTGAACTAACAATTGCTCTTTTTCTCTGTGTCGTTGTAACTCCATGCGATCTCTTTCAAGTTCTTCTTGTAATCGCAAGTGACGTAATTTTTCCAGCTCCACACGTTCTCGCTCTAACTGCAACAACTGTTCCTGCTTTTGACGCAACTGCTCTTCCTCTTTCTCTTTTTCTGGGTTGGTAGTTTTGATTGTTGTAACTTGTGCAGCCCGGGGGATGTTCTGGTGTGTTTGAGGTTGCATTTGAATTTGTGATTGTGTTTGAGTTTGGGGTTGCACTGGAATCTTTGGTGCAATTTGCATCGTAAAGTGAGATTGGGATTGCTGTTGTGTGGACACTATGATAGATGCGGGATGTGTGACTTGTTGGCTAGATTGAGCTGGTGGTAAGGATTCAGCTGTCTGCATAGTACTGGGCACTGTAGGTTTTATAGAAGGCTTTCCAAGATAGATTGGAATCTGGGGTGATGCATTGGCAGCTGCACAGGGGCCTGAAGGGAAACGGCTGGGTGGAGGATAACGATAAGGTCCCTGTGCAGAAAGAGGCATTCTTGGAGTTACTTGAGGTAACCTGGTGAGGCTAGCTAAAGGTACTGAAGTCAGATTGCCAGGTGTGTAGGGTCTGTAAATTCCCTGTAGGGTGGGACATAGAACTGAGGCAGGCTGGGTTGTGATTGGCAATGTGGAAGCTATTGGGGTGTTTATAGTAGAATATATCATGCCATCTGCAGATCTAACAGCTGAGGGATATCGTAGACTAGCTTGATTTGAATTGATTAAATTCGCATATACTTGACCTTGTGCTGGGTGCCCCCCATTATGACCATAAATTAGGCTAGCTCTCACTGATGTTAAACCTTGTTGTAAGCTGGGTCTGCCTAGAGGACTGCCTCCTTGCACAGAACTATACTGGAAAACTTCAGGATTATTTCCATACCTTCCCCCAACCTGGTCCATTGATTTCAAAGCAGCACACATTCGACTGATTTCCCGGGCAGTGGTCGCACTATACTGAGCTAAATTGGATTCTGGGATAGTGGAATAACCATAATCTGTGTTAATGCTGGACATGGATCCATACCTTCGCATAGGGAATGATTGACCTATGTTATTTTGTTGCCGTAGATCTGTGTAGGATCCATACTGTGCACCTACTCCAAGGTAACCTCCTACATAATCTTTCTGTATGGTATTTAAATCTGTTCCAGGGTTAGTTTTAGAATGATCACCTTTGAGTCCAGCCTCAACAAAATCAGTATTCGATAAAGATGGTTGTGCAGATACAGATACAGGTGGTCCAGATACAGATAAAGGTGGTTCAGAACCAGGTTGTCCAGATACAGATACCGGTGGTCCAGATACCAGTTCAGGTTGTTCACATACAGATACAGGTGGTCCAGATACAGATATAGGTTGTCCAGATATAGATGCAGGTTGGGATTTGTTGTCTTCATTTACATTTTGGTTGACTGAAGCATGTTCTTGATACTGGTGACTTTCTTGACGAGGCTCTGCCTGGAGGTTCCCACTGACCTCAGGAGCAGGGGCTGAATAACTAGTTTGTGAGGCATCTGTAGCAGACATCTTCTCTTCTAGTATTACTTTCTGACTGAAGGGTCCCTTGCAACTTCCTCCAAAAGGCAAGTTGTAGACTACATCACAACATGCCAACTGGGTATCTGCCTTTATCTGCCCAGTCAAGTCCAGGACCTCCTGGTTAGGCAGTTCTGATGCTTTAACTAGCTGTGTAACTGTTTTTCCTTGAGAAGTGCTGTCCACCAGCTGCACCATCATAGCATGAGATTTGCCCATAGTCAGATTCACAGCAGTGGGTTTAGACTTCAGCTCCAGAGGGATGCCACAATAGATGTCATGTAATGCTGAAGAAACAGTTTGTGATGGAAGAGAAGATGTCCTGGATATTGCACACCTGCTAACAGGTGCCTGGGGATTGGTAGTCTGGCACACCAGAAGGTCTTTCTTCAAGAGCATGGGCTGGGCTTGATTAGCCAAGTTATACCTAGCAAATGAAGCTGCCTGGAGTTGTTGTTCAAGCTTTTCCTTCTGTTTTTGTAATTTCTCTTGCTGCAACTGCAGCTGTTGTTGTTGAATACCTAAGTCTTCCAGACATGCATCTATCTTTGGAATGGAAGCGTAGTTTGGTGACACTTTGCTTTGAGTCAGGCACACTGCAGATCCTAACCCTTGACCAAGGTCCACTTTGTTCTGCAGAGGGTCACCATAAATCACAGGTTTTTTTGGCTGGGATATAAACTTAGAGGCTGCTACAGTGACATTCACTGTTGTTGGTGTTGAGGCAGCCACACGTGGATGTTCGTGAGTGTTCAGATTCATGATTAGAGGCTGAACAGCTGTAGAATGTCGGCTGTAACTCACCTCACTGCCAATGGAGTACCTACGTATTTCTGTAGCTACAGACGTTAAATCCATGCCCTGCTCTGTCATAATGAGTGGGGCTGGCTTTATTGGTGCTCTGAGATCAACAATACTACTGCTTTGTTGAATCTTGCCTTGCTCAACAACCCTGGATGTTCCAGGAACAGTTGAAAGTCTGCAGAGGGATATATTTTCCATTTCCTCTTCCATTCTTCCTGTGCTGTTAGGAAGTCTGTCTTTAGGAAAGCTGTGTTGAGGAGATTGATATAGAGATTGGCGCTGTGTGGAGGTTGGAGAACTAGATTCAGGTGTATAACTATGAATTGTTGACTGACGACTTAGTCTTGTTGGTGAGGAAAGTGGAGATGTGGAGGAGTTGATGGTCATCAGCTTACTAGGGCTGCCAGATTCTTGCAAGGACTGTTGTCTGGAAATGCTTCTGTTTGCTATTTGGGAAGGAGCATGAACATCAGGAAGAGAGACTGGGGCAGAAATTTGCGTAGGACTAGTCCCAGGGGTCAGAGGAGCTCTATTTTGCTCCAGTAATTTAGCAGCTGTTAACCTAGCATCTAATAGCTGTTTTTCAATTTCCTTAGAATTATTTAGCAGTTGCTCTCCTTGACTCTTCTGCAATATCTCAGCCTTCCTTATCATTTCCTCATAGGCCACTTCTGCACTTTTTAGTGTTTTATCAGCAGAACAAGGTGATGTGCTAGTTAGTTTTTCAGTAGGGGAGTACAGTGACATAAAAGTTGGAAGATTATGTTCGTTTGCAGTCTTGCGTGACTTTGACATCATTTCAAACCCCTCAGCCTCTGAGTCAATAGATGGAGAATATTCTGAGCAAGATGACCGGTGAAGTTCCTCCATTTCCGCTGCCTGCCGGAGCTCCTCCGTAGGAGATGCATCTTCAATTGGGGACAGGTTACTGGGGGGTGTTTTTGACCTCTCCCTGCGTCTCTGAGCTCTCAACTCCTCTTTGTCCCTTTTTGTTTTTCTGGCAGTGCTTCGAATACCTTGCTGTTCCACTTCTCTCATCATTTCCTGTTCTCTGAGAAGTTCCTCCTCTTCTCTCAACTCATCTTCTTCAGAAGAGTCCTCAATAGTAGGCAAGAGTGGTCCGTGGGAGCGATGCCGAGCTTTACGCTGCTGTTTGGCATCCTCAAGCCTCTGTTTGCGACTGGGACTGCTGTCACTGTCTTCCTCCATAGATGAGACAGAAGTTGGAGAAATTGCAGAAGTGTAGCTGGATGTGGTTGCAGAGAGGGTTGATGAATATTCTCCCCTTGAACGCTCATCAGGAGAACCAGTCAGACTCTCCATTTCAAGCTCTGGTTCTCTGTTGTTCCTGAGCTCTATATCACGATTGTAGCTATTTGTATTGTTCAGTTCAATAGTCTTGAATCGGCGCAGGCCTCCTTGTGAAGTCATCAGGTCGTCTTCCCTGTCCACACTCATTTCTGCAGTCTTGCTTCTCATAAACTCTTCATCTGTTGTGTCTTTCTGTGGTTTCTTATAATCCTCCTCCCTGACTCCATCTAGTTGCTCTTCATGTCCCTCGTTGCTGATAGATAAGGAACATGGGCGCTGCTTCTTATCATCACCTTCTTTAGCTTCACAATCGTGCACGCTGGTTTCTGGCTTAGTGATCTCAGAAGCATTGGGGGGTTTATTTGCATCTTCTTGTATTAGCCCTGTGATCTCACTCTGTGAGCTGGACACACCATCAGATGAATATCCCGTATCACTTAGGCTCTGAGTGCTGGACTTTGTTTCCTAGATAAAAGAGAAAAAACATTTTATTCCATATGTCCCTAACATACGACTTAGAATCAGTCACATACACAATCGTAATTTTATAAAATAAATTAAGTAAATGTATGTAAAAAGAAAAAAAAACAGCTCAACAGGGTTGAAATCCAGTCATTTTAATCTTTTCCTTTCATTGGTCCATCTCAGATATGGCTTTTTCTTTGAAACTCTGCCTAATAGTTCACTATCCTGGAATCACCTCTTCACTGTTAAAGATGCGACTGGTGTTTTGCAGATATAATTTAATAAAATTGCCAGCTTAGAATCTGCAAGGTGTCTGTTTCTCAAACTAGAGTTTTTATGCTTCCACACAGTTGTGTTCCGGGGCTTCCCACTTTCCTTTCTGTCCCCCTCAGAGCCAGTTTGCACTGCTCTGTGAAGGGAGCAGTGCACACCTTTGCAAGATATCTTAAATTTCTTAGCAATTTCTCACATGGAATAGCATTAATTTCTCAAAACAACAATAGACTAATAAATTTTTGAAGAAAGTTTTCTTTCGAGACCACAATTGAGCCTACAAATGTTGATGCTCCAGATACCAGAGAAGGTGAGTTCTGTTGCTTCCTTAAACAGCACGATGATTCTCACGTGTGCTAACATAATTGCACAAGGGTTTTTCAATGATGAATTAACCTTTAAACATGATAACTTAAGAACAGCTAACACAATGTGTCATTGGAGCACAGGAGTGATGGTTACTTAAAATTGGTCTTTGTACACCAATGTAGAAAATCAGCCATTTCTATTTATAATAGTCATTTACAAAATTAACAATATGTAGACTATATTTCTGACCAATTGAATCTGATTTTATGGAAAGAAACAGTGAATTTTGTTCACAAACTAGGAAAATTCTCAGTGATTCCAAACTATTTTCCAAACTAATCAGTTGTTTGTTACATATAAATAACAATAACTTTTTTGAAGCCTGAGAACTTATTTTTTCATGTCAGAAGGTGGTACACTATACTGCATACACCAATTCCAACATGCATCCTTTTCAGGATGCGACTTGCCTGTTGGAAAGGAACCCAGTTGTAAGTCAGGGATAATCTGTAATGGTGTCTTCTGCATGCATGTCTTTTTGTTCATGTCTTTAGCATATTCTGAATTTTTGCACTTTAGTAACAGTAGTTCACAGGTATACTATGGAATATCAATCTTTGACAGGAGGACTAATGAGATTGAGATTAATGAGTAATTGGGAATGAAGGACACAAAGAGAAAAACAGCCAGCAGAGTGTAAAGGTGATAGCAAAAATGTATCCCAATAAAGGTAACAAAATTTGATAAACACTAATGAAATATTTGACCATAAAAGCAGTTGAAAGACAACAATGAAATATGCGATACAAAATATTAAGAAATACAATCGGGAATTTGGTGTGGATAATAAATTAAAAAAGAAAACATTAAATAATATGTAAAATGGAACATGATAACAAGGACAAAAAGTAAGCATTAATTTAACTGTGTTATAGGTATAATACTCAGTCACATAATATGAACTGTGCTGATCATGAAGACAACTGAATTCCACTAGCATAAAGGAACCAAGCCGTACCCGAGTCATATCATGAAATTAGTTACAGCACAGTTCCAGCTCACTTCGGTTTTCCCCAAATAAAGTTTGGCTTGGTAAGGAGAGTGAGTTTGGTGAGCGACAGTGACGTAAAACTGAAGAGATACTTATTCACTGTTCACACGATGTACATCATGATTTACTATGTGCAATTAGTATTATTATCATTTTACCGTGTGCAAATTTCCTCAAGGGTGTCTGAGAATCGCTGTGTTATGCAAGTATCAAATGCTAGCGGTCTTAGCAATCGCCTGTGTACATTTGTATTACAAGTCCATTTCATTTAACTGTTGTATAGTACTTTTTTAAGTAGGAGGTTGGAAATTTTCAAGTTCAGAGTTATTGGGAATGCATTAATACATGCGCGATGCTGCTAATAATACTGATAATAATGAATAATATACAGAATATGGCGTTTATTCCTTCATGTAATCCAGATCACTGCATGGTATCTCTGTGCATTTCAACTGTGATGCAACCAGCTGGCTTTATGCTAGCAAGCAAAGCCATGTCAGCACGGGTGTGGGCTGGGTGAGGCTCACATACTTTGCAATGGTTAACTGTCAGTTCACAGTACAGCTTGGGTATGGCTTGGTTACTGGTGGCCAAATGATGAAAAGGATAATGAGGTGGATTAAGACTAACCACTCACATTATCATTTTTCAGACTTTGAGCTTCTTCCTCTTTCTTGCCATCTGTTGTTCCAGTGGAGGTATCAGGCTTGGCTTGAGATGGTTGGATTTCAGGTTCCTTCTTAAGTTTGTCCGGCTGTCCGCTTGTTTCAGTCCCAGAAGTTTTCTGTTCTGACTTCTGGCTTGTAGGCTTTGGTTCAGACTGTTGAAATGTTTCCTTCTGCTGCGATGCTTGCTGCTGATTGGCTGGTGGCTGGGGTTGCTGTGGAGACGGTTGAGGGACGGGAAGTGGTGCATCTCCCAAGCCTCCAGACATCAACCTCTGAGTCTGACAATTTAAGCAGAGCCATTCTTTTTTCTGTGAAACATAAGCAAAAACATCAATCAGCAAACAATCATGATTTGTCAAGAATTCAGTCTAGTATCACAGGTATAAAAACAGTGTATACATACTTTGTCAGTCTCAATACCAACACCTGTGTTCTGTTAATACTGTATATCACATTTCTTAAGCTATGATTTAACTTTAAAGGTGATAAAACCTACACTTTCTTCATTTCCCCCCCAAACCATTGCAAAATATCTAATATATACGTCCATAGGGGTTATAAAAAACTATGCATCTTCCAACAATTCCTCCAGCAGAGGCTCACAGAGATAGCCTGGACCCTGTCCCAGAAAGAAAAGAGCACAAAGCAGGGGATACCTTTGACGGAATATAAGCGTACTGCGACAAACACTTGCCAAACAGTAGCAATAGCCAAAATGACACTTCTGGAACTATTTTCTGACCTCAATAGATGGAGCTCTTTAAGAAAGGGCTCAAAACATGCCCAAAAGGAAACCAAAACCACCATGTGGGCTCAAAAAATGGTTCATGAAGCGTTGTTTTGGCCATCTCTACTAAACAACATTTCACATTTCACAAGTCTGAGACAGCAGATGAACAGGCTATCTTCTTGGCCATCTCTACTAAACAGCATTTCACATTTCACAAGTCTGAGACAGAAGATGAACAGGCTATTTTAGTCAGCGCTGAAAAAAAAAACGCCTCAGCTGGCATTCTTCCTATTGTTTCTTAATTCTCTGTGGATTATTACTATCAGGATTTCTCATGGACTGAATATTTACTGTGGACTTTCCTTCTGGATTTCGCTGGATTACCGGTATTGAACAGGTTGCTTTGGACTTATCTGCTCTCCCTGTAAGTTGCCCTGTTGTTTTGATGGTTTTGTCTGTTGTCTGCCTACCTGCCCTATTGCATTCTGTTATTTGTTCAATAAATCTCCATTGTCACAGCTGTGTGACAAGTAGTTACAGAGAAAGTAACATCATTTTGTGATGCAAAGCATGTTGCTGGCAACATGATTTATTGTAAATCATATTCAGCATTCATTGTTTCATTTTAATTGATATCAAAGCAGATACATTGTGATAATTATTGTTATCGTTTGTCACCCAGCCCTAGCATATGCTAGCATATGCATAATTTTGATTTAAGTTAGCACAAAGATGAGATGACAGACAAACAGACAGATAGATATTTTATTAATCCCGAAGGAAATCTAGGCATCCAACACAAAAACACAACGATAGAGACAATAATACACATATTAATAGAATAAAATACAAGGATTGTAGATGCAGAGAGTGCGTCTGTGAATGCAGTGCAATGGTCAATACCTTGAAGAAGCTGCTCAGGTCAAAGTGATTATAAGTGCACAGATAATAATTGCTACTATACATAATCTATATGATAAAAAATATAAATAAAAATTATACTTGTATTGCAAGACCTCGCTCATTTATCAAGTTAAAATTTATTTTAAATTTTTGCTCATCTTGTAAAACACTTGCAAACCAAGTTACTCGCAATCCGAGGTTTGACTGTATAAAATAGTATAACGAAATATTATATCATGATACAATATATATAATATATGATAATACATATACATGATATATCTACCTACCTAAATTTAGAATTGTAAATGTAAATGTACTGTAGATAAAGCACAAAAAGTTCACACCAAACACAGGACCATAGCTTTCGCAGGTTGAACTTGTTCGAGAGGCACCACGACACTGAGAGCACAGCTGCAGGTTTGTCTGCCTTTGTTTCAACCCATCAGAGACACGTATCAATCCATACATGTTGTAGCAGGTCTGTTTTGTTTTGTTCCAAATTTTCCGCTGAGTTGCGGTTAGATTTTTCTCGACCAACCTGTTCGAGGTCCCAACTGATTGAACGCGTCTGGACCCATACAAGTTTTAGCAGGATTGCTAAAGTTTCAACATTTGGGTTGAGCTACAAGTAAAAAAATTTCAACAGACCTGTTCGATGTCCGACCTGGTCGAGTTAAGAGGCGTTCGAGTTCCAAGGTTCTACTGTGTGTGTGTGTGTGTATGATACATGTCTTTCCAAAAAACTGATACCTAATAACACCCTAATTTGTAATTCCAGATGTACTATGGACAAACAACTGATGGTACAATGAGAACTTCAGAAGCTACAGAAACTACTGACTGCCACATCAGGAATGTCACTGTAGTAATGTGCAAGTTTTACGTTGCAGTATAACAAGTTGGTGAATGTGCAATATACCATAAAAAGGTGTCATTGAACTTGTGTGCAAATGTGTGCAATAAGGAAACTGTGAAACAGCCCCAGCCATAACACATTAGGAAAGCATTCCATCTGGACATAGTAAAAGTCTGGTGTTAAGTCCATCCATCCATTTTCTGTAACCACTTGTCCTATTCAGGGTCACAGGGTGTCTGGAGCCTAGCCGAAGGTCATGTGCACAAAGCAGGGAACAACCCAATGGGGCACTAACCCCTTCGCGGTGGTCTTTCTCTGATGTGGGTGGAGCACCATGTGCTGGTCAGTCGTGAGGTCAAGGCAGAGGTAGAAAAACAAGTGAAAGGTACATATTTTCGAGTTTAATGTATGTATGTACGTATGTACATATTCCATTTATTATATACATAATATATTCATTCATTAATTCATTTAAAGTCTCAAATGTTTTCCTAGATCTGATCCTGCAAGATGCTGCAGGTATAGAGCCACCTGTGTCTGTTGTTGATGAGGAAGAGCAAGAGGAACTTGGGCAAGGGGAAAGTCAAAACAGAAAGTTTTCTGACAGAAAGAATCAACTTAAAAACAAATCTGAGAGTTGTGTGTGTATAAAACAATAATAATAGAAAAACAATAATAATCTCTCAATATTATTTCTGCAATATAATCTTCAGAGGGCATTAAAATGTGAAGGAATGGCCTTGAATTTTACCAAAGATCTCTTTCTTTAATTCAGTGCCTCATATGTTTCTACAAATTGTGGGCATCAAATTAGTCAGGTGGACCCTAACTGCTGCCAGTCAAAGCAGATTCCAAACGATGCAACCTTGTTCCACCAACACACTTAGACAAATCACAGAAGTATACTTGCTGAATTAACATGTCATTGCAAGTGTGGAGGGATATTTATATAAAAAACTAATGCAGCTCCAGATCCCTTATGCAAAAGACAACAAACCAAGTCCAAAATATATCCATAAAATGCTCAAAAAAACAAGCTGATTAAGAATTCAGCAAATAAATTAGGTGTGAAAACAGTGTTTAATGTTCAGCATATGCCTCATAGAAGTATTCAACAGTTTAATCAATTCCATAGAATGCATGCAATCCTATCAGACTGAGTATGCAGGGTGTGAATATTTGCAGGGATTATGAGAGAGGGATTTAGTCAACCACCTTCCTGACCCTGGAAGACGGTGGCAGGAAGATGCTGTGAGAGCAAATCTCATCATCACACCATGAATTCATTCCTGCTGTCTGACACTTCAAATAACTAACATATGTTGTACCTGTCAAGAAGCTACTTTTGCTAAAATAGGAAAGCCCACCCATGACTTGATGTGCTAAATAGCTTTTTTTAATTAAATTAAAGAATTACAATGTTTGAAAATTACTGCATTGATAGTTTAAGAAAACTGTATCAAGGGATAGAAGTATACTGTATGAAAATGAAATGAACGGTGAAGAAAGAGTGAACCCAGATACTGAGGCAAATACAATAGAATCAGTTATCCATCCATTGTCCAACCACTTATCCTGGGCAAGGTCCTGGGTAGAGGATCTGGAACTTGTCCCTGGCAGCACAGGGCTCAAGGCTGGGGTACACCTTGGATGGGACAAAGTCCACCACCAGGCACACATTGGGAAAATTTGAATTAGTTTAGCTCAGTTTAATCACCGGTGTTAATCACTGTTTTAGGTTCATGGTTTGGTGCAATTTCGGTACAGCAGGTTAAAAAGAACAATTAGGAAGAGTAGTAAACCAAAGGGAATGTGTATGTGCAGGATAGTAAGGGTCTTATAATAGAAAATGAAATTGATATAGTTAATGAGTTTAATGATTGATTGTATTCACTGAAGAGGACATGAGTAACATACCAACTCATTACTAATCTTGTGTCGTCTTTGACTAATATATGTATAACTGAAGCTGATGTGCTACAAAGCCTAGCGAAGCTCAAAAAAAAAATAAATCGCAGGGCCTTAATGACATCTTACCTATAATTTAAAAAGAGGTGAGGGATATTATTTGCTGACCTTTTTATCTTTGTGGGGACTCTCCATTAATTTCTATGGGGCAAACTGCAACATGACAACCTTACCCCCTACCCAGCCCTAATCTTTACCATAAGTAATGAAACAAAATATGAAACTTATGGCATTTTTAGTTTTTTTGATTGCATTCACAGATATTTAATTTGGATTCATTCATCGCCCCAAATAAACTGACCTATGTGTTTTAGGGTGTGTCTACACCTACAGTTTAGTTTCTTTGATCCAAATCAGTTGATGAGTTTGTAAACTTGTGGCATTTTCCTCTTGAACTGGTTTGCTTTCACACAGTGTGTGAAATACGAACAAAAGCAACAACAAGCCACTACAAACCATGTGAGAATGTTCATTCTGCTTATTGGTCACATGTGATGGGAGCAACAAAGTAAATACAGGAAGAAGGTCCTGTGTCCTGGGCTGTGCAGTAAATACAGGAAGAAGGTCCTGTGTCCTGGGCTAGGCAGTTGAACTTCTCTCACTTTTATGTATTGTTGCCTCAGTTTTTTTTATTTTCAGACAGCACAGTTCAGTTGACCAGTCAAATTCTCTCTCCTTCAGCCATTGAATGAACATTTTGAAAACTTCAGAGTTGTTCATGAGTTGTTTTTATGAGCTGACAGATGTAGATACCTGACCAGATTTCAAGAATGCAGTGTACCTCACAGCTAGACCAAGTAGGACCTTGGTTCATTTCTCTTTCTCTGTCTAGCTGCTGCTACTGATTTTCATGCTCTGCCATCCCAGAATGCAAAGCACACCTGGCTACAGTTTAGCTCAAACTCAGAGTACACCTGGAAGTTGGGTTGAATTGAGGTAGAATCACTCAAGAGTTCTTTTGGGACTGGACCAAGACTACCTCTTCTCAAGGGTCTTGGTATGGTACTGTGTGATTACTGTGTTCACAGCTGCCCAAACGAATTGCACCAAGGGGCAAATCGAACCAGAGTCCTAAACTTTTAATAATAAATAATAATATATTTTCCAATCCAGTCCCTTTAGGGGCTCCATAATATCACTCACGTATACTCGTAAATATTTTTAGCCTGGTCTGAATTTCCTGCAAAAGAGCCTTAACTGCCATGGGGAGACTAACTTTCCGGGGCTGTTTCTGGTCGTATAAACAATTGATTATGTCATTTCAAATGAGTTAGCAGGTTTGATGTATTTCAAGCAATATACCTGAGTTTGGTGTAACACAGCCTACAGACTGTCTTAGTTTTATCAGCTACTCCCTGTCCAGTATTGGTGTAATTTAGTGGTAAACCAAAATGTTCCCAAACTATTGAGTATGATGGACAGTAGCCAGCATTAGCCGTAACCAACTCACAATGACAATTAGTATCATGTTTTCCATGTTGAATGTCTGCTTGTGAATTCAGGTTCTGCTTCTGACAAGCAATGTATTCATTCATTTCATTGTAAGTACTGAACCGAAAATGATGTAACCAAATGGAACATGATGAATACGTGTACTGTTAAAGCCCTAACATACATACATGCACATAAAGAAGACAATACAGAAAATGTATAATTCTAGTGATTCATATACACATGCTGCCAGAGGAATTTTTTCCTGTTATATTGGAGTTTAAGCACAATCAGCTAATTGATTAGACTAAATGATAATGTCTAAACTAACATCTAACCTTAAATTAATGTGTCATGGACTCGAGCAGTGAAGGCACGGGGGCAAGGCATGGAGCAGGCAGGAACTGAATGTGGACGACCCACTGGCAACTCACAGGAACACAGGGGTTTATTAAACAAAATTGAACACACTAAGAACACTACAAAACAAAAATGGACCACGAGGGGTCAAAACTAAAAGGGATAAACAAAGACTAATAACAAAATGGTCAGGGCAAGAGGCAGGCAGATAGGCAGAGAACAAATAACAGAACATTCAACATCAATGACTCCACCAGGAACAAAACAGGATCAGGAACTTAAATACAAAAGGTTAACAAGGACAATACAGGACAGGTGAAAACAATTAACCAATCGGGGAGGGTGCAAGACAACGAGCAATCAGGGTAGAATACACAAGGGCAGGCACAAGAACAGGCAACAGTTGAAACTAATAATTAACTCATGGAACTCAGATATGAAACAGGGAAACAGAAACTAAACATTGGGAAAATAATGGAGGCAGGTAAAACAGAACCAAGGCAAAGCAAAAAAGCCAGACTGAAAAACAATCCACAGAATCACAGGAACTAGAAAACAGATACAAATGAAACACAAGGGAACAAAATCTACAAAAATATAAAAACAGAGGAGTTGGGATTTGAACACAAGACTGAAGAGTATATAGGTCACCATACGCTCAGCTGATTGAGCCATGCGGCCATCGAGAAAGCAGGTGGAAACACACTAAAGACTGACGGGGAAGACAGGATTGCCAGCGACACCTGTTGGCCAAACGGGGAGAAGACTAGCCTTGACCTTTCTCTCCATTTCATTGTAATCCAGCTTAATGGACTGAAGCTCAGGTGACTATACAGGCCAAACCATCACTTTCAACTTTCTTTCATCTTCCTCCTTCTGCAAAGGGTTCTGATGGGTACTTTTGACAAGTGCAATGCTGGAAATTTAAGCGAAAGTGCTAAAATATACAGGGTCCTCAAAAACTGGCAGTGTATGTGTTTAGTATATTCCATAGACTCAATTAATAAGCGCAGTTTAATGAAGCAAGAAAATAGCCAAGCATCCTGGCGCCAAGTTTTATTTAGTTCAGGCTGTGGCCTGAACAACTTGGCAGAATAATGGCTTGTCATGTGACTCAAGATACCAAGTGCTAGTATCCTTCCTGTCTCAAGTAACTGGGATGTCAGTTTCTGAATGGCTGCTCACTGGTTCTGTCTCCTCCTGTTGGGATCACCTTAAAATACGTCAGTGCAAAGGAAATAGAAAAGCTGCTTTTCTTGCTTAGCTGCAAATGCAATCTAAACTTTCAGTCCTAGCAAAGGTGCTTGAATGTCTGGTCTGTGAACAAATCAAAGAATTTTTGGCCACCAACTCTATTTTGTCTCCATTTCAGCCAGGTTTTCGCAAAAATCACAGTACTGTAACTCCTGCTATGAAGGTTATACATGATATAACTGAAATACTTGATAAGAAGCAATGTTGTCTCTCCCTCTTCATTGACTTCTCAAAGGCATTTGATACTGTTGATCATATTACTTTAACCAAATGTCTTTCAGCTATTGGTTTTTCTCAACAAGCAGTTGGGTGGGTTGCAAATTATCTCACAAGCAGAACACAGGCTGTTAAGATTCTTCCTCTGAGGTATTGCAAGTGAAAAAAGATGTTCCTCAAAGTTCTGTACTGGGTCCATTATTATTCATTACTTATATAATAATATTGGACATAATATTCCAAATTCAACTTTTCATTTTTATGCAAATGACATTATTATGTACTGTGCAGCACCCACTCCTGCTGGGGTCTTTCAGTCTTTACAATTGGCATTTGACAGAGTGGAAGATCACCTTTGTCATCTGCAAGTTGTTTTAAATGTAGAGAAAACAAAATGTATGTTGTTTGCTGCTTCAAAAATGGTGAGATCTGCACTGAACGAGAAAATCTTAACTTGGAATGGACAACAAATAGAGTTGGTGTCTACTTTTAAAAATCTAGGATTGTTAATAGATGATTAACAATTTGAATTTAATGCATTAATGCATTTGAATTTTAAGGAGCATATTCAGTATGCTGTAAAAAAGCTGAGACTTATTTTAGGATTTTACTATAAAAATAAGTTTTGCTTTTCCTTACGTGTGAAACAGAAATTGGTGGAAACAACTTTTTTGCCTATTATGGATCATGGAGATGTATTGTATATGAACGCTTCGCCTCATTGTCTTCGTATGATGGATAGTGTATACCATGGGGTATACGCTGAGATTTATTACCAACTGTGGTCCCCTGACGCATCATTGTGTACTCTATTCTACAATTAACTGGTCTTCTTTATATATCAGACGGCTTAGTCACTGGTATGTGTTTATTAAAACACTATTAAAAAACTATTCTGGGTGCTACTCCTTCTTATCTATCCTGTTTCTTAACAAGGAAACATGGAAGTTACAATCTTAGATCTATGGATGTTCTGCAGTTTGTTGTCCCTAAAGTACGAACTGAACTGGGCAAGAAAGCTTTTAGGTTTTCGGCACCTCATACCTGGAATGACTTGCAATTTAAGATTCAACTTCAAGCCCTTGTTCCACTGAAGGATTTTAAAGGCATGGTGATGTCATTGCAATTTATTTTGTATGCATGTAAGTGTTTTTTGTGAGCAAATTTTAATGTGTTCATTAATGTGTTGTTTTGCTGTGGTTGTGTTGCTGCCTTCTTGGCCAGGTCTCCCTTGTAAAAGAGATCTATGATCTCAATGGGATTAACCTGGTTAAATAACATTGGCAGCATCAATTAACTATGGTGTTTCTCAAGGATCTATTCTAGGCCCTGTTTTCTTTGTATATGTGCCGCCTTTGGGTCTGACTTCCAAAAACACAATATCCCATATTCAGTAACTTCTATGCAGATGATACGCAGCTTTACCTCCCGCTAAAATCTGATAACTGCCCCTCCTTTATGGCTCTATTTAATTGCCCAGAGGTTGTGGAAAATGTGGATGAGGAAAACTTTCTCCAGTTAAATGATGACAAAATAGAAACTAATGCTTTTGGTCCCTATGCTGCTGGACAAGACGCTGCAAACAGTTAGCCCCCCTCTCAATATATAATATACCACCCAATGTGAAGAATCTTGGGGTTGTTTTTGACTCTTCCCTTAAATTTCACAAGCAAATTAGTACCATGGTCAAAAGTAGCTTTTTTCAGCTCAGAACTATTGCTAAACTCATTTAAGAATTTGGAGAGATTCATTCATGCCTTAATTTCCTCTGGCTTGGACTATTGCAATTCCCTTTATAGGCATTGGTCAAACCTCCCTGTACCACCTCCAACTTGTGCAAAATGTTGCTGTAAGACTCCTCACCAACACCAAGAAGAGGGGCCACGTTACCTCTGTATTGACCTCACTGCATTGACTTCCTATTAAATTTAGGATTGTTTTTAAGGTTTTATTGATTTTTGAAGCCTACATGGCTGGCACCATCATACCTTTATGATCTCCTTCAGTCTCATTCCACTCCTCAGTCACTTAGATCCTCTAACCAATTGTTTTTTCAATTCCATGGATCAATCTAAAAAGCAAAGTTGATCATGCATTTCATGTTGCCAGTCTCAGATTGTGGAAGAGCTGCATCAGCACCTGGACCCAATGGCATCCCATATAGGGTGTACAAGAACTGCCCTGGGTTGTTGAAGCTACTTTGGAGGCTGATCAGTGCAGTCTGGAAAACCCAAGCCATTCCAACTGAATGGAGTAGAGCTATCATCATCTTTATCCCAAAAGAGAAGGAGTCCCAGACCCTCAGTCAGTTTAGAGGCATTGCCCTACTGAATGTGGAAGGGAAGATCTTCTTTTCAGTCATGGCCAAACACATAACCACCTACCTCCAGGCAAACTGCTATATCGACACCAGTTGCCAGAAGGCTGGTGTCCCTGGATTCCCTGGTTGTGTGGAGCACTCAGCCATGATTTGGGAGCAAATCCAGTCAGCTAAGAAGAACAGATCAGACCTGCACGTAGTCTGGCTAGACCTTGCCAGTGCCTATGGGTCTGTTCCCCACCAGCTAATAACCTTCGCCCTCGAATTCTTCCACATCCCAGAAACTACGGGGCTGCCGGGAGAGGTCAGCAGTGTGGGCGGGACGTTAGCTCAGTCAGCAGCCCGTCTGCCGGGAGAGGTCAGCAGTGTGGGCGGGGCGTTAGCTCAGTCAGCAGCCCGCCTGCCGGGAGAGGTCAGCACTGTGGGCGGGGCGTTAGCTCAGTCAGCAGCCCGCCTGCCGGGAGAGGGCAGCACTGTGGGCGGGGCGTTAGCTCAGTCAGCAGCCCGCCTGCCGGGAGAGGTCAGCACTGTGGGCGAG
>JAODJU010000130.1:14072661-14086414 GCA_026776725.1 Gnathonemus echidnorhynchus
GAATCTGTATCGGTATCGCGAGTTGTGTATCAGAATCGGATCGGAACTGAAAAAATGTGGATCGCCCATCTCTAGTATAGACACCAAATAAACATACATATAAGAAGCTGAAGTATATCATTTTATTAGCCCTTCATCTACTTTTCTAGAGAGGCTTAGCAGGCAGCCCTGTTGCCTTGCCCCTCTTGGATTTGGAGTTATGCTTTTTCACATTTCATTACAATGTATCACATCACATTCATTCAGTCATTAATTTACCAGATGCTCTTACCTAAAGCTACATACAGTTAAGAAAGCAGGATCAGACAATCCCTAGAGCAACCATGAATGAATGAATTAAAGTTACATTTCATTATAGTGCTTTTACAAACACCCAAAGAATTTTACAGAACCAGTGGGGAGCCACTTAAACAACCACCACTGTGTAACACCCACTTGGAAATTGCAACACAGCCAATCTGCACCAGTACACTCACCACACATTAGCTAAGGCAGTGAAGGGGCAAGACAGAATTCACCAATTAGATACAGGGGAAGATCAGAAGACCAGATTTGATAAGGCCACAGTGGGAAATTTTAGCCAGGACATCTGTTAGCCCCAGTGTCCATGTCACTGCACTGGGGCATTGGAACCCACACAGACCACAGGATTGGCTTCCCTGTTAGCCCCAGTGTCCATGTCACTGCACTGGGGCATTGGGACCCACACAGACCACAGGATTGGCTTCCCTGTTAGCCCCAGTGTCCCTGTCACTGCACTGGGGCATTGGGACCCACACATACCACTGGATGGGCTTCCCTGTTAGCCCCAGTGTTTATGTCACTGCACTGGGGCATTGGGACCCACACTGACCACAGGACTGGCTTCCCTGTTGGCCATACCAACACCTCTTCCAGCAGCAAACCAGCTTTCCTAGTTAGTCTCCCATCAAAGGTACTGGCCAGGCCCAAACCTGCTTAGCGACAGGTAGATTATCTAGTCTGATCTGCAGGTGGTATGGTTGCTGGAAAACTATGGGTTAAGAGCGCTGCTCAACACATGGTACATGAAAAGGAATAACGAATATACAGATGTGTGTTCTCAGCAAAACAAGACAGCTAAGGGCAAAACACTATTTGCAGCTTACCGTAAACTGGTGGATATGTTACGTAAGCTATTCAAGTTTAATATTATGCATAATATAACAGCAGGTCTCCCCCCTCAAACTTTCAGCTTTTAGCTCACTTTAAGTGTTACACCCCCTACTGCCTTTTAAATTCAGCTGACCCTCCCTGACACCTGCCACGTCACTGCATTTCAGCTTGTGCACTCTCATGCATGTCTACAGAAACATTCCTTAGCTTCCTCACCGTCACACACACTGGCACTTATGCAGCGATCTACCCAACTGGTTGGCCTCATTCAGGGAGGATGGAGGGGCCACTGTGACATTTCGCTTTCTCAGCGGTGCCTGTGGATTCATTAATCACGGCGCGGATACAGATGGCAAGGCTTCTCCTCAGCAGATACCGTGATCTTTTTTCAGAGAAAGCATCCGGGTGCAGTGTGTTCCGGAACAGTTTACATATTGTCACTGGATTTTGATGACAGCCTAAAGAAATCTTCAAATGCCATAATTGTTTTCCCTAAGAAATACTGAATACCCCAAAGGCCAAATGTAATATGTACTTCAGCGCCTGACTTAACATTGGCATCATTTTTGGGACCAAAAATTTTACACTCAGGTAATTATTATGGATGAGTTTGCACTATCAAATATTCAAATATTCCACAACTATTATAGAACCAAAAAAATCTTTTAACAGTATTGTGAGCAGTAGTGATTTATAAGTTCTAATAAGCTGTGGTTTATTCCTTCAGAAGCTCAGTGTGGCAAAAATAAATAAATGGATGCCCAAAGCATAATAAACATTTTTGTGTGCTATATTGGACACTAGAGCTATCATTTCAGTTTAATTTCAGTTTTAAGACTGTACTGTTTTGAATCATCATTTTGCAGCAAAGTGTGATGTCTCATTTTGTAACATATGTGCAGTGTGAATATGAACACTGCATGTTATATACATGCAATTGTCACACAGCAAGGACTGCAGCAGCTGGCTGGGTTGAGACCGTCAATAAGTAAAAAGCTAAAACTGCAATTTTTCACTCTGCAATTTTAATCATTGTTCCTTTTCATTATTATCAAGTAAATCTAGTATATGTTAGTCGTTCTAATGTTTGTGTGACCTCTGCGTGAGCTATCTAAGCCAATCATAATCATTATTGCCCTTTGTATTTGAGTGGTGTGTTGGTGAGAATTATAACAAAAATGAGTGAGGAGAAGTCTAGGAACAAGAAACAAGAGCTCCTCACCCAAGACATCCCTCTCCCACTGTACGGAAATGTGCTGGAATCCAGAGAGATGATATACAGCAAAAACAAGCAATGTGTTGCCACTGCTGTGCGTCTGCAGGCTAAACTGGCAGTGACACCACCAACTCCTTTATTTGTTTTAGAAATATTGCAATATCACAAAAAAAATCAAATATTGCAATTTATTTTTTTTCCAGTATCATTCAGTCCAATTATCTATGGAATTAAATTAATGGAATCGCCTATAAGCAATGTTGTTAGAATTGTGTTGTTAAAAAAATAAGGGAATCACCATTCACCATAACTGCCTGAGGCACAGGCTATTAGACATGAATGGATGCAACTGCACTTCACCTACCTCTTCAGTTTAATTTAATTTCAGTTTGCATTTAATTTATTCAAGCTACTCTTTAATATCTACATCATTCTTTTGTAGTAATGAGTAATATCAAATTATGCAGACAAAGAAAGAGACATTTTGATCCATGCATTATTTTCTCTGTGTGTGGTGGGGCGGGGACTTAATTAAATACTATTCAAAGAATTATTGGCATTTTGAAATTAATACATATTTTCCTCTACTGCCACAACTACTGTCTTCTAAACTTCTCACTGTAGACCCAATCTCTTCCTGGTGAGTTTCTTGTTAAGCCTAGTCTACAGTATTTTCAGTCTTTTGCATGTAACTCACTTGCCACATGCAGCCTGTAACTTAGTCTAACAACTTTAAAACCGTGTCATTTCCAAGGGTGAATATCCCATTGACAAAAGCATGGGGATATTAATAGCATCCATGCTTCAAAGAAATCCTTCCGGAATGCTTTCTCACAGCCGTGAATCATGAGGTAGTAGCTTTTACAAGCCGCCGGGTCATTTCACTTAGAGTAGCTCTCAGGAATGAGTCCAAATCCAGGGTCATCCTTACTGTGATGATGACAATTTATTAGAATTAGAATTCTTTCTCAGTATATATTCTATTAACATAAACTGCTTACCTGTGCTGATGATAGCAAACAGCCTTACATTTATACATATATATAGTATTATATATATATATATATAATATTATATATATATATAGTTATAATAATTGTGGCTCAACAGCCTAGGACACTGTGCCTGTGACTGGAAGATTGCCAGTTCAAATTCTATAGTTGGCAGAGTGATGTCACCACTGGACCCCTGAGCGTGGCCCTTAACCCCAGTCACTCCAGGAACTGGCTGACCCTGCTTTCTCAACTGTATGTCATTTTCATAAAGGCGACTGCTAAATAAATAAAAGTAATACCAATGCATTTGATTTATACATTCCTTTTCAAAAACCTAAAGATGCTTGAAATACATGAGGGAGAGACAAAGCACACAGAGCACAGTCAGGATGCAATAAACACTTGAAATGACGACAATAAAATGAAATCAATGCAAGGCAAACAGATCAGCTGCTAGAAACACGCACTGTGGACAGTAATGAACAGAGGGACTCAGAGATACTGGGGGTCTTTAATTACTCCCCTTCTTTGTTAGAGAAACCCCAACAAGAAGAAAAAGTGATGCCAGTGCTGTACTCTATACTGGGGAGTACTACACACTGTCTTTCATCTCAAGTGCCTTGCTGCTTCAAAGACTGACAACTATGAGTTTTAAAGGGCAGGCAAACTAGGATAAGCTAGCTGATGTAATTTTTACTGGTCTCAAGCAAGGTTGATGTGATCCAGGCAAAAAGGACCAGAGGTCAAACTTGGAGATTATTTTAATCATGATAGTGCAGTGATTAAAGTACACCAAGCCACATATGGAAACATCAGAGATGCAGGATATACTGGTTTATAAATCAAGATACTGGCATCGGTCTGATGTATTGAAATTGGTCGATACTGCCAATAGTATAAAAAATCTGAAATTTTATTTTTCGATTTTTAGAGAGTTTTATATGGCCCACAACATGTTTTAATTCATGATTAACTCTGGCACGTAGATCGATCTTTTTGGGATCTTTTATTTCCCACAAGATAAAAACAATGTTACGTCATTCCGATAGTCGGCGACAGCAAGCTTGGCAAGTTTCACCGCCGGAAACCCTCCCACCTGCTCGGCAAGTGACTCAGAGTTTAGCCAGTTATCGATATTGGTGCTGGCAATATTACCCAGATGTCGATTATCGATATTAGTGCTGGCAATATGAGCCACATATCGATTATCGATATTAGTGCTGGTAATATTAGCTAGATATCGGTTATCGATATTGGCCAAAATATCCATAACGTGCACCTTTAGGAAACATATGAAATAGCTACAAACAATTACCAAAAGAAATAACTTTGGTACACACCAAACGTTGAATAAGCTTGCTCGTGGGTGAACAAAAGATGGATCTGAAATAAGCAAGTTCTGCAGAATGTATTTAATCCACAGCAGTACAGAAATGCACTGAATGAGATTATGTGAACAAGGGAAAGTTCTCCATCTGAAGCTCAAGCAGGGAATCCTGCTTTCGATGTTCAGGTACAGGAAGACTGACCCGAGTGGAGTCTCCATACTCTGCTCATTGTGCGCTGGCTCCCACAGATCAGCAGCTTGATATGAGATTCAGTAATACACTAAACACTGTATGTTTACCTAAAGATGCAGCTGTGCTGAGAGGGGACAGAGGATAAGCTACCTGTGCTGCGAGTTCAGCTTAGCCATTTCCCCTACTGTACAGGTGGGTCACGAACAGAGCTCAATCTGCTAGGGATGGCCAATCCACATTTTTTCAGTTTCAATCCGATTCTGATACACAACTGGCGATAACAATACAGCTCTTTTTACTTCAATATTTCAATATAGTAAATATGTATATAAAATATATAAATATTTATACTTCATATATTATTAATATTATTAAGCAAGTAAATAAAAAATGAAAGAAATCTTTAATTAGGCTATTAGAAACACACATAAGGTACTGTCCCACCTCGTTTGTACGTCTTGATTTAAGTGTTTTTTCAGGCATTTGCAGTTCAGTTTGAATAACTGAGTTAATGCAAGTGGCAAATGCTTAAAAATGGCCCACAATTTTTCTCCCCCTGGCAACAGCGTCACTTAAACTTTGTTGCGATAGCAGCCCCTCCTGTACAACAAGCTGTTGCAAATGCACAAAACAGCCCAAGCTAGTGACTCCCAAATCATCCATGCTTTTTTCCTTTTACTCGTGTTGTCTTGCACAATTGCGTGCGGTTTGTTTTTTGTTACGAGTTGTTGCTAAAAGCATAAAATACTTCCAGATCATCACCATCTTATCTGATGTTCTTACGCTCCTCCTGCTGCAAAGGGTATGCGCATGACGTCACAGCAGGCGGAAGTCACTGCGCTCACACCCACTGAGTGGCAAAAACACTGAGTGGCAGTGTTAGCGTTCAGCAGGAATGCCACAAAAAGCCTCATCTAAAAAGGGAAAGAGCTGTTGTGTGATTGATTGTTCAAATCGATAGAACAAGAAATAGGAGTTATCTTTTTGCAGACTGCTGAAAGCTAAATAAGCAAGTATCGGACATGGATCGGTCACATATGGCCAATACCCAATAAATCTAATAGGTATGGATCAGTGTCAATATGAATCGGCAATTTCCACAATCTGCACTTTCAGTGAAGTGCTATAAGAACCACTCCTCCCTAATCCAGATCTCCAATGACTCTCATACCATTCTACCATGATTTAACCACCATTATCTCACCTTTGCCTCTCAATTCTGCTACTTCACAAACCACACTGAGGAGCCTTAGGAAAGATTCCGGAGTCCTGGCATTATTGCATTGTGCTTGAGAGTAACTAATCTATCACACATATGAAGACAGCACAAAGCAAGGCTTATTTCTGGCTCCTCACTGAAAACCACCGCACAGGGCTTCATCGTGGCAGTCACGTCCTTATCAGCAAGGGCTGCAAAGCTGGTGAAGGGAATGATTCAGGTTAGCAGGCAACAAAAGCCTCAAGACAGAAATGGCATTAAGTCCAACTCTGAATGTAGGGAAATCTCACCTTGTCCAGCACATTTCAAAATGCCCTTTTCTGTATCTTTGGATAATACCATGCTCTGGAAACAGCCGAGAACAATGTAATATACTTTGTTAAAAGATTTATAATATGCAAATGATAAGGTATTTTATTTATAAAAACACTTTCAAGGCTATAAGTTTTTAAATCACGGGATCTTGGTTCTAGGCCTTATACTTTGTGGATTCTGTTTGATCAAAAACCTCCACAGCTTTTTACTTCTGAGCAGTTATATAGCTGTGTTATCTTCCCCATAAGCTACCTACTGCAGCTGTGAACACCAGCTATCAGTGAGGGTTAGGGTGGTCACTAGACTCCACTGCAGCAACACTGCGTACTCTACACTGTATCAGCCATTTTTATAGCTGTGGAGGGGTTTCAGGAAATCACATAAAAGATAAAAAAATGAAAGTATATTAATGGCACACTAATAGCTGAATGCAGCTGAATTTGGGCCACTACTGACACCTGTAGAGCTCAGTCAGGCTGCTCTTCTAACACTGGAAGTTATGGCTAAGCCATTGTACAAGACACCCTCCAGCCTTGGAAAAACCACCAAGCGACATTTGTTTAAGCATTAGTGTACTACCTGAAAAACTTTAATAACCATCCATCCATCCATCCATCCATCTGCCGCCGCTTATCCAGGGTTGGGTTGCAAGGGCAGCAGTCTAAGCAGGGATGGCCAGACCTCCCTCTCCCCAGCCACCTCCTCCAGCTCCACTGAGAGAATACCAAGGTGTTCCCAGGCCAGCCGAGAGAAAAAATCTCTCCAGCGTCACCTGGGTCTGTCCTGGGGTCTCTTCCCAGTTGGACAAACCCGAAAGATTCAATAACAACTTTCATTACACATAAACCATGGATATTGGTAGTAGTTGCATTGCAATGCCAGTCATGGTGGAATCCCAGATGGCATAAGAATGTTGCATAAAAACTGTGAAGTAAGCACATTATAACTTGGGAAATGGCTGATCCGCATGTCCGTGCATGAAAGATAGGACCTGTTAGCTAAAAATGGAGCTGCTGCACTATCCACACAGCCTTGTCAAACAAGGGTGTGCATTTTCTCTACAACACCACCAACAGACATTGGCCAGCCTTGTCCTTCCGTCCCACCTGTGACAGTGCAAGTGTGCAGGCGAGCACATCCCTCAGAGTCTCAGCCATTTAGCATCCATCCAGAAATCCACACTCTAAACACCGCTAGGGGAAAGACTGCTCCAGTCACTCTTGGAGAAATAGTTATTTTTATTGCTCTGCGACATTGCTATTAATAGGTCATATACAACTACCATACATAAAGGTCTAGTTATCTGTGCTGGCAGCGGTAACGTGTCAAATATTTACTGTGACATCATACTCCTTTTTAAATTTTAATTAGTGTAGCCCAGCATTTGGAGAGCTTGTGCCATTCTCACAAAATACTGATATGCATTACATAACTAAAAGGTCCGCTACAATATTTTTCAGATAACAACTGATTCTTTTTGCATTAATTTACTGCATACATTATCCATCAGTCTAATACTAAAAATGAACTTCTTCCACGAAAACTGACATTTAGTTCATGATTAAGCCGGGTTGTTCTAATGTTTTTTATTATTATTGTTCTGTTGCAATTCGACTTTCTTTGTGAGGAATATGTTACATCCAGCAACAAATGACCCCCGCCAATCCTATAACTCTACAAACGTCTGCAGATGGTGATACACACAGACTGGGAACAGTGGCGGTTTTACGGTGTGTCGGGCAGCGATCCAGGTACAAATCAGTTTTTTCACACCCCACCAGGCCAAGCAGAACAGCGACCATTTCTACTTCTTCAGTGAACCCCCACGAGAAGCCATATCACAATTACAACTGCAAACCGCTCCAAAATGCAGACAGACAGCGTGCATGTCATCCTATACTGACAGGTTGTTTAGCAAACATCCAATGCAAATATGTAAGATCGCAATAAACTGTCACCGACCAATACCATAAATCAAATATTCTTCATCTTAAATAGTAGTTTTTAAAGATTATGCTACCGATATAACTAACTGAAAATAAACCGTACAAGCATCTTTTGCCACTGAAACTCAATCCACTGGAATCAAACAGTCTTATGCTAATTGTCGGGGGGGTTTACGATGATTGTAAGATAAATGTAGAGAAATGTTTACATTGTTTATTTTGGTTTTTACCTTTTAACTCCCGGGCCGCCTCCTGCCGCTCTCACCCCGGCCGGCGCACCGTTACTCGGCTTCACTTGCTGTCCAGAACCCGGTGGTGCTGAACCAGAAGCAGGAGCGCCCGTCCTGGTGGGTGTGAGAGCCGGCTGCCCGGGTTGACCGCCCCCCTCCTGGCTGGCTTCATTTCCCATGCTCACCGAAGAGCAAAGGGGCGAGTTAAACGATGCGTGTCAGCGATTTATCACCGTTAAATAAAAGCACAGATAGTTCAGCGTCGCTCCTCTTCCGCCATCATCACCGACAATCCTGCTACCTGCACGGAGCACGCGCGGAGACGCCGAAGCAGGCCGAGCGCGCGCGTTGACGTGGCGCCGCGGAAGCGCGCACGTCGCCTGCCGGGCTCAATTTCCGTCGGGCTGAGGGTTTGGCCCCGAAACTTTCCCAAAATTTGTACGCATATGCACTTACCTTGTTGTAAAATTTTTTAGGCCGCGGGATGTATTACATGTCAGGTACACTTTAGGTAAACATTTAAGGTAAAGTTTTGAGAAAATAGGGCCGAGGTCGATAAAACTGGTGAAAAATAATAGTTTTAGACAAACGATGTCTAAATATATACAAATGAGGTGAGAAATAAGGAGTTCAACAAGTACCAAAGCATCATGTGTTATAAAGGCAATTATAGTAGGGTGATCCAGTTGTTGGAGGATCACCCTACTATGTGAGGGGTGGAATTTTTATAATTATAAAAAATGTATAATATTATATTAGATATCGTTTACAAAATTCCACTGATAGTCTGTGTAAATATGCTGGTTTTCTTGCTATACATTTAATGAGGTCCTTAGAAAATTATAGGGTTGCCAACTCACACACCCCGCGTGACACTTCCAAACTCACCCTCACGCAATAAATCTTACAGCAAATGTATGTTATTACATTGTAAACCTAAAATTAGCTACATCAAATCAGTGGGGTAGTTTGCAAACCCTACAGGCTATTTGCTAGGTAATACAACTCTTACATACATGTAAATGTGCTTGCAGACAAATTGAGAATCTAACACCAGCTGACCAAAGTTGTCATCCCTGAGATTACATTCTAGCATTTTACTAAAAGCTTGCACAGAATATGTTTTGTGGGAAAACTGATGTAAGGGATGAAGCTTAACATGAATGTGAAAAGTCATTTTTATGATCCCAGATTAGCCGATTCAGCAAAGCACCAGTGCTGGGTTGGCCCCCTTCCACAGATGATACTCTACCATTGTAGGGAAGCCCACAGCTGGGGGGATTCCCGAGATATCTAACAGCTACATGATAGCTGCACTTGTGGCAGTAGGGCACCAATTTCACCGTTGAAAACTTGTTTGCACACAAACTCTACATGAAAGACTCCATCTTGCACATTCTCACTGTACCTGAATATGAAGATAGGCAGTATAGTTGTCGTTTGATCCAGTATTTAACTACTGCCCACTAATACTCTAAGGCTGATCCGTCCAAACATCCATCTTCTGAGAGCTTATCCTGGTCAGAATTGAGGGGCAGCAGAGGGCACCCGGTTTGGGTTAGGGTTAGGGTAAACCCTAACCCTGGATGGGAGCACTACCCAGTGAGACTGGGGCTGGTGGGAAGAGAAAATGCAATGAACAGATCTCCATCGCACCATAAAACAGGGGTGTCAAACTGCAGTCCTGGGGGGCTGTGGTCATGCGTAGCTTAGTTCTTTCCCTGTTCCACCAAAAATCATTCAACTCAAGAGCTGTGTGGTAATTAGCACAAGGAGTTGAATCTGTTGTGTTAAATGAGGGGAATCCAAAAAACATGCAGGGTTCCGGCCCCCCAGGACTGGAGTTTGAGACCCTGCTGTAAAAGGATCAGAATGATATAAGAAGGTGTGATGAGTCTAACAGGATGCTGCTCTACCTGTCGCGTGAATGGCTGCATGTGCACACTGCAAGAAACGTTCTAATAATGTATAGTACAAAGCTGCAATATACTGTAATTTACACTCAAATTCTGTCAAGCCCCAGGTAAATTTCTTAGTCCCTGATGTTTTCGATAGCTAGAAACTGCCCTGGGTTTGTCTGAATTTTGCAATCTGGCAGTTCAGCCATTGATTATGTCAAATTACAGGAGTTTCTGTAGATGGATGTGCAGTCGACCATTCTGCACCACAATTTTCTCCATTGTGGTTGATATATTGTGTGGTTGGCATACGAAATTAAATGGGACTTTTGCAAAAACCGCAGATGACACATAAATATAAGTGCAGTGCTAGTTTGGAGGACGCCATGTGTGTTTAAGGCAGCCTTTCACGTGATATCTTGCATTTCTCATGTCTTTTTGCTCCGCTCGCCAAGGGGACCCAAAAAATATTTGTGCAGTTTTTCTAGATCGCAACGGACTTACGCCCCTAACCTCCAGGATGTAGAAGGGTCAACTGTATTTTTGCAGCACCAGAACTAAATGTGTCAGGATTTGCCAAAGCGATATATCAGGATATAAAAGCATTTCATGATGACAAAAAAACAACCTCAACTTAGGTGCTGTGAGAGACAGAGAGAAGCCTTATTCATGAGCAGAAGTATATTGTTCAGGTCCAGGCCATGATTTTATTTCACCCAACCAGTTGAGTACTCTGTGACTCTGACTCTTTATACTCAACTGATTGGTTGAAACAATAACTTAGATTTTTACTTTGGGGACCTAAACTATCCACCTCTGCTCATGAATACGGTAGATCAGATGCTGACAGAAATCAGGGCCAGCTGTGGCCCAAGCAAAGGTAATAAAACCCTGTACTAGCAAAGCTTTGTACACGCCCAGAAAACAGTGAACAAATCATCCTGAAAACATGACATGGCAGTATATTAAACTACAAATCACTTGTCTCCCTCTAGTGGGAAAATCCGGCAAAATCAACTGGACCATAGCCACACCCAGCATAAATCCAGTTTGAAAAATTCAAGAACACTTCATTGCCAAATAAAAAATAGACTAATGATGAATTAAATTAAATATATTTACCCTCAAAACTAGTTCTAGAGTCACTCAACTAAATATGAAATTACGCTGCCTTAATCATTAGGTAAATTCTGAATTCTAACCTTTGTCTATTAACAGACTATAGAAATCAACATTCAGCCTGTTGAGAAGATGCATGTAAAATTCTCCAAAAATTACTTTGGAAATTATTTTTTCTGATCTATAAAGCCTTCAATTTGTTTTCACTTTGACAATTTAAGATGAGTAGAATCTGAACAGGAAAATGACTGGCTGAAAATATTTTTGTACCAATTTATGAAACATGCTATAAATTGCAGGACAGTAAGGCCCTGACTGTTACATGTTAATAAGCAATGGTTTGCCACTGGACAGCCGCTAAATTATTTATATATAACATGAACTTTACCTGCAGTGGGACTATTGTATTACAACATGGATGCAGGCTAGCTGGACTAAAATGAATAGCATACACCTATAATAGTTGGTTGTAATTAAGGTTTCATATATTTCATATGAGCAATATATTTAGAAACAATTTCATGGTTAACGTTACAGGCCTTAGGTGACGAATGCAGTTTGGCTAGTTGAGATTAGGTACAAAGGTCTCAAGGGCAGTAGGGATAACTTGCTAAAACCCTCCCTAACCCCATAATGTCCAGGGCGTGACAGTATGCACATATGCATTTGGTTTTAAAATCTGATCAGCTTCTTCTGTCCACTATACCCCTGATCTTCAATCAGAGAGCCATGTCTTCAATTAAGGTCATTTCAGGTAAGATTCTCATAATCATTGATTTTACCATCACAACGAGTCTTCTAGTCATCAATTAGAGAAACAGCTATACTGTTCTCTTATTAATGAAGTTCAAGCGTCTTCCTTAAAAGTACAACAGCAAAGAATCTCCAATAGCGACAGTGACCAGCCTTCTAATTATGAACGTCTGTGAGCTCGGTGCTGTAAAGTACGCTAACTTGCTTTCAGATTGAGGAACACTGCTTATCATCTGTAATTTGCAAGGACCAAATCTCCAAGATAGACTCCTTTAAAGAGTTCAATTCTCTCAGATGAAGCATAAATACCTAAATCACAAATAGAGGGAACTTGTCTCAACCATCTGAATGCAGTCTTTTCTACTACAAATACTTACTGAGTACACAGACCAGAGGACAGGCCCAGGCAGAGCCTAGAGGGTGACACTACCTCAGACATACATAAAAGTCAATCTTTTCTGCTGCTGTTTGTTTTTACATTTTTATTTTGACAAAAAAAACTCCTGCATTCCGCTACTGCATTAAGTTACAGTGTCTTGTAAAAAAACTGAAATAACAGCTACAAGCTGGTACAGAAAAACAAATGTACAGAAATACACGTCCATGCACACATCCCCGGGCCTTACAGACTGCAGTAAAACAAAAGGGGCCACTTGCACAAGGCCAAGGTACAAGACACATCCCATAGGCCTTTAACCTCAACCTGGGTGATTTAATCTTTTATGCAATTTAAACTGCCCAGACTCCTAGTCTACACAATCACCTAGTAGACTGCGGTTATTTGTCTGCCGGGAGCTTAACGGGAAGGCAGTCCTGAAGTGGCTGACAGGATCTACCCCATTCACCAGGCTCCAAACCCATTTAAAATCATACTGACCGTAAGATATTAAACAGTAATATTCAAAAATTGTAAAAGGTATTAAAAACACTTTCAGTCCAAACACAAATGAATAGTCTATCAGACTTTTTAATTACATTTGTTCACTAAATGTATCAGTGCATTGGCACCATTGGAAAGACATGATCATATCACATAAACCCACACAGACAAGAGGTCAAAATGAATCACTGAATACACTTATACATCTCAATGCATGATCCTTCTTGGTAACGTTTGGTTAGAAAAACAAAGGGAAAATTGAATTTCCTAGTTTCTCATGTTCGCGGCAGTGCTCACTTCCAGCTCATGTAATAAGGGGTGGAGGGTGGGGGTCCTTCCTGATTGGCTGGGCAAGGCGGGAAGAGGTGTGACGTAACTGCCAGTCAGTGCCGGGCGGTGGTGAGAAGAGCAGTGTCATGGCTGGATAGCCTTATGTGAGGCTGCCTAGCAGGCCCTGTGTGTGTGTGTGTGTGTGTGTGTGTGTGTGTGTGTGTGTGTGTGTGTGTGTGTGTGTGTGTGTGTGTGTGT
>JAODJU010000130.1:14093763-14107692 GCA_026776725.1 Gnathonemus echidnorhynchus
GACCCATGAGTGCTAACTCGACCCATGAGTGCTAACTCGACCCATGAGTGCTAACTCGACCCATGAGTGCTAACTCGGCCGGAAGCACGAGCTACCTGCTGTAGGCCCTCCAGCACCGTCTGCCTGTTCTTCTTCAGGATCTCCAGTCTGGACTCATATTTCATTCTCCGGTCAGGAACCACAGCCATCAGGTTGAAGCGGATATCATGGTATGGCTCACTAAGATTGCCATGACAACAGAACAGTTTTATCATCAGTGGGTGGATGTTTCTATTACAAAGCACCAGAAGCTAAGTGCACATTATTCTGCGATGAGTATCAGCCAGCAGGGGGCAGTGAAAGCAGCAGGGCTCACCCAGCTGTAGCCAGTCCTATCCGCTCCATGATGACACGGCGGGCTTTGTCTGTCCACTCTTCGTCTTCTGCCCATGGACCTAGAAAAGGGGAGGAGACCAAAACCAGATGGAACACAGTAAAACACAGCCATGCTGACAAATGATGTGTTCAGCATCCATGAGAGAGGGAACCAGACAAAGCAAACAAGCAGTCTGGCCATCAGTCTACAACCAACATGGACAGACCAGAGGGACCCACATCCTGAAAGAAAAAAAAATCCAGGCCAAAATACACATTTTTCAGTTACTTTGATTGTATTTCAGTAAATTCAAAGCAATAATAATGTACAACTTAATAAATACAATTTCAGTGACATAAAACAAATACGAGCTCAAATTTGAATAACACCAATGCTGTATATGACAGATATGGGCATATAGAATCACACAACATTAACAGCTCCAGAATTGTTATGAATATCTATCTGTTTAAGTTACAGGGTGGTGTTCAGTATAAACAGGTTACTCACCAAATAAATATGATATTAAAACAACTACAACAAGTAAGCCAATAAATGAGCAGACAGCTTCAGTGAAGGAAGCGGGCACTGTACCGTGGTCAATGGGGTAGGCCTTGAGTCCGTCTAATTCAAACAGACGGTCCTTGACGGGCACGTAGCTGACAAAGTGGAAGGCCTCCATGGTCCGGACCGCACTGATGCCATTCTGCTTCTCCGGCAGGTGCCTGGGCTCGGGCCTGCAACACACGTGCATGACTGAGCCCAGCGCCTCTGAGCCCAGGGTTTGGGAGGCAGCAAGCAGACAAGATGAAAAGCTGTGATCGTTAATTACAATAATAAATTATCCCACTTGGGAAGAGAAATGTTTATTTCTGGTGTATAAGCCTGTTTCCTTCAGCATAAAATAAGCATACACAGGATTGCTTTTTTTCACAGTTGTAAATGGTCACCATATAAAAATCAGTTAGCGGAACTAATTTGCAGTCCAGGGAAGACAAAGTCCCGAGGGGCACAAAGCAGAAGGTACAGCTTCCATGTAACGACACAGTCCGGAAATTTAACTGCAAAAGGCCCTGCTCAGAATTTTGCATATAAAACAAAGAGGAAGCAATGAAGCCAAATGGCCTTCAGCTGCACAATGAGCGTCGACAGAGGCGAAAGTGCTCACCTGGCATGACTGTTGTGTGCTTTGGCAAGTTCAGGAGCGTTTCCGATTGCATATCCTTTACTCTTAAAGGAGCAGAACAGCAACAGCACAGTATGATGACTTTATCACATCAGAAAACCTATGCTTTGCAGTGACTAGACACCAGTGATAGCTTTGCATCCCAGACATTATAACGACAGTCCAGGGTCCACCCCCAATTACCTTTCCTAAGATCTTAAATTTCCATATTGTAAAATTTCTACCTTACGAGAGACAATTCTAATCACAGGATCTCACAGTATGGCAGTTTTGTAATTCTTTTGATTCTTCTGTCAAGAAAGTGTTTAATAATAATAGGACTACTGGGACCAGCACAGACGCCTGCTAATAGACCATACAGCATACTGAACATTCAGGCCCAAAATACTAGCCAAATGAACTGCTTCTGTTCGTCTGAGCAGGTGTTTTTCAACACTTATTTCTCACTTGGGCCTACCTCCCCATGCCATCCAGGAAATTACAACTAAGTAAAAATTGTTATACAAAGCACTAGACTTTCATTGGCAGCCTCTAAAGCCGTTTTTCTTCACCAATCTAGGTTTTCCCTGTTTTGTTCTCAGAGCTCATTTCGGAAAGGGCCCACCGAAATTTCGCAACAAACGAATAAATTATTTTGCCTTTAAACCCTTGAAGGGCGTAAATATATGTTTACAGCTAGGAAATGGTTGGTCCCTTGGTAAGAAGCTAAGAAATGCTTCGGTCAACTTCTAAGAATTGATATGTAAAATAACCAAGACACATGAATCTCATTAAGAAGCAATGTGGGCTTCTTTCAATGCATCAGTGGAATTCCTCCTGCTGTAGACGCATCCCAGGCTGGGGTTTACCTCTGGACTGAAGCCTTTGGTGAATGCCTTCATCCGGCTGAGGGTGGGTCCCAGCTCCACGCCATTGCAGTTGAGGAGCACACTGAGCAGGGCATGGGTGGCGCAGGAGTTGGGGATGAGCTGAACATGGCAGAGATAGAGCTCAGCACAGCCCCCTGAATCTCAGAACACTTCAGAAACTGGTCTGGAAATCATGAACTGCTTAGTTCAGTAATACATTTCATAGACTCATGCTGCACATGAGGAGTACACTAGAAGAAGTTAGTCTTCTAACATATGCCTACAATGAAAATATTTTGAATTATAATTTTTTTTTTTTAATTTAGTAATCACTGGTCATTGCTGACACACTACAGCACACAGTGCACAACAATGAAATGTGTCCTCTGCATTTAACCCATATGTGACATCATGCCATAGCAGGGGGCAGCTAATTCAACGCCCGGGGAGCAGTGCTTGGGGCCGCTACCCTGCTCAGGGTACCTCAGTGGTGCCTTGCTGGTCAGGGATTCGAACCTGCAATCTTTCAATTACAAGTGTGCTTCCCTAAACATTAAGCCACCACTGCCCAGTTTTAAACAAAGAAAACAAACAAGAAAACAAAATATATGCAACATTCTTCAATGCCTTCTAACCACTCACAGCCAGATCAACTTCACCAGCAGACAAACAGGAACACAGGCAGGCCCCAAGCTACAAACAAAATCTGTTCCCTCAGTCAGTCTTTAAGTCGAATTTGTAGGTAAATCCAAAAAAGAATGAATCAGCACGTAACAATAATAATAACAATAATAATATACAAATGGTACTGAACTTCGGCTGTACAAAACAAAGTTCTGAAGCCACACCTTTTCAAGAGCATGTGCATTCATCATCAAAAACCATTGTACTTAACCAAAATTTTAAATATAATAATATGTATGGCAGTCTGTTTATAAGTCAGAAGTTCTTAACCCAAGGTCTTCCTGTACCAGGCAGGATGATATTATGTACCATGTACTGAAACACATACCTGGTGAGCAAAGAACATGTCATTGACAATTTCTTCATCAATAACTGAGGTCTCATCTACCAGTGTGGACACCTTCCTTCTGGATCGACGTTCCTCTATCCATTTGAATAGGAAGATGAAGCCATACACCGGGCTAAAGAAAGTCAGAAGTCAGCATATAGTGTTTGCTGGCAAAACCCTCTAACTGTATACAATAAGAAAACAAGTGATGCAAATACCTTTGGCATTTGCTCTGCAAATCATATATCTCCTCAACCTGAACACCTTTCACACCTAAAGAGACAATTTAATTTTTAATATTAATTTTTAATACTGCTGAACACAAGACAACGACCACGCATTATTTAGAGGAACATGTGGGTTAACTCACCAAAATCCTCCACCAGGAGCGTGAAGAGTCCTGAGTCAAGACAAATAAATAATAATAATAAAAATAATAATAATAATAATTATTATAACAACATATTACACATAATTGTCACATAAGTGACAGAGGGAATTAATCGAATACATTAACAACAATCGATTTAATGCAACAACCTGGTAGCCTGTTTATCCTAATAACTGCAGCGATACAAAATAATACATAATACATAATAATACATAAACAATGTCTGCGGAAGAATACACAATAACACTACAATTAGCTCCTGGTAAATTCCTGATACTTAATGTAACGAATATACACTCAGATGTTACAGAATCAAGCATTTATCCAAAAATGTTAAATATTTAATTTATTAAGCGTCCTTACAACTCACTGTAAAGATTAGCTTGCAGTCTCGCTAGCCTGTGATTTCAATTGGCGCTAAGGTAATCACCCAACACCTTAAATGCTAAACTAGTTCCCTATATGACATTATTAAATCTCTCTGTAGTTGGACATTATTTAACGATTACAGTCTAGAATGTTCCATAACATTCTGAATATAGTCTATGTATGATTATTGAATATTAGCCAGCTAGCTAACTGACTACCCACCTGGGTCACTTTCGAGTTCCAGCCACCCTTTATTCATTTTGATATATGCGGAGTCACGAGACCCCTAATTACCACGCCAGTCCACATGAACAAACAAACAAACAAACAAACAACAAATTATGTTAAATATATGGTACAAAAACAAAAGAACGACACCGCAGTAAACTTGTCGCTGTGTAATAAAACTGCGACAAAGAATACCACGTTGTCGAGGGAAATCTGCGTCACGATTTTTCGATGCAGTTGGCAGACATATTTGTACGGTCAAAGGAAAAAAGCCTTGTAGATATGTAAGAACCTCATAGTCAGTTTGAGTCAAAGGGATTCTTAACTAATTTTCGATTATTTCAATTTATAAATAGCCATTCTAGTTCCGGTATTTGAAGTAATATTTATTTTCCCAACAGCAGTATAATATTTATGCAAGCGTATAATCTGGAGCAATGTAAATCGTCAAAATTTAATGACGCCAATTACATTAATGTGAAATTAATTTATTATTGTCATGTAGACCTGCTGTAAATCAATAATATTTGAAATAAGCTAAGAATTGACTAAAATAAGATCCAACCATAAACTCTCAGTGGCTGTAGTTTAAGCGAACTGTTGAGCCTCTAAATAAAAGTGGTGGCGTAGAGAATTGCAAGAAAATAATTAAATAATAGTCAAAAAGTGAGGGAACATGATTACAATAAGTTAAAAATACTTTTATTTCAAGCAAATAGTGTTCAACTAATTTAATCATTTAATTTTATATTTTAATGCAATTACAATATTTTAATTTTCATTGCATTTATCAAGCACAAATATTTTTATTGATATATTAAATCATTTTATATTTATAATTATTGTTTTTATTTAATATTTGTTAAGGTCACCTGTCATACACACCCAAGCATTTGCTTCCGCAGCTGCCACTGCAGGCCTCTGCATAGCCGGGCTGGTACCCGACCTCTGCCTTCAGGGTCCCACAAGCTGACCTATCTAAGAAAGCCTCCTTCTTCAGCCTAACATGGTTCCTTCCAGCTCAGCCCTCCATCTGCTTCAGTACAGTATACATAATATGCATGCTAAAACACTGCGCTCTTGTGTTATTGAAGGCAAATTTATACTTAAAGAAGTTAAAGAATTGTTGGTACATCTAAGTACATGGAAAATCAAAGATGTCTGACTACGAATATAAGCCGTCAGCTTTTGTCTGTTCACTTGCCATAACACCATGCAAAGCCGATGCCAATGCAGGTCTGACCACTCTGAAGGCATGGAAACCCAAGCATTCCTGAGAAAAGCTAATAAAATGATTTATGTTGCAAGACCAGTGAGTGGTCGATTATATTTTACAGAGAACATAGATTGTTTCAAGGCCAGAGTCATCCATTCAGGCTCATTCGTTTTTATCTCAGCACATGGGTCACCAAGCATGAGAGGATAACTCATGAGGTTTTTATGCAGACAGTGTACAATGCACTAAGAATTGATTGTACTGAAAGGATTTCACACAAAACCTTTAACATAATGAAATTTGTCAGGTAATTATAAAAAAAGACATAATGAGTGAGACAGCAACAGTTTTACTGTAACTATACTGTATGTAACTCAGCAGGAAAATGCAAGGAAGGGGAGACTCACTTTTAAGAGAAGCACTGAAGAAGCATTACAATAATAAGAAATTTAAAATTCCTCATTCTCTTTTAGTTAGCTCCCTTTTGGTTCTTTAGTGTTTGCGTTTGGAGCCATTCATGGAGCAACACCTACCTACATTGAGTCACACATTAAGATCTATGTTTCATCTTCATCCAACATCACCTGGTGATTCCTTTACCATGTGGAAACAAGTGTCACTCTAGAAGAAGCTTAAGCTACCCATCCAGTCAGCCGATCAGGTCAGCCGATTCCCTCATGAACTCAAGAACTATTTAATCTACTTGACCCTCACCTGCTGTCTGTCCATTGCTCCATTGCTTTGGTCTCACTTTCCAATACCAGATGCTCTTTTATTTTGCAGTTGTCTAATAGGAACTGAGTCCTCACGGTATTTTGATTTTGACTAGCTTTTCTGATATAAGGTCTCCATTGCTAACTTGTGGTTAATTGTTACTGGTCACTCATTGGAAACACAGCCTAGCAGCAATTGTACCTAAGTTGGCTCCTAGAGAGCTGTATGCTTGTAATCTGCCTAACTTGTATGTCACTTTAGACAAAAGCGCCTGCTAAATTAATACAATTAATTTAAATTATGAATAGGTTGCTACTAAAATGTGGAAGCAAATGCAGAATTGTTGCAAAAGAATTAGCTTGTTTTTTATGTGTGGAATGTTTTACTAGATAGCAGCAGTCACTGTTTATTTTTTGCCTTTGAAAATTGTTCTATTTTCAGATCAAGGTAACCCATGTAGGTTTCCATCATTGCACTGACTCAACAGCCAATAACTGATCATAATCAATAAGTATGAAGAGCACAGTGTATTGTTTTGAAATATCTGTTGAACATGCGTTGGTGAGGAGGAGTTCTGCTGAATTTACTGAATACTAGCTTGTTGTTTCCCTACATTCGGTCAGTGCTGTGTTGTACATTTCATTACAGAGTTCAACATTTCAGACACTAATGAATTGATTGTCCAAAATTCAGGATGGATTCAGGACCCATGATTCCTCACTGCAGTGTACAAATAAGTAACAAATAACCAAGACATTCCACACTCTCAGTTTATTACACGTCAAACATTACAACATTTCATTGCTTGCTGGGAGGTCAATGCACAGTTGCCTTGGACAGAAGTGGTTATTTTAAAGGAGCTAAAGGTGGCGTAAACTCTGAGATTTGTTAGATTGGAAGTGTGAGCACTTAAATTCAATTTTTTTATACATCAAATGGCTAACGTCATAGGTGAAGGGAGTAACTGACCACAGAGAACATAAATGAACATAAATCAAGCCATGAAATGTGAAACTCAAGTTTGAATGAACTCAAGGTTCTGGCAATGAGCTTACTGTAGCCAGTGAATATACATCCACCGTGACTGTTTATTTTCAAAACTCAAGGTCTTGCTTTTCACCTCACATTTATATATAAGGAAGTTGATACAGGTCAGGTGTATTATATCAGATCTACAGTATTGATAGAAATTCTTCCAGTAGCTGTGGATGTGTAACAGGTTTCATTAATCTTTTTCCACTTTTTCATAGCCTAAATGCAAAGTCATACATATCACATTACTTCATTCGTTTCAACAACCTAAATGTCATTTGGTTCCCTCTGATGACAGTGTATGGATTTGATTTCGGTTACAGTATGAAACAACAAAAATGTCTAAATATCAAGTATGATCAAACATACACAGTATTGTTTAAAAAAGCAATTATTCACGTCTGTTAAAAAATGATGATGTGCACCAAAGGCACTTTAAATATACCCCTTAGGAAAAAAATCTATAAGGCAATAAATTATCAAAATACTACAGTAACATTAAATGTCAACACAGTATCTTTGATATCTGTCAATAAGCCATTTGCTTAGAATTTATGAACTCTGTGCTTTTTATTATATGTATGATCTTCAAAGAAGCATTATAAGAATTTTGAAACATAAGAAAATGGGCTTAAATTTTTTATACTGTAGCTTGTAGAAAAAGTGCTTAGTATCTGAAATGACAGGCTGTTGATCAAAGCAAATGGACTGTTCATTGTGCAGATCCTTCAAGAGAAAATGTGACAGAACTGTCTAATTGATGGCTTTATAAGAAATGGTAACCTACAGAATAAAAAACGTGTCTCATTATGAGAGGAGCAATGCTAAAGTTGGCCACCAGAGGGTGGGCAATTGCATACCAAATTCTAATATTGCCTACTCAGGCTTCTCATCCTTAGCTAGGGGTCAGCATACCAGATGATAGAATGGCAAGATTCCTGTGCCGTGTGTTCACTAAAATGTAAACCAGAACTGCATTGACCTATCACTGACTGACTACTGGCACTTCTCAACTATTGTATTGTCAAGTCAGAATGACTGGCAAAGTTTACTTACTTACTGGGAGTAATGGGAGGCAGTTATGTAGCGTATGCCTTCAGTCGCCATATTGTTGATGTCATATTCCATGCTATCGTCTCAGCTACAACGGACAGGAAAAGCTCAAACATATTATTTCTTTACAGAGATAGAGGAATATGTCCTAAAATTCCTTGACTTTCTATGAGTCACAATACTGTTTCCTACCATCCAGATGAACTGCTGCAGGACCATTTCATCGGCCTTGTTCTAGTAAAAACACGGCACTGAAGTCTGCCCTTAGAAAACCCTTCAAAAGCTAACCTGTGATATAGTGTTACAAAAGAGAAACCCTTCAAACACTAATCAGAGATATAGTTTTACAAAGGAAAAACCCATTCAAATGCTAATCTGAGGTACAGTGTTACATAGGAAAACCCCACTTCAAATGCTAATCTGAGATATAGTCTTAGGAGAAACCCCTTCAAATTCTAGTCTGAGATACAGCGTTACAAAGGAGAAACCCCTTCAAACGCTAGTCTGAGATATAGTGTTACAATGGAAAAACTCCTTCAAATGATAATCTGAGATACAGTGTTACAAAGGAGAAACCCCTTCAAATGTTAATCTGAGATACAGTGTTACAAAGGAGAAACTCTTTCAAATGCTAATATGAGATATAGTGTTACAAAGGAGAAACCCCTTCAAATGTTAATCTAAGATACGGTGTTACATACGGGAAACCCTTCAAACACTAATCCGAGATATAGTGTTACAAAGGAGGGCTGAAGGCTTCAAACACTCTGAATTTAATTTTTGGATCTCAGATCTATCTACATAACAGCATATGCACCATAACCAAATATTGTCAGGACTACAAGTATTGCTTCCTGAGGCTCTTGATGGTATATAATCTCTGTACCTGTCACTTACCCTCTTCTCAGCCAAAATAATCCATAAGTTGCACCTACAATGTTCACACCAGGTCTCTATAGGCATTCTCTGTTTCCCTTACCCCACAAAACTGAAGGCAAAGGCGTACATTGTGCATGTTAACAAGAAGGCACGACAAACAGTCTCTGTCAAACTGTCACATCAAGTGGGTTTTGAAAGAAGGTACAGAATAAACACTCAGCGCTGCCACGTCTGACCTCCCCACCACACACAAGGGCAGAGACATGCAGACTCCTGCTACCTCAAAAGATGCCAGCCCGCCACGATGCCACAGGGTCCCACAGCAGCACCAAAAAAGGCAACTGCTGTGCGAGTCACTCTTTTGACACCTGCGGATTGGCGGTCTGTTTACAAATCATCTCACAAAATGGACAAAAGTGAGATGCATTCTGAGACAGAGAGGGGAAGGGTTTGAAAGACTTATAACTTCGGCAACATGGATAGAACACGTTGGATGCAGGACTGAGGAGAAAGAATGATGGACTGCCAGATATTCCTTACACTGAGACATTTAACCACTTAAAGTGACATCAAGAATCTGTCAGATTCTGGGACATCATCACATTTGAATTAAAAATACAAATCTTGACAGTATTTTCCAGCAAATTTTTGCAGCAATGCAAGCAATTTATAGATCAGACTGGAACAGGCAAGAGGTTGTCCAGATATGACATTAAATCTGACTGAAGTAAACTCATTTAAGGTGTTATGCTTTTCTGCTTTCACTGTGGGGCCAAAATGGCTGTATGTTACAAATCCACCTTAAGCCAAAACATACAAATGAGACTATAGAAGACTTCAACAAGTTCAAAGTTCAACCATTCAAAGGAAATACTGTTAGATGTTTCTCTTTTTGATGATGGTGTGTTTCAATGTATGTGGTTAACATCTACACCAAAGAGAGTGCATTTTCGTTTCCTGTCTCAATCACCAATCCTGTGCATCATTCCAAGTTTCATGTCATTCCCAGCAAGCATCTCAGCATCATCCAGTCATATTTTTCATACGACTCAGAATGCACAAGAAACTAACAATTGTAAACAGGAAAGTGTTGTGTGATTCTGTGTATTGTGTGTATTTTAATGAAATAAACGAGAATATGAAACTATATGTTTAGTTTTAAATAGACTAATGTATTTCAGGGGTAGAGGGGATACAGTGATGATGTTATCATCATAAAAGTACTGATGTCCAGAGAATATTAAATTTTGCTGCCTACAAACTTTCAAAACAAAATATAGCAGATACGTTACTTGACAATTGATGTTTTTCACAAAACCAAGGGAAAGTTTTCTGTTCAGCCATTTAATTTTCTTTTGGATACACAGGCAACCCCCAGTGGTTAAACAAGTTAATGCAACATAGCTTTAAAAAGCAGGATGAACACTTACTTTCAGCTGTGCACAGATTTCAGACTGACGAGTAGATAAAAAGAACATTTGAAAAACCAGCTAAATACATGAAAGTATCAGAAAGGCTCGGGTAACTGATCATACCAGACAGGAACTTATCTGCTTTGAAGGTATCAGAAGTCATGGAACATAATTAAGATTAATGTTACGTCTAAGATGTGACACATCTTTGAATATTTTATGCTTTGAATATTTTTTGTTTCTGTGCTGAATGGTTCATTTGCAGTATGACTTTAAAAATAATCAACCACACCGCAGTAAGACTGGATAGACCAGGAACACCATGACACACCTAAAGAAACATCCACCCACCTGGGGGCTGTAACAATATCCAGATCTGAAAACAAACATGTTAAATGTTAAGGAACTACATTAAGGGGGGCATCAGATGCGTCTCTGGAGCCCGATCTGAATGCTGTGTACTCCAAATGACACTGTATCCAGCACCCTGTAGCAACAGAGTTTAAAAAGAACCAGCAGCCTCCTGGAGGTCACTGAGATTTGGGTGGGATTTTCAGGAATGGGCACCTAGCTGTACTGCAGAGCAGCTGCTCTTTCGCTTTGTTAAGAAACATCAGAGTTGTGGCAGGGTTGCAAGACCCATCTGCTTAGACAGGAAGAAGTGTGGACTGGACACAACTGCATTTGAAAGATAATCTGTGGAAACATACTGGTACCCCAGCTTTAAGTTCCATGCTGCCTGTGTCAGGCTCTAGGCCCCGTGCAACCCGGACATTTGTATGTTGGATGGATGGATACATCTCTGGAAAATATGTGCTGAAAAAGTTATAGAATAGGTCATTTAATAATTGTCTGGCTTGTGAAAGATCCTTTGAATGTGCAATGGTGCCTCCTCAATAGATCCTTACCCCAGGTTCCCAAGACCTGTACAGTCACTGTCAAAGTGCTGTCATTACTGGATCCCTAAAGCCATTTTCAAACAGAGAAGATTAAATCCTGTAATAATTCACAAAATATGAACAGATATGGAATGCAATAAAGAATGGAATGTGCATGAATGTAAAACAATGTAAACATCATATTTGTAAACTCCTTTAAATGAAACGTGTGATTAGCACTATGTTGAATCATAAATATGTTAATGATTTGGAGTGGGAATTCACTGCAAATACATACCTTTTCAAAATATCACTGTCATCAACATCTCAGTGAAATTTTGTTTGCAACAAACAAGAAAAAAAACAAAATTGAATGTGCACCCTTTGCACACAGATTTTCGTTTCCTTTGTGTGTGCTTCGTTTAGAAATAGACACCATTCTCTTCTGCCATCGTCTTGCCTGTTCCGTCTCAAACTGTACAATGTCACACATACAAAAAATGTCTACTCAAGTTAATATACAGATTAAACTACATGTCATACACAGGTATGTTACGATTAGGTAGAATATTGGTTTTAGGTTTCTGCATCTCATATACTTGTACAAGTTCTCTATGTTGTTATTTTGATGAATATCCCTTGAACTACAAACAAAAGGAATACCACTTCAAGTAAGTACTTATATACAACCCACAGGCTGTTGGTCGAGGAGATCACAACCTTTGAGAGAAATTCTGATGAAGACGTTAGATCCAGTCTGGGAGACACAGAATATACCAGGTAATCTCTCAAAATCTGACCAGCCCTTTGAAGGCAAGATCTCAGTTGTCAAATGTCAGGATGACCAGTGCAGGACAGAAATACCCGGCCCCTCTCATACCTGCATCTTCTGCAGTCTCTGAAAGAGAAGCTGGGCAAGCAGGAAGAGATGTTCAACTTAAATTTAACTCTGAAGTCTTTCAATGTTCGTTTTTTCTGAGGTAAAAATTAGAAATAAAAGTTCAAATACATTTCTGTGGCTACGGCATGTTTCTTGTTTTCCCTTAAGCTCATGATGCAGTGCAGTGATAAAAATGTTTACACTCCCTCTGAATTTTTCCACATGGCCCATCACCAAGGCTGCAAAGTAAACAGTCTAGAAGATTCTATAAAGAAAAAGATTCAAACAAAAGTCTAAAGCGCACAAATGTCTAACATCTCCTTCGAGCCACAGGGAAGTCTGTTGTCAGGGCTACATGGTGCCGGACTTGTCGGATGACGAGGAGTTGTTAGGGAAGATCTTCTCGGTGGGGGTGACGGCGGGGCTGCCCACTCCAGAGGAGCTGGAGCTGCTGGAGCGGTGCTGGGCCGGGGCGGGTCTGGAGGGCCGCATGGGTGGCGGCCGCAGCTGGGCCCCAGCCAGCCGGGCTGACAGCGCCGGCTTGAAGGTGCTCAGCATCTCAGTGTTGGAGCTGCTGCTGCGCCGCAGGGCAGCGTCCGGGTCGCGGATCATGATAGTGTGCAGCGGGCTGCCCGGCTCCGAGCCTGCTGGATTCTTCATGGGCTCCAGTGTGTCCAGCACCACGTCTGGGGCCTGCTTGGCGGTGTTCTGGCGCTCCAGCTCGCGTAGCTCATGCAGGGCCGTGCTCATCGTCTTCTCTATGTCCTACACGAGACACAAATAAAGCACTGACTATGTAACACCACGTATCGCCCAACTGTCCCATCAGTTCTTCTGAGAATTCAAACTATTAGGACATTTTCCTTCAAGCAATTTGACTGTTGGAATGATAAAGACAAAACGATGACAAGTTCCTTAAATGGCAGAGGAAGTAAGAGCAGTTAATCACTAGCAAAGAACACTGGGAGGCTGAATGACACAGACCAGACCACGACCTATTACCCAGCACTCCAGACCAGAAGATCTAGAGGATGAGCGAAAGTGAACAGATAGTCAGCTCAGTCCAACGAGTCTTTGGTGCATCCTTAATCAGTTTCTTCATAATTGCAGAGGGCAAGATATTACAGCAAAGCTGCTCTGCTTAAAGCATTAACACTCTGCAATATCAGCACTAAACAATGGTGTAGCATCCAGTACAGGGCTTATATCATTGATTGAAGGATCGGATTGGAGGAGACTGGCACAACAAAACAAAAGTGATATGTCACCATCCTGAGAGGTTCTTTGACTCCCAGGATGCACTTGGTGAGTTAATCCTATGTTAATATCCACGAATGTATGAATCTTATCTACAAACTGTCTAATGGCATCAGGTATATTACTGAATCAGTGAAAAATGATACAGTGGTACCTCGGTTCTCGAACTTAATTCGTTCCGGACTCCGGATCGAATCCTAAAAAGTTCGAGTTCTGATC
>JAODJU010000130.1:14116704-14130206 GCA_026776725.1 Gnathonemus echidnorhynchus
TCTAGGTCAAACTGGTTTGTTCGACTTTCAAGAAATTTGAGTTCTAGTGAGTTCGAGAACCGAGGTACCACTGTATTTTTATGTCAAATAACTTGATTTTGACCCAAATATGTTCATTTAATCAGTGGGCATTTAGCATACTCGCAGCTATATTCTTATTCCATAAGTATAAAGGAGAAACCATGAAGCTCTACCCTGAACAATAGCCATGGATACACAGGACAAAGGTAACCCCCCCATTACGGTCCACAGACTCACTGACCAGTACTCCTCGCCTCCCGCCATGCACTTCTCATAGACAGGCCCGTCCAGCTCACGGTTGCTGGGGAAGATGATCTCGTTGTGGATTATGATGGTCTTGATGACCTCATTGACATGAGCCTGGCAGGCCACAGGGTCTTGCCCGTCAGGGATGGGCATCAGTGTGGGCCCGAAGCAGATGGCCAGGTTGTAGGGGTCCATCATGTTCTCGTCGCTGTACTGGGATAAGCTGGAGTGGTAGCCATTGAAATCATTCTGTCATTTCATGGTAACAACTGATTATGGGTTAAGTTGAAACATCAGCCTCTCACATGTTGTCCAATGCTCTTGTCATCAGGCACAGCCATGATGATATTAATCATCTGTAAATGACACTGTAAGATCTGTAAGTGGCGTGACCATCTTGGGACAGGCTGGGGTTTGGCGGTCCGCATGGCCATTCACTAAACCTGTGCCTTACCGCCAGCCATGCAACTATGGATTCTGCTGACACCCCCCCCAGGGTCTCTAGAGCTTTCTGTTACCCACCTCCCCTGTGGTCCCTCACCTGCTAAAATCAGGCCAGCTCTGTTTCATTTGTAGTCCTCCCACATTCATTCCCATCCCCAGATAAATTCCCTATTGCATCTAACTAAGATCTACTTATTGAGTCAGACCCCTCAGTGAGAATTGCTCTCACTGTCCCCAGGTCTGTGGAAAGCCTTCACTAACATGCCCCTTTGAGGGGACTTCCTGATCAGATTAGGCCTGTCTACACAATGAAGGTTCATAAAAAAACAGCTTTTGGAAATGTTTCAAAGCTGGAAGTGAAAAAAAATACAACCCCAGATGTAAAATCAAAAATTTCACTCTAATAAGGGCCAAGGTTTCATCAAGAACAGTGCACTGAAAAAGGACAGGAATATTACTTCTGCAAAGATTATGTTCCTGTTTTACAAATAAAATAAAAGGAGAAGTGCGAAACCAATGGAAATGTGCCACTTGAAGTAACCTGTGAACAGATATGAAACACTTTTTCTTGACATTTCACAATTTGGCTGGCCTATTCAGTGATACTTTTTCCCCTTCACAAAAAATGAAAAAGCACTCATACGCTGACATTATCATATAGTCATTTTCTGCAGCTTGTGAATGCAGTCAGCCACAAGCTTTACACTCACTGGTTAAGGAAGGCAAACAGGTATCTCATGACGATGATGACAGAGCGAGGAAGGGTGACGATGATCTGCTGGATATGGTGGGCCCTCTCAACAGACGATTCAAGTTCTAAAAGAACAAGATCACGAGTAGGCTTTTCATTTACATGCCAAGAAGAAACACAGTATTCAACAGCCAAAACCACTAAGCGAATCATCACTGAGAAACAATCAGAACTGGAATGTAATTCAGATACCAGAGAGAAGACAAATTTATATTACTAATTAAAACATAATATAAAGTGAATTAACACATATACGTTCTTCAAGTCAGCAAAATGTTAACTTCTGATAACGGGGTTCCAGAAAAGTTTTCCGAGGCGCCCCAGCCCTGCCTCCATCGCTCAATCGATTAAATTCCAGTCCAGCCACAGCCACAGAGCCAAAGCATTTCAATTGCTTCCATATGCTCGACTTGGTATCTCTGTGGAAAGTGGGCTCCGGCATCCCAGCAAGGAGACTGCAGGGGCGTTATATAATGGAGATTGGGCCAAGTCGGCGATCCCAGCACAGGCGATGGTCTTAACACAATGCGTGGCTATGTGGTCCATGGAAATCAGAACTGGGATTTTATTTCAATGGCCCAAGCTCTGGCCAGAGGGAAGAACATACTGATAGTGGAGATCAGGTCCAAGAAGCGCTCCTTGGGGAAGAGGGGGTTTTCCAGGCCGCGGAAGTAGAGCTTCAGCACCCCTGCTACAGAGTTGATGTCATGGTCGCTCTGGTCATCAATTAGAGGATCTTCTCCTGGAGGAAGAGCACTCGCCTAAGCACCTTAGCATCCTAGACCCTACCGTCTCTCACAAAGGAATGTGTACGGCTGACCAACCACACAGTGAATATAAAGCAAAAATTAAACAACAGTGAACTTGTATGAAGTTTCTGGAAGTTTTTTTGCTTCAATGTTAGTCTTTAAGATTAATATTGCTGTCAAGATATTGATTGAAATATTGTAATGGCTATAGTAATAGCTTGGAGTTTTCTGAAATGGCATATATACACATCTAAATAGACACGCTATACTGTATATATGTGTGATGTTAATTCACATGCTTACTGCTGCTGATTGGTAACTCCTCAGCACGGATGTCAAGGAAACTGAATTGGAATTCAATGCCATCAGAAATAAAAGTTGTGCATTTCACATCTCACCTCTCTCAAATGAATTTTTAATATCGTTGACTTCGACCTGAGAGCCAGGAACTCTGAATATTCCCTGCTGCTGCAGACCTAAAGAAAGAGACATACACAGCCAAGTCAAATGGCTGTTATCTTCAAACTGGAGAAGTCGCCACATGAAAGTAATCTGGGGACGTAATAGAGAACAGGAAATGTAATCTGGTCACAAACTGCCGTTTTTTCCAGGACTAGCCCCCACTAGCCTTCACCCAGGCTCAGACAGCACATGGTTTTAGTTACAAACCTGCTTTCTGTGATTTCACTCTAACCCCAGGAAGGGGACCAGCTCTAACACACACCACAAACAGAGTCACAAATGAAGACAGACAAGCAGTTCAAAGGATAAATGGGCCTCATATAAACCTCACTATGCATCACCCATGACTAAATTTCTTAATCAATTTACTTGACCCTCATCTCTGTGTGTGGTGGAGTTAAATCTTTAGGAAACTGCTTTGCCCACAAGAAGCATGCTTTTCTAACTTCATTCAAACCCCAAATCTAATTTTCAGACAAAAAATTAAAATGATTAAAATTATAAAGAAGCCGTTCTATCCAGTAATAACACACTGAAGGCCAGGTCTCTCACAGACACACATTGACGGCTAGGTCTCACACAGATACAGATGGAAGGGCAGGTCTCTCACAGATACATATGGAGGGTCAAGTCGCTCACAGATACACACTGAAGGCCAGGTCTCTCACGGAAACACACCGAAGGCCAGGTCTCTCACAGATACACATGGGAGGGCAGGTCTCTCACAGATACATATGGAGGGTCAAGTCGCTCACAGATACACACTGAAGGCCAGGTCTCTCAAAGATACACACTGAAGGCCAACTCTTTCATGGACACACACTGAAGGCTAGGTCTCTCATAGATACACATGGAAGGGCAGGTCTCTCACAGATACATATGGAAGATCAAGTCGCTCAGTGCTCACAGATACATACTGAAGGCCAGGTCTCTCACAGATACACAATGAAGGCCAGGTCTCTCACAGATACACATGGAAGGCCAGTTCTCTCACAGAAACACACTGAAAGCCAGGTCTTTCACAGAAACACACATTTGATGCTGTCTGTCTGAAACTATAAGTAACTTTAAGAGCCAAGTTGCCACATTAACCACAGTCTACTTACCATACAGATTGATGTAGCGAATACAGCTCTCCACCACGAGAGGAATAGCCTGACCTGAATCCTGAAATACAGGGCAAGCCTTGCTTAGCATCAGCTACTGACATCATGAACGATCAATCACTCCATTATATTTGTAATTCAACTCTATTAGGGCAAGGCTAATAGCCTTTTTGGCCTCCTGTATAACTTACGATAACTTATAAAACTCAATGCAAAAAGTCAACACAAACACATTTTCACAATTCATCCAAATGACAAAAAAGCATGACACAAGCTAACACTCAGGCAAAAAAACACTCTAAATACTTTAACACCCCCCCTCCCTGACACACACACACCTTATTTATCAAATGGCACTTTTCCACTGTCACCCAGAACCAAAGTGTGCCTCGAAATGATGGTTATCTATTGCAAATTATGTAAGCCACACCAGAGCCGTCACCGCACTGACATAGCCTTGTTTAGCATGCCCAAGCCGAGCGTCACCACCATCTGATTGGTCGAAATGCATGGAGATACTGGTGTTCTGTACATGGATTATCTGAAGGAAAAAGTGTATATTCTGTATATTATTCATTATTAGTAGTATGGCACATCATGATGCATTGCCAAAAACTGGGAACTTGAAAATTTACAACCTCCTACTTAACAAAGTACTATTGAACGGATGAATGGAATGGATTCGTAATGCAAATTTATGCAAGCAAAGGCTAATTCCGCTAGTATTTGATGCTAACCTAAGACGGCAATTCTCACAGACGTGCTATCAGAAATGAGCAGATTAATAAATCATGATGTAGATTGTGTGAATAGTAAATAAGCTATTGGGTTTTATGTCACTGTCACTCCCCGAACCTGACAATGTCTTTGCCGAGCCGACCCTTCTGCAGTGGAAAACCGAAGCGAGTTGGAACTGTGCTGTAACTAGTCCCTCTTCATGGTGTGGCTTGGGTGTGGCTCAGTTCTTATATGGCTGTGGAAAAGCGCCAGATTACACCCAGTGTCAAAGCCAGGGGCAATATTAACCCCCCTCACAGTCCTGCAATGCACTTTGTGTCATTAATATAACAGCAAACAAGAAGAGAAACAGGGCAGAATGCGATTAGTGGGCAAGCTGAGTGCAGTGCCCGTGCGGAACATCCCGGAAGAGTGTACCTGGTTGCGTGCCCGGGTATTCCTTCTTCCCCTTGGACAGAAAACAGCGGAGCAGCAAGCAGAAGGGAAGCAAGAAGCACAACGGTTAGAGAAGCAGAGAGGGGTGCGCTAAGGATGGCTGGAGAGGCAGGGGCACAGTGGGCTACAAGGGACGGGACGCTATGGGGGGGTGTGGCAGATTGCACACTAGCACAAGTGCGCAAAATGTGTCTCATTGGCAGAGAAGGCAAAGCCATGCCACCGGCATGTGCAAATATGGGGGGGGGACACTCCAGCATACAGCAGAAGCAGGGAGCAGATACCACCAGGCCAGTCGCCCCATACAGGAGTGTGTTCCTGCACCCTCACTCTGCCAGCATCCCTCCTATCACCTTCTGCCAGCTGGGACCCCAAAACAGCACAGCTAAGGCTAACACTCCCGCTTTACCTGTCTGTCAATGCCTTAGGGGGGTGTTACTGTAAGCTGCATCATGACAGCCATGAAAAGGAAGGCAGCGGAGTCAAAGCGAGATTAATCAGCAATTATAGGATGAGGGAGAGCAATAGAAGAGGCCCTAAGCTGCCAGTCCATCCAGCCCACCAGGGGGCGCTCATACACACAACACAACCAGAGGGTACCTTGATGAAGGTCTCCATATTGCCATTAAACAGCTTATGGTTATACACGGAGCGGGGTCTAGGCTTCCGCATTTTCTGTGGCTTAGGGGGAAGTGTGGGGGGCCTGGGGAAATGATGAAGGGGAAAACACTAAATAAAGTGAAACCTGAGAACACAGGACATGGTTACAGTTAGGCTCACATGGCCTCTGATGCGCTAATCGTCTGTACTCCAGATTCCATAACGCATAGTGCAGGGTTTTTCAAATCTGAACCTCAATTCCAAGTCCAGGGCTTGTTTTCAGTTCTCCCAGGTAGTTAGTTCAATAATTACTGATTCTGATTGGTGAGAGGCTTCACACCTGACTGACAGGTAAAGGAAGGCTGGAAAACCAGCAGTTTTCGAGGACCATGATTTGAATAACCCTGGCATAGTGTTTCGTTACAAATGTGTCCCCTAATTAAACCTTAATATCCTCTGCAGGAATGAAGTCTGCTCTTTCAACTGCTAACATTTCAACAAGCTATTAAAATCTGCTAATGTGCTAATGGGTTACCAACAAATTAAAGATATATATGTGATGTGTGTGTGTGTGTGTGTATATGGCAGGCAGATTGTATATTTTTCTTTTTAAAAATAATTTTAGTGCCTTTACAATTCAGAGTATTTTTGGAGTTCCCACATAATTTTTTTTTACTCTCGTTAAATGTTTTTGTGAAATACAAATATCGCAAGGTTGTGCTGCGAGGTGCCTGAGCAAGACCAGGACAAAAGCTTACTCTCCATTGACACTTAGAAACCACTTTGTGTCATGCTGTTTGCTTAAGATCCTGCCAAGTTCCGCCATGGAAAACACAAGCCGCCTCCTTCATGTCTACCACCGTGACTCAGAGCCACTTTTGGCTTCCAGCGAGAGACGACAGGCCTGTCCCACTCACAGATGGTCAGCTAACATGGCCCAGAAATAGGTGGAGGGCCCATTGTTTTGTCTTCAGCTCCTCCAATGGCCCAGCTTTATTCTGGGATTAATTTCTCATGGCCAGCAATCTGCACGCCCTGCAGCACCCCGGAGCCATTCCTGCTCCCGCTCAGTGGCACGGGACCCCACCAGAGTCTGGCCAAGCTTTTACAAATGGTGGCTGGCTCCTCAAGCACATCAGAGAGTCAGCTGGGCCATTATATTAAAATCCACTGCTGCCACTCAATGTTTGGAGGCAATGTAGGTCAACACTGATACTTCTAACATATCTTATCAAAAGGCTTAAATAGTGCAGCACCTGAATTTTTTAGCATTTGGGAGAGACAAGTTTAAATGATTTTTCTCAGCATCTACCAAGCTGTAAAAATGGGATTTGCTGTCCATCACTAGCCAAAATATTCACCTTCAAGAATAAACTGGTGTCTCTGTACTGGGATTTCCATCATGGGTTAATGCGCTGCAGTGGTTTTTGATTGCATGCTGTGCCCAGAAGCTAGAATAAAGTTCCATCTGCCCCATAAATGGGGAGCAGACAGTGGCCTCCTGGGAACACTGGGAGGTCAGCCCACTAGTCTGTTTCATGCCATATCCATGGAACTGTGCGCTGGCTTTCTGTTCAATATACAATCTCATGGCAGAACTGAACCTTGCAGCAAGCCTCAGGGCAGTGCTGACCCTTTCAGCATGGCCTCAGGGCAGTGCTGACCCTTTCAGCAGGCTTCAGGGCAGTGCTGACCCTTTCAGCAGGCCGCAGGGCAGTGCTGATCCTTTCAGCAGGCCTCAGGGCAGTGCTAATCTTTTCAGCAGGCCGCAGGACAGTGCTGAGCCTTTCAGCAGGTCGCAGGGCAGTGCTGAGCCTTTCAGCAGGCATCAGGGCAGTGCGAATCTTTTCAGCAGGCCGCAGGACATTGCTGAGCCTTTCAGCAGGCCGCAGGGCAGTGCTGAGCCTTTCAGCAGGCCTCAGGGCAGTGCTAATCTTTTCAGCAGGCCGCAGGGCAGTGCTGAGCCTTTCAGCAGGCAGGTCAGCATGCAGGAGCTGCCCCTCATTATCTGGATTTCTGCAGTTTTTTTTGTTTTGGGAGTTAATGATGATAGTTGACATTAAATATTCTTACCTGGTTGTTCCACATTCGGCCCTTTCCCCTGCAATCACAAAGAGAGAGAATTAAGGAATGAAAGAGGCATGTGGGATGCGAGCACATGCACCATGGGATTATTAAGCTTCCAGAGCACCGGGTGGGAGGGTGTGAGCCAGAGGAAAAAGGGGGGCTTTTCAAGCCCAACTGAATGGCTCTCTGCAAACATAATTCCTGAGACAAAGACCCTGCACGGTTTCCGTAGAGACCTCAGAAGGGCCCCATATAATAGCAGGAAGGGGATCTCTGCCATTCAGCTGGCCTTATGGAGCACTTATTAACCTGGACTTCATACACATTTAGGCAATGATGCTTCAGGGAGCTCCAGCTGCCCAGCACACAGTCGGGGAGCGGGGGGTGGGGGGTTGGATTCTGAGAAAGATGCTTATCTAGGATGTTATTATCAAACCTCATTTTTTACACGTAATAATAAATGAAGACCAAGCAGGTGCCATCGACCGTAACCCTGACAGGCTCCTAATAGACTCACATGTGAGAGATGATGTGAGCAAAGAGCGATGGGTGATGGGATTAAGCTGTAATTGACCATATGGGGGGGTGTCCTTTTGGGCGGGGGGTGTGCATTTGGGCAGCTGGACTCAGCTGGGCTGGGATGTCAGTTGCTCCCATTACATTAATACCTGGAATAGAGGCACCTGCCAAACAGTCTGTATGATGACATGCTGATTGATTGGCTGTAACAGCCTGTTTCATGGTGACGGACTCCCAGGGGAAGCCGATTCTCTCTATCAGAGCTTGGCCAGGGTGTATTAAACAAAAGCCCATTATCATGATGAAGATGGGCTACTGGCTGAATTTCCCCAAGATGGCCACATGGATTCGCCTACGACTGTGTGACCCAGAGCTACCCTTTGTGCTCCATAACTGCAGCGCTTCAACTCAGCGCGAATGCCTTAACGCGGCTGCCACATGAGAGAAGCTGCACCCTAACCTTAACCCTAACCCTAACACTCTCACCTTCTCCCAGGGTCTGCTTCAGGAGGTCATGTTTCGCCTGCAGCTTAATGATGAGGTTGCTGCCGTTCAGGTATTCCTTGAATTTCTGTGAAAACACACAATGTACTGGTCTAAGGGAACAGATTTCACCACAGAAAAGGAGGCAACATTTTGTGACTGCGAGCAACACAAGCCTAATACACTTGACTGATGTTAAGAATGGGACCTGGTAGCTCTTCCCTGCCCAAACAGCCAAATAATCAATAAAATAATATGGCGTGCCCTAGCCCAGCACACTCCAGCTCACCGTGAAGTAGAAGATTTCAGTCTCCTGCTGATTGGCTCGGCGCTTTGCGACATTCATCTTGCTCATGTAGGTCTCAGAGGCTGCAGACTTTATGGACTCGGTGGAGCGGCTGTGCTGGAATGCGTCAGACACATCGAAGTCTTCCACCGTCAGCATGTCCTGCAGCGTTTGCATGGTGGCATCCAGCGTCTTCCTCACCTATGAGGGAAAACCCATAAAATACAGTCAGTATAAATAACGAGAGATAAATAAATAGAGAGATAGACAGACAGACAGACAAACATGCTTCATTCACCCCAAAAGAAATATTCTAGACCCCCCCTCACAGTCTGCAAAATAGCCCCCTTCCTCGCTGTAATACCAAGAATGATGACAGATTACTGAAAGCCAGTAACAAAATCATTATTGCTCTATATACATGATAAATAGGGTCAAGCAATGACCAAAAACAAAAACTTTTAACTTCTGCTGTTGTTGAGCTGATTTTATATGCATAAGGAGACCCTAGTACTGCTCTATCCACTCCATAGGTAGCATTAAACTGAGAGAAATATGTGCCTGAAAAATTCAGCATCCTGACTCTGTGCCCTAGGGGCCCTGCAGTGATGGCTACTCTCAGGCCTACTCTCAGGCCTACTCTCGGAAGACACATTCCTCAGCCTAGCAGCTATAAATGGAGACCCAGAAGATTCGGGTTTATGATGGCTCTAGGATCCTCATTGTTTCACAGAGATATTAATATGTCACTTTTCTAAGATGCCACGGGTCATCCAATAGCAGCCAGATATAAGACAGAAAATTATCCCAACATCAATTTGGGCTGCAGGGGTATTACTTCTGTTACCAGCATCAGAGTACATTTACTGTTAGGAAGGGTATCAATGTGTGAAATGAAACCAAATCCCATCAGCAATGGTCAGTAACAAACACACTCGAGGGGCAAAGGAGACGTCCTGGGCTACACACACTGGCTGGCTGCCCAGCTCAGGAATAGGCCTCACCTCCTCATTCTCAATCTTCAGCGTGGCGAGACGGGACTGCAGCTGGTGGTACCGCATCAGCAGCTCAGTCTGCACGGGCTGCTGGGCGCTGACCTGGCACACCTGCGGGCAAGGCACCAGAGCCACCTTCTCACCATGCAGATACAGAACAATAACATGTGCCCCGTGCCCCGTGCCATTCAGAGTGTTTGTGCCAACTCATTATGCTTATGCAGTCAGATTCAGATGGTTTTCCGCCATTTCGATTTCTCCAAGACACTATTCATAGAGTAAGAGTTCTACTCCGGTACTGCTATGACGATACTGTACCTGGGGACACTGACCCACTGGCCATGTTATATACAGCTTGAGAAACTAAGACTTGAAAGAGCTTTGGCTCACCTCATCGCCCATGTGGGGCAGGTACTCAAAGCGCATGGGCGGGCAGAAGACCTGGTTGTAGATGTCCATGAGCTTGTGCTTGTCACTGCGAGCATCCAGGTTGTCCACAGCATTCTCAATGATATCCAGGCCCTCATGTCGTGAGGTTTCCAAGTTATACTCCGCTGACAGGTATGTCCTGAACGCGCGGGCCAGACTGGCTTGGTAGCCTAGGTCACAGCACTGCAAGAAGGAAGTAAAACTAAGGTTAAGATTGAGATTAAGATTAAGATTATTTTTTGATCCAAGGGGGAAATTCAGGTACACACAGCAGCAAGAACATAGTGTACAGACAACCATGTCTGTGTCATCCTACACTTCCCATGGAACTGTGTGTAATGCACACAGCAGTGGGAGACATTTTAGGTCACATGTGCAACTTATCAGTTATAGGTTGTTATTTAAATCTATTAGATCTATGGGAGAAAAAAGGAGCAGCTTTACAACTGCAACATTCCCAGTTCAACGTTATGTGTCAAATACTTCAGAACGTACAGAAGGGTAGTAAGTCTGAAGAGGACAGATTAACGCCTTATAATCAAACTGTCATATTCAATTATTAAAATCTTTTTGAGTGCCAAGGATATAGAATGCTTGTCCTTAGTAATGTGGTCCTCCAGATTGCTAAACAGATAGCCTTTAGTGAATTTATAGAGAACCTTGAGCTTCTAAGTTATAAACCCCATATACTGTGGGGATTCAACGGTGAGGAATGCTGACAGGCTATATGAACACTTATCTGCACTTACATCTATCATGTCAGACACGTCATGGATGTAATATTTTGCCACAACGGCGTTTGTCGCTGCCAGGTTGAGCAGATAGTCATTCCGTGCCTTGGTGCATTTCAGCTTGTTTTCAAAGTACTTGGCTTGTCTCTGGTGGGGGGGGGAGTTGAGGAAGAGTTGCACATCAAAAGGAAAGTCGTCAGTAAACAAACACCACTCTCCCATTTCGTGACACATTATTTATCTGACGACATCTCTGCACATGGAAGCACACCAACAACATCAGCACAGATGACAAATCATTGGTGGTAAAATCGACGGTAAAATCGTCTTAAGGGATGCCATCTACACGTCTCCTGCCAGTCTGTAGTGGCTTCAGATGACGTGGCTGGGCTAAATGCAGAGATGTTCACAGTGAAACTGCTGCTGAGGCTAATTCTCTCAAAGGAACACACCAGCACACAAGTCTACAGCAGCGTGAACACACCAGCACACAAGTCTACAGCAGCGTGAACACACCAGCACACAAGTCTACAGCAGCGTGCACCAACATTTTCAAGGAAGACGGAACATCGTGGACAGACAAAAGGGCTGAAACATGCTGAAATTATGGGATCTCCTTCGAAAATCCATAAGTAGTTTTTAAGAGACAAAACTTTCCCTGGAATTGACAGTATCCTTCATAAACTAACCTGCATTAAAGCAACAACATGCGGAAAGCAGTTGGTCTCCAAACATTCTAAACTATTTACCAATAGTTTATCAGATGTACGGTGCTTGTCAAACAAATGTGATTATTATGAACATGCTTCATTTGCCTGAATGTCAGAATGACAGCTATTCCTACTGGCTGTGTATCCTGTAGAGTGGAGAGACTATAGTACGCCATCATTTTGCTACATTTCCTTCACTGTAACTCCTCATCACCATAATCTGCCAGGTCACTCGGCAGATTTATAATGGATCGATCTGCTGAGGTTACAATCATTGTCTCCTCATTGTTCAGTCATTGACCTAGAAGCCCAAATCTTATTCTCTCTTTAAAGATTTGGTTGAGCTGCACCTATTTAACATCTCTTAGCGAAGTGGGGTTAGGGTTAGGGTTAGGGTTCAAACTCCTGCCAGGGCATTTTGTGGACATGATTACAGTAAAAACGCATGTATAGATCAGCTACAGCAGTGCAAATATCATCAGCTAGTCACCTCAGAATGTGAGACCAATGCTCTAAGGGCATAAGAGCTCAAGAAAATCCAGACACCTACACATAGCAGCCAGTCAGGCACCTAAATATGCAAACTGGCTTTCAGATGGAATTTCAACACATTATCCTCAGTAGATTGCTGAAAGTTGAACCGGCAGCTTTTTGGATAACCACCACGCCACCTGCTGGCCTAACAGGGACTCTACATGTTAACCCTCATGAAAGCAGCAGCCACAGCCCAGCACTGCCCTCGAGGCCTCACCTTCTCTTTCATCTTCTCCATCTTCCGCACGGAGCTGCGCCTCTGGGGCCTGTCTTCATGGCGCAGCAGGTTGATATTGATGTCTCCTGACTTGCTGAATTGCTTCTCCTCCTGCTTCTCGGCCTCCTTCAGCTTGCTCTCTGCACTGAGGCTCTCTGTGTGGTACATGTGGTAGGTCTTCATCACCTGGAGAAGGAGGGTGGGATGGAGAGACAATGAAATCACAGGCAAGTCGTCACACTAGGGCATATTCGGCATCGTTACTTATTTTGCACTCTAATGCGATGCAGACCCCTGCAACATCATTACACCCCAGCCATACTGGGGCATCATTCTGAAAGTGTACGGCACACTGATGGCTGCTGGGCAGGTGAGGATCTTTCAGAAAGACCTTCCCATGATGGCAATATGCCAGACAAAGCTGCATGTTGCTTATGCCAGCCTGGCAGTATACTGAGATGGGGCCTGTGATCGGAAGGTTCCTGGTTCAAGCCCTCTGGTTGCCAGAGTGATTTCAACATTGGGCCTATGAGCAAGGCCCTTATCCCCCACTTGCTCCAGGAACTTACTGACCCTGCTTTTTTAACTGTACATACCTTTGGAGAAAAGTTAAATAAATTTAAGCCAGACAGAGTTATTATTGGCTCTCCTTGAGATTCCCAGTGACGCTACTCGATTTAGCTCAATGTGTGTCATAAAATGCAATATTTTCAACAGGGATGCCAGATGTAATAAGAGGCCAAAGCCTTGTTCTAGCCCCTTGGCTCTCCCCCAGGCCCTGCCCCCATCTCTAGCCCCCGATGAGCACTCAGGGAAGTTTCTGCTCTACTGCTCAGCCGTATCACGTCTCTCCACATGGTCAGCAAATGCTAGCCGGACGATGGTTGGAGAAAACGGGCCTGATACTGGGCCTCACAGAGCAGCCCCCCCCCCCCCCCCCCCCCCCCCCCCCCCCCCCCCCCCCCCCCCCCCCCCCACC
>JAODJU010000130.1:14136583-14146658 GCA_026776725.1 Gnathonemus echidnorhynchus
AGGGGACATTCAGCTGTTACCCAGGGGACATTCAGCTGTTACCCAGGGGACATTCAGCTGTTACCCAGGGGACATTCAGCTGTTACTCAGGGGACATTCAGCTGTTACCCAGGGGACATTCAGCTGTTACCCAGGGGACATTCAGCTGTTACCCAGGGGACATTCTCTGGCAGGGAACCCTTGTCATGTGTTGTCCGTCACCAGGAAGAGTCAAGTGACTTATGTAGAGATAAATGGATTTCCTTTGCCAATGAGTTAAGTGTGGTTCCTTGACTTAAAAGTAGGGATGTCACTGATCCGATACTTACTATCAGTATCCATACCAGTATACAGACTTCTACTTACAAACTTTCAACTTACAGTATGAACTTTTAAAACGTAACTCGGAACGTAACTCATTCATAAGTAGAGGAGCGTCTGGACTGGCAAAAAAATCCTGGATGGCATATCAGCTGGCAGTGTAGTAAGAAACCGATATAATGTTCCATCGGAGTTAGGGCTAGCCCGAAAAATCACGGACATTCTTGCAGCCTTAGTGTGACATACTGTAAACAGAAGCAGCTAGTTGTTCAGCAACACAAGTATGTTGGCGCTGTTGTCGGCTGTGAGGAAATACGGTAACCCCTTCACATTCATGCATATGACATTCCTGCTTTGGTTATTCATGAGTTGGTTGCGAACAATCAAATGGGAATATTTTTGGAGCTTGCATTTCTCGCAATTATCTTTTAAACTTTTTGCTGATATTAATTTTACCTTATTAGTAATTAGTCCAAAACATTTTGCTCCCAGTGCGTACAGTGGAAAACTTTGTATATACAAGGGCATAATTTAAATGGTGAGTATATAGTATAACAAGGACCTAATAGGAAATGACAAAGTAATTTGACATGCAAGTGTACAGTACAGTACTGTTTGTTTAGACACTGGCAATAAACAGACATTTTATGTTATTGTTCAGGCTAGCAGACTATTATGGGGTGCCTATTATTTGCAAATTTTCACAGCTGCAGGGACCTTCTGCCCCTAACCCTCGCACATGTGAAGGAGTAACTGTACTTTACACTGAAGGAAGGAAAAAAGCAAAACTGCAGAGTCCAGTGTTTGTAAGACTACTGTCTGAACACAGTAACATTTACACAAACTAGATGTCATCAGAATTGTACTTTTTCTAAAATGTGGTTAACTACTACTTAAAAGTTTTATCTGTGCTCCACTGTCTATTTTGTATCAGAGACTTATGTGTACTATTTTATGATTGATTTCTTTATTAAGATATTGTATTTCTGTTTTTTGTGAATAAAACAAAGAAGCAGACTTGTGTAGATCATGTTGGCCGTGGATTTCTTCCTGAAGCATAGTGGCAAAGCTTTTGTTTGAGCAACATGACCATTATATTTTCCTATTCTTGGCGTACTCAAACCATGCAGCTACAACAAATGTCTAATTTAATGCTTAGTAGTTGATAACGGGGAAAAATATCAGCTTGATATTGATATCAGCATTTATTGGGATCAAACCAGAAAAATTACCATCCTGCCATCTCCAGCTAAAAGGCATCCTTGTTTCAAATGGCCACTAAAAATTACATCCTTATTTAATTATCTCCCCCAAGGTCCTTTCTCTTCTTACAATTATTGAGTAATTTTAGTAGACAGTGCCTTTAAAGGTCAAAAAGCTATTGCCATGCAGTTCCCTCTACGTGGTCAAAAGCAACCAGCAAAGAGTCACTGGAATGGATGGTGACCAACAAACCCTCATTTTCACTTGACAGACTTTGTATAAGTACCTGAACAATCAATATTTATTTATATGGAAGGAAGTACATATAAATAAGCTTTTTGAGTAAGAGAAACCCTGTAATGGTATTACAGTGAATGCTTGAGTGAACAATTTTCAGGTATTAATAATAATAATAATAATAATAATAATAATAATAATAATAATAATAATAATAAAATACATTTATTTTATATAGCGCTTTTCTAAAATGTATACAATGCAGAACATAGATGTAGCAAATACGGAATATGCGACATAAGGTCAAGATTGCTACATATCCTTGTGTTTTTTTAAAAAACAGGAAGTAAGCAACAAAAACAAGGCATGGCTTGTTTTCAGTGTATGATTTGCTTAGTATTTTTTTAAAAACGTCATTCTTGGTCATCAATCACCATTCTGCTGCCTGTTCGTTTCCCTGTTCGTTTTCTTTCAATTCCTTTTGCCACCAACTAAAAAAAAAAATATTAAAAAATCTCTCCTGCTATTGTAAAAGAACCACTCCCAAATGTTAACACTTAAATCCTTATTGCGCATTAAGAGGCTTCAGTCGATCACAAAGAGCAATACATCAGTCCTTAGCAGATGCCATGCACCAGGATACTTTGCTGTACCGCTCCTTTTGGCTCATAAATCATCTCTGACTGTAAAACAAATCAATATATCCTCAAGCTCAGCAGTCAAGGCGCTTTGTTTTATAGCCAGCTATATTCTCAGGAGATACTAGACTGTTCTCAAAGGCTGTCAAAGCCTTTCTGCTCCACTATGAGGACCTTCCCTCTCCTTTATCGCACCATAATCCAGCTATTAAGTTGAGATTCTGAGCTTTTAAGGATAGGAAGGAACTAAGCCCTTCTGAGGGATTTAAGGAACCCTTCAAAATGACTCAGCAATTTGTGACATTTACATCCAAAGTATATTTGAAATCTCGGATATTTTAATATATGAAAAAGGCTATTTTGGCCATGAACCATAAAAACCAACTGTTTACCCTCCTGTGTTTACCCTCAATAAGACTTGAGCCTGCCTGATACACAGAAGGCTCACAAAATACAGGGACAAGATTGTCAGTAAGGAGAGGCAAGTTTTGTGGATGTTGTAGAAGGAGGAAACGTAATATGAGAGCCAGTCAGTTAGCGGCCCTTTGTAGTGGGGGCTCTTTGAAAGGAATAAACACAATAAAGAAGCTGAAAACTCATCGGAAAAAACCCTCCTCCTTCATGATATTCTCTCCTATTCTCCACCAGCCACTGTCTGGTCTATAGTTTTGTTACACTACTAGAAATATTATGTGTGCAAAAATATTTACTTTATTGAAGCTTATTTAGAGGTCCCCCAACATGGCTAAACAATTCCCACTGTAGGAAAATAGAGCAAGATTTTATCAATAAATCTTTCATAATAATATTCCAAAGGACAATATAAAACAAGGAGAAACTAAGTGAAGGAAGCTTTTGACCAGTATTTGTAAATTAAAAGATTTTTTTTTAAATTATGGGTCAAAAAAACCATTGTGATCAATTAAGGGTTAACTTGCAACTGTAATGGATGAACTGAGTGAGTCTTACTCTGTAGACCAGTCTCTAGTTATTATCAGAGACTCAGTGTTGAGTTCTGATGCTGATAAATGTAATAATCAGTCACAACAATGACGGACACGACAAATGGCAGAGTTGTTTGGCATCGGACTGGCGATTAATCGCTTTGGTTCTGGACAGGGAAAGACGCAGTTCCCATCATCGATTAATCTATTCACATGGCTGTGTGACCTTGTTGATACTGACTCATGGGTCATGATGTCTCATCTCCACATCAACAGGAGCTTCCTCCGTCTTCCTGCTACAGACTGGGACACTAACAATGCATAATGTAACTTGTGGAAAGCTGTCAAGGTACATAACTTTTTGCAAGTGATACTGCAATTCTGAAAACAATAAAAGCTTGGCTTCACATAATCCCTTATCATAAGTCCATCTACAACTCATCATCCAATTCCGCATCATGTTGAGCCCGGAGCCTATGATTCCAGGCCATCAAGCAGCACATGCCAACAAAGGATTGGCAGTTTTAAGTCACTGATTGCTTGCTTTTCAACTGCGGGAGAAAACCCTTATTTGGTCAGCCTCATGCAAGCAAAGAAAGATTATTTCAGCAATATCCTTCCATTTTTGCTGATTCCTGAAGCCAACAACAAAAAATTATCACCTCAGCCGAGGAAATAACACTCAGTTTTGTGCAAACCTGAGACATGCATCAATTTCAACTAGTATTTATACTTGACAATTGTTTGTGTTTGTTTTGCAGGATTTAAAGAATGTGCAAATTTTAAAAAGCAGAAGATTGGGCAATGGTGAGGTGAGGCCATTGGGATGGACTGCTTGAGGAAATAGAGGCAGAAGACTCGCCTACAGGAAGCTCCACCAGGTGTCAAAACTGTGTCATGTCTGAGTGAGACCTCAGTCATTTCTAGAATGTGATGACCAAGCCATAATGCCTACAGAATCTGCACATGCATCACTAGAAAGGACAACAGCCTCAATGGGAACGTGACTCTGTGACTAACCTTCTTGAAGAGCCTGATGACGTCCTCACTGATCTGCGACAAGCGCACGATGACATTGTTGATGTAGATGTCGTTTAGTGTGGCATGATCTCGGCTCTCACGTCTCGTCTGGTTCAAGACCAAATACCAGCAGTTCACAGGCGAAAGGAGGTGCTGGTCCTTCCTGCAGCAATGGAGACAAACGGGGAGAAGTTCATCACACCGGCTTCATTTCATACTTTCTGTATTATTATATCTTAGGTGAAGATCACAATTTTGAAGTCATATCCAAAGAATTCCAACAGGGTAACAAACTTATTCTCACAGCTGTGTATGTGTGGAGAGTAACACTAAATAAGGTTACACATTTGCAAATTGCAAACCATTGCAAACTGTACCCCATGGTCAATCAGGCGATTCACAGAAAACGAGACAGACAGAAGTATCACAATCGCCAGTGTGGAGTAAAGTCAGCTCTGTTCTCACTGTAAATCTCAGCATTCATACTGACATGGCGGCCTGACATTGTATCGATTACATGACTCCTTTACAACGAGATCCCCTATTGACCAAAGACAGCCATCTAAGCCGAACATAATCTGCTTTCTTAGCTCTGTCCTAATCTCATCAAGATCATGAAAGGCTGCTCCTTGGCAAGGGGACCGTATTAGTTCCTGTTACTCTTATTTGGTGTTAGTCATGATGTCTGCCAGTACACTTCTGATCATCTCATTCCAGCCAATCCTCCCTGATGCCCTACAAGAACAAAAAGGCTCATGCTGGACAATTAAACAGCCATAACCAATTTTGACCTTGTAAAAGAGTCAACTGGTCATTGAATCACTGGTCAGCAATGCATGTCTGATGGCCAGCCAATCAGAGCATCGGGTGGAGTGCTGTTATTGGTACAGGCTGTTTGCATTGCTAGAGCAATGCCTTAATGATCTATACCTTGATTTTCTTTTACTGTTTTTTTACTTTTAATTTTTAGAAACGGCATGACTCCGCCCACCAAACTGTCAAAACCTCCCCCGGCAGAATGCGCGCACAAAAATTTCCTTTGAGCGCAAAGAGCGGCCGAAGGAAATGCACACCATGATGGTGGGGGGATAAAAATGCATTAGAGAAGGTGATATCATGATGAACGCGCATGCAGCTCTTCGTCCTGTGCTCGCGAGTTTCACTTCTGAATGTCTGCCAGTGTACACTGGCATCCCACCCAGGGTGCTGCCTGTAATAGGCTTTGGGTCCCCAGAATCTCGAAGATGAATGACTCCTTTTTTTCTAATACTAATTTAAAAAGGGCCGTTTTTTTTCTATAATCAAACTTGTCACACCATGTCCTGAAGTTGACCGACATTTTGACAGGTAAACATCAACGCCTTATATACCACTTTTCTTTTTTCATCCCCACTCATTAAAAATTTAGCAGAAGCAGAGTCCTGGCAACAGCTCGTTCAACCCCCACTACTTCCCGAGTTTTTGAAAGAAATGCAGAAAGACGTACCTTGCCGTTGGCAGTATTCAAAACACACAAACATGCAAAACGAGGTTGGGACACTTTAGGTCACCAGGAGCCAAACTGCAGTGCACATGTCCCTGTTGCTAAACACATCACCTGGTGGTATTTGAGCATGGAAAAAAGTCTCAAAAACATCATTGATTAGTCTTTCATTTTTTGGAAGGTTAGTTTTAATGACATGCTGTAGGCTGCTTTTTGTGTCACACAGGAACCAAGTGCTGAAGGTCTGAGAAGGTCTACACCAACACAGCGAGCCATTGGAGGGGGGCACATGCAGCTAGAGGCAATATTCACAGTTCCCAGGCCTCACTAATCAAAGTATCACATTGCGCCCTCTGAGCCACGGAAATCTGACAGGAGGACCACTTCCAAATGTGCCCTCATGGCTGGTACACTCTGGAGGTCCTGTGCCCATCTGCTCATAGCCAGTGAGCAAATCTTAAGCCCTACAAGAGGTTCAGTTCCTCATCATTGCACAGGACAAGCTCATCAAAAGTCATTAGAGGAGAGAGGGTATTGAAAACATTTTTCCCAGTTCAAGGGCATCACTGCTTCACTCCCGTATGACTAATTTTCCTGACCATTATCCATCCATCCATCCATACATCCATCCATCCATGTCCTATACCTGCTTAAATGTGTGAGATGTTTTGTGTGTTATGCTGTACAGTGTATTTGACCTCTTCCCTATAATGATCAAGATACGTCCAGAATGACTTATGTTGTCAGTTCTGGGATGAAACCTGGACGTATGTTGATGGATACCTATGATGGCAGTAGGAGTAGTGTTTAGGTAGCACAATTCAATTCAAATAGTGCATTTCCACAACATTACATTGTCTCGAAGCACATTATCTGTGCCCAAAGCCAAAGGTGACAGTGACAAGGACAAACGCCATAGAAAGAAGAAGCCTTGGGAGAAACCAGACTCAAAGGGGGGGTCCATCCTCCAGGGACCAGCAGAGGAAGTCAAATGGGCAAATTCCAATTCACACTGTCCCAATTTTAACATTTCAGTCTCAAAACAGGGGACAGGCAGGTGATGGGAGGCAGGTGATGGTGCTGCTTCAGATGGCAGTATGAACAGTGGTAATCTAAAGTGGACCTGCATACATACGTCTTCACTAATTGACTAGGATATTCAGCCCAATTGATAGTACAGCACCAAGTCTCCTAGTGGAGCACCCTGCTGAGCTACCTGACTTGGATCCATTGTTCCACCTGGGCCCACTGCCTGTCTGGAGCGTCTACTGTAATTATAGGGCCACAGGAAAGCTGTATATTGTTTATAAGGTCAGGTCATGAGAACAGAGAACATGCAAACTCCACACAGAGAGACTCAAACCCTGGGCTCAGAGGTGTGATAAATGATTTTATTTATTTATTGGATTTATTGAGCAAGGACAGCACAAAAGACAATGTTACATGCGAAAACAATGCAACCGTTGTTTTGTACGGAGGTTTTCTAGCCAAAGGCTAATTTGCAAACCTAGTCCTTGGTTGGGCTTTTAAGAACAGACAATAATTGCAATTATCAATTGATATATGATACTGATGATATATTCTTTGTGCCATTTGCACAAGTACAGGTACATTGGAGTGCTTCTCTTCATCTACCCCATCTTGCTCTTCACAGCTTGGGGGGTCACAGTGCAGGGTCAGCCAATGTGTGTTGCCCCTGGTGCAAGGGGTTAAGGGACTTGCTGAAGGGCCCCTGGGTATGTGACTGATCGGGCACAGCTGGTGCTTGAACTGATGATCTTCTGATCACAGGCAGAGAGACTCTGAGCCTGCTGAACCACTCACTGCCCCCAACAGTTATGAGGCAACAGTGCTGACCACTGTACCACCGTGCCAACCCAGGAAAGAATCAGACCAAAGTCAGTTCTTTTGAATGTCTGATCCATTGCAAAGGTGAATAGATAAATCAGAAAAAATTAAGACATTCCAAAAAAAACAGAAAAAAATGCTGTCCGGAGTCAAAGTACAATGAATTGCTTTCTGCTTTGGTAACCAATGCAGTGAGTTCACAAATGTGTTTACAGAATCAGATGCTTTGTCCCTCTCGTGTGATTTGGGGATAAATCACACTTCACACAAAGACTCCGCTCCTGAGAGAGGCTTTGATGCCACTCAAGCATGGCTGCTTATCGACAAGTAAAGGGAGTTGGAGGATGGGGGGAATCAAAGGGAAATCAGAACCAGAGGACTGAGGGAGGGACCCATCAGCTTCACACTTTTGAGAAGTCTGCTTTCAGACATCTTTTAAGAATGTTCTGTGCTGCCCATGCTGCTGCAGCAAGGGGGCCGTGGGCATTTTCACAGAAGGAACATTCCCACTGGCGCATTGCTCGGGCCTAGGAGCTGAAAAAGGCACATCAGAAAGCCAGGATGGCAGGTTACAAGCATAGATGGACGATGATGGTGAGCCTGTCACTTGCACGGTACCCAAAGGAACACAGGGCTGGTGTCTACACAGCATGAATACACAGTATAAAAATGTAGACCACACAAAGGGAAGTGAGCACTCTCACTGCACCGAGTCGGGATGGAGTCTACACTGCATGCATACATGGTATAAAAATGTAGACAGTGGACTATGACTCTGTGCCTGTAATCGAAAAGTTGCTGGTTAAAATCCTGTGACCAGCATCATGCCGACACTGGGTGACATTGAGCGCTTGAGCAAGGCCCTTAAACACCAGGGGCCCCGGACACCGGACAGCCCTCGCGGTGACACCCAAGCTCACTCTCTCCTCTATATGTGTCTGGAGACTAATGGAGAGCAAGACGAAGAAGTTGAACACAATTTCCACACAGGCTGAATGAGGGTGTCTCTATTAGCACATGAAGGCCAGAACGTGAAGAAGAAAGGCAGTGCTCTTCATCACGTGGCATTCATGACCAAAACGGAGCTGAATAAGTGAAGATTTCAAAATGTACCACATCTGTTCAGAGCCTCACCTGAACTGAACACTATTACACACTATTACACTATTATTATGGTGGGAAAGACTAATAAGGCATTTCATAGGCTATTAAAAATGCAAATAACTCAAAAGATTTTCCATGACAGCTGACATATTTATGTATTATAAACAAAAATAGGACTCTCACACACTGTTTTCCTCTCTCAGAAACTTAATTTATGAAATAAATATCGTGTAAAGTTTTACATAAAATCAGTCACTGAATTTAACATTTTTCACACAGGGGGTCTTTGAGAAGAATTATTTTAATCTGACTGAGGGTTATGACATTAGATTTGAATGCCAATTCATTTTAGTATATTTGAAACTGCAGAAATGGTCACATAATGTACATTAGGTACTTTTTTATTCTTTGGAATCAAAGTCATGAAAAACAGTTGAACTTTAATTTTACCAAACAGTAATGAATTGCATAATGTTGTGTTTCATAAAATTCTTAGGTCCAGCCGTACTCCAGCCCAACTAATCAAGTCTTAGACAACAGATCACATTAACTACTGACATCTCATTATGAAGCCATCGTCAAGCTTTCATGCATAGTCTGGGGAAGATTTCTCACTGAACTCCAAACAGTGATTTCAGACCGAACAGCGCAGAGTCTCACTCCTGGTTCAGCAGGTGAGGATGGACCTTTCCTGTTACTCAGAGATACTGAGAAATCTTTAATGACTGCCACCCCCTGCCCACATCAGATTAGTTGCTAATTACCATTTGTTAATGCAAACAATGGCTTATCTCTTTCAGACAGGTTGGTTCCCTGTTGAGAGTTAGAGAAATATTTCCCCGAAATGCCCATAACATTAAAATAGTAATTTAGCATTTTTTCAAACCTGGTCTTAAAGATCCATGTCCATATCAAAAAGACGGGGAAAGACGGGGGAATAAAACCCACCGTGTTTAGACTGTGACCCTGCTTCAGGGTGTGGAACACAGAATGCAGCATAGAGACCACACTGCCTCAACCAAAGGTCAGTCTTTATCACTTTTACGAGACTCATCAACCTGTCGAATTACACTCATCAGATGATGAGTCGATACTGCTCATCAGTCACCATTGATGGGTAAGATGTGTTACGTAGTGTTACATAGTGTAATATTTGTTACGTAGCTTAAGACAGTGGTTGCATAGTATAAGATGTATAGCAGGGGTCATCAACTATATTTTTCAGAGGGCCAGAGTTTTACCAGACAGTCTCCTTGGGGGCCGGACCCCCAAGAAGAAAATCAAATAAAAATCTAATT
>JAODJU010000130.1:14172251-14187691 GCA_026776725.1 Gnathonemus echidnorhynchus
GGGGGGGGGGGGGGGGGGGGGGGGGATCATGTTATAAACAGCATCATCTTATATTTGGGCCAAAATGGTAATAAGGAGCCAAAAGGTGTTTCTTGTGCACCTATTTTACATCATTCCACTGCCAGTTCCAGTTCCAATACTAAGAACAGAAATACAGATATGGCAAAATGTTTTACCATGATATTTTTTTCATACTGGCTGATATCAATAATTATCATGATATAATTCATAAATTATTATTTGCAGTAAGAAATCCTTTATTCTGAGGTCCCATTTGTGCTTAAAATTCCATTAGGATTGCCCTTAAACAGAATATGTAAAAGATCACTAACTGAATGGGCTGCAAGTAAGAATTAAGAATGTAAATGCCCTACATTGGCTTTGTTTGAAGGTAGACCTATGTAGTTCCAAGTCAGACCCCATTTATTTCCTGAAAAGGTCAATGAGTCTTGTGTTCTGAGATGCCCCTCTTTTGTGGCTTTCTTGTTAGCTTTAACAAGCCAGGCTATTCTTCTCTCATGAAGTTTCTTCAGCAGGAGAAAAGGCCCTGACTGGAAACGTTTTGTTCATTACATCGTTCTCTGGAAACTCTAGATCATAGGGGTGGGCAGTACTCCAGTACCATAGTTATTACCGGCGTGATTGTGCGCTCTGATATGGATTCGCACTATACCATTAATACTGCGATAAGTCAACAGTCTAATTTCATTTTCTTACAGCCTTCAGTTGTAATCTGAATATTTGTTCTTATATAGTATATGTAACCGGTTTATCTGCATTGTGTGAATTTACTGATAAATATACCCGATGCCATGTCCGGATAGCACATTAACATATTCAAAAACAGATTTCAAACAGATTTTGTGTAATTATGCACATTAAACAATAATAACCTGGTTACATATATGTAGAGTAGCAAATTAATAAGTAAAACATATTCGCTAAATCTGCATATATGCGCCGCTGCCTTCATGCAAGGTGTGCGGTAAATTGACACTATAAGCGGCATTTCCCATGCCAATGAATGTTAAACTCCTTTAACCTCCAAGCGAGATGTACTTTGGCGTATGCAGCCCTTATGTTTCATGTTTTTGAAGTTTGTGTTTTTTGATCAACTGTATAAATGTTATTTTTTATACAAATCAATGCAGGTGAAACAATTAAAAAATGTACATTTTCAGGATTACCATCTCTCATGCATCTGTTGTGATACACTTTCAGACTCTCATGCTCACGCAGGAGATCTTACAGCTAATCTATATTATTATAATAAAAACCTAAAATTAGTGATATCAAAAATGCTGGGGTAGTTTACGAACACTAGAGACCTTTTACAAGGTAATGAAATGTCTACATATATGTAAATGCAGGTGCATATGTGTGCAGACTTGTCTCGAATTGAAAATCTCACTACAGCCAACTGACCAAAGTTGGCAACCCTGCATTTTATTTTAAATGAACTATAAAATGCACTGTTTTCAGCAGAAAAGGCTTATCTTTCATTTTGCGTTGTTACTCCGACAATTATGAAATGCATATGAGAAAACATTACTTATGTCAGTTTTGATATCTTTTCAAAGTAACACCACCCATATCCAACTGTAATAGTGATTAAAGTGCATGCACAAAATATATTTTTAAGATTTACATAAAGGGACATGCCACTCCCAAAAAGTAATACTATGATATAATACTTTCACCATCCAAAAAGTGAAAAATACCATGATAATAATTTTAGGTCACCCCTACTGTTCCTGAGAGGCCTGAACCACCACGTTTGACACTAATAATCACCCCACATTCAAAATCAATAAAATCTGGTATCTTAACCATTCTACTGTTTAGTCAGTAAATGGCCATCTCACCCCTTGCAGGCTGTATGTATTCAGATGCAGCCACATGACTCGCTGTTTGTAGGAGCAGGCTGTTTGTGCTAACAAGCAGCTGTTCCTAATGAACTGGCCACTGAGTGCATGATTTCAAACAGCAATAAGTAAAAAAAATGACAGGATCCAATTCTGACATGGAATCTCATCATCAGTGGACTTTACTGTTGCCCCAAGGGAATGAAAATGTCAGCGTTACTGTTAACCAGGCATCAGACAGAAACAGCCACAGCCCACAGCTCTCCCCCGGAGAAGGGGGTGCTGCGGAACGTGAGTGTTTCTGGACCTGAAACGGGCAAATAAACCACATGTAAATCACCATTCTCTTCTCTGTTGCACAATGTTACATCACAGGTAGCGAACAGCCGGTGATTAAGGCTGTAACAGGGCTAAGAGCGAATGGGAAAGTGCAGCTGCTGAGCAATGCGTGATGATTCAGAGGATCCACATAAGCTCATGATGCGTGTAACCTTCAACTAGAGCTCAAAATCTTCTAATGGACGCTAATAAGTGACCCAGCTTTAAGAGGACGATCAGCAACACATACGCCTCACCATACTTGAGTTGAACCTGTAGCCTCGTGTCACAGGTGACTCCTTGCTTCGACGTAGCTAAGCAGCTGTTCTGCCCCTGTTGTGTCCTAACATTGAGGCTCTGGGTGGTTCCAGCTGCCCATGAAGTTGGACTGAGACACCTGGAGTTGCAGAGGTACACTGAGTCACACGCCGGGGTCAGCCAAAATCGCTGACCGAGTCTACAGAGCTCCCTCAGTCATTAAATAAGGATCCACGTGTGGCAGGAGGCTCACATTTAGCTGCCTTCTCTGCTGCTGCAATGAGCATAGCAGTGTCGCAGGAAGCAGTTGCAGGAATTATTCTTCCACTGCACTTATTGCTGGGTACCGACCTACAGCAAACTTCCCATTCATCAGTGTCTCCAGTTATGGCCTTCCTCTGTCATCTGCTGGGGCGTCCTCAGTCTCTTTATTCTTTATGGTTCACACTGACTGCCTACATTACACAAGGTTCGCTTTAAACCAACACTCAAGGATGTTCCTGCAAAATATGGCATGCCTCGAGAGCACAAATGAACATAAACATACCAGCAATTTTGTGCTGTTATTAAAGGAGAGTCACTAAGCATTTACAGTTTGCCTCAGAGATCTGTCTTAATGGTTAATTTGTCATAACGAATCACGTCTGACAAATTATTTCATAAAAGTGTATGAATAAGGAAAAAAAGACATACTCTCAAGTGTGTGCTTAATGCAGATTTGCAGTTTGACCACAAGATTGAATCTGACTGATTAATAAATATCAGGAACTCCCTTTTTCACTTGCAATAGGCAATGAAAGTCAGAGCAAAATGAAACACTTCTTTAAATGCCTTATTCAAGATGAAGGGCGAGGCTTGAAGTGGAGGATTAAATTATCTTTCATAAAAAATGGATAATCAGACAAGGAATGCATACCAAAGGGCAGGGATGCCCGATCTTCTCCTGAAACAGACCGACCAACCCAAATCAGGTGCACGTTCCCACTGCCACCTGACTTGACCTGTCACACCGGCTTCCATCAGCGATTTCTCATGTTCGAGACAAATCGAACCTGAGAGGAAGAATATGTATGTGAGGAAGAATGAGAGGAAAGGAGACTGAAGCACCTTCAAGTGGGATCTGATGAAAAGTGGGATCCAAAGAAAGTCCCAGGCACACAGGTCCGAGGGGGTCCGAAGAAAGTCCCAGGCAGACAGGTCCGAGGGGGTCCGAAGAAAGTCCCAGGCAGACAGGTCCGAGGGGGTCCAAAGAAAGCCCCAGGCACACAGCTCCAAGACAAATGAGGAAGTGAGAATGCTGTTGTGTTTTCAAGCTTTCAGGCTTTTAACATCCTTTAGGTTCAGGGCCTGAATAGGTAAAGGCTGTTCTAGGGGCAAAGGATGTGCAGTATGATATTGGGAAGGTGTTTAACACATTCTGTGTTTAATATACCCCACTGTGATGATTTTACCGTCCATATGTGAATAAGCTGAAACAGCAATTTGGTACAGGCCCATTCTGAAGTCCTACAGCTGATCACAGAAAAGCCAAGCAAGCCACAACCTTCTCATATTATATGCGTTCGTCTTGAATATATGTTTAATATATTGATGTAAATCCCATCATATAACGACCTGTAGCAACAGAATCTTCATTCGTGCTGCATATCCGGAGTTGGATGACGTCCTATGTCATTGCAGGTAAGAGCTCTGTTATTTGGCAGTTGGGGTTATAGCCTGGCAGAGTGTCCCCAGCATAAATACCTCCTTCGGGCCTGTCAGGTGCCCACGTGTTCCCCACTGGCAGCAGGCCGAGACTGAGAACCCCTCCCCCAAAGCACACATCCTCTGCCAGCCTCCCTTTCCTTTCAGTTTAGCACTCGCAGGCCTAAAGTCGGCCTTTCATTAAAGCCTCCACACAGCCAGCCTCGCTGGCTGATAGAACTGAGCACAACGCCTTTGTATTGAAAACGTCCCCAATCACCAGCCCCCTTCACAGACATAAAACCAAAAATCTATTCTGGCTCTGTCTTCAATTTTTGTGTTTTTCATCCTTGTCACCCTATACTGGATAAATTGTTGTCAAAGGATGAATAAATTGATTTATATTTAAATTTAAAACCAATATTTTAGATTTTGTAATTCACATTTTTTTTCATCAGCAATAATACAAAACAACAATATCAACAATAAAACAGCAGGACTGAGGGCTACAGCTCGTGAGTTTCTGGGAGGGGCTACTGGTGACCTGTGAGCACCTGAATTTGACAAGGAAATGCCAGGGATATTCAAAGAATGTTAAAATTCCCACAATACTGATCAAAGACATTATGAATCTCAAAAACGTATGTTTACAGAGATCAGGATTTACTCGCTCCAGATTAAAATGTCTGAGCTTCCAATCCCCTAACAGACATTGGCGTGTAGATACAGCATCCCTTACTGCCCTGTACCCTGGTCCTTGCTGACTCAAGACAGCCCATTTGCAGAAGCAAAAACCATGGACTAGACACACCTGTTTCTCTTTTTCCTGGCATCGAGTGCGAAATGTCAAGTGATGTTTGAAGCCCACTGCTGAAGAGAGGGGCAGCTCATAGCATAAATCTACTTATACGGCTTAACCATGACACCCCCAGCACAAATCTCCCCCTCTTCTTCACCGTCTTCAAGAGCATCCTAGATTAGGTGACTATTTCTTTGCATAACTATCACTTTATTAACTGTACAAAATGTCAAAAACTTCCAGAAAAGCACACAGTAATAATTAGCAGTAACCAAGGTCACTAAGAGGATAGTAGCAGCATAACAATAAGATTGCTGGGAAGGGATCAGAAAGGAGTGGAGTGTCAGTGCAGAAGCTGCACAGAGGTAATTATTTATTTCGCCCCCATGAATTTACCTCTGTCCCTAATGCCCCATTCAGGTTATTCTCAACCTGCCACCTGACTGTCACTTTCCTGCTGATGCTTTCTGTCGTACACCATAAGCTCCTGGGATAGTGGATTCCCTTCCTGACCTTCTCACAATGCTGGATGATGAATAGGTACAGAGTAACCGGTCAGCTTAAAACACTTACACTAATGCTTCTACCATAATTCAGCATGTAAGATGGTTTTAATGGAGGGTCAGTGGCACTTACACATGCACAGCTATCATAAAAACATCTTAGTCTAATGCAGTGGCTGCATTTCAACTAACCATGATGGTCAAAGCAAACTAATGGACTAAATGTGATTTGTCCCCATGTCCCTTTTGCTCTGTGCTTGCTGCAGAGAATTTAGAAAAAAAAATACAAAAGCTTAATAACATACTTAGTGAAAAACCCTTATCTACGGATTTCTGCTAGTACAACATCATTCATTTGTCATATGTTCTTTGCGGGTTTTTTGCAGACACACAACTCTAAGGACAGTCCATCAAGGGTCATTTCTGAGTCTTTGCATCAGTTGATTTAACCTAAATAGTTATTCTCAGACATTTTATTAGCTCTGGGACTTGGTATGTTCTACACAGCATAATATGCAGATTTATAGCATGCAACTTCAATTTGAATTGAATAATGTATTAGATTATAAATCAATTATTAATGCATTCTATCATTATATTACAACCATCTTCACAAGAAACCTTTTAACAAAGAAGGCTGGTGATACTATTTAAAGTTCAAGCGTATTCTGCACACGTTCGCATCTTGTATGCAACTTAATAATTTATCATCATTGATAAAATATAGACCTCAGATTAGCTGCTGGCTGTGCTGCTTGGATGTGTGATATTAGTAATATGAATGGTTTATTAATTTTCATGGTGTCCCTTCATATATACATGCTTGCTTCAGACATGTCCGTACATGTTAGAAAGAATGAAAGATTCACACCTTTTCCTGCTAGCAGGAAACTTGTCATTACCGAGACTCTTTCAGTTTCTGATCCACCTTTTACGTGTGTTTACATGCTATGTGAAGCATCACACATTGTGCTGCTTAAAATGTACAATATGTGCATCATAAAAGACAACAGGCTGATGACGGAAGTGTGGTTTCACCTTGGAACCTGAATTACTTCAGCAAAATATGCAGATATGTAAATAATTAAACACATCAAATAATAGGGCTTCCTCATCACAGAGAGACAGCCAGACTATTTTATCTCCAGCAGGCAAAGTCATCTCAGAAATGGAGAAAGAGCACTGCGGTGCAAACAGAAGCACATTCATCTTGATAGCACACTAGGTGACTTGTAGCAGTAGCACAAAGACTGGATCATCATGCAAATATTGTCCTGTTTTTGGAAGACCTTCTTCCCTTGTCCTTTAGCGCTCACAAATAAAACCCGATAACCGAAATGAACAATATAAATAATGAAGCATTTCAATAAACCTCATTTGAGAGTTGCTGTGAAAATGTAATTAGACTATTGATAGTCCCCAATGAAAGACTAAAATAAGTGAGCACAGAACCGCTTCAGAAAAATTAAAAAAAAAAAAATCAATCTAATCACCTGACCGCAAAGCAAGATTAAATCATAGTTTGGTCTTCCATGCTGGCATTTATGTCAGCAGAAGGCACTATAATTCAAACAAAGCTCATGAGATATTCATGCAGTGCCATCAAATGCCAGGACCAAAAGAGCGACCAGTCCAGCTCTGCACAATCTCCAAGGCCATCAGCGCACCATTGCTATCAGCTTTTAAGGGAAATAACCGGATCAATTAGTCTAAAAGAAACTACAATCGCCGGGGTGCATACGAATCACACACCTAACGATCCGAAATGCGCACAGCTGCGGTTAAACACTGACAAAGCTGCACTTGGCAGCAATGAAGGGCTGAGTGTCTGCATGGGGACCGGCGGTATATTAACGCCACACACGTCCCCAGCACAGATAATATTTTGTTCTACAATTTCCCAAAATTGCACTTTTAAAGCCTGAAATGTACGGGAATTTCATGACAAATATTTTCCAATGGTTATTTCTTCTCAATAGGCTATATCGGGAAGCGTGAGTCCCTTTGAGTAAGTGCAAACAGCACTTTATTTATACTGTTCGAATTTTCCGCATCGGCTACCACTGAATCAGTCACCCCGTGGTACCGTAGTAGCATATGTTCCCTTTGGTACATTTGGGTCTTTGCAGGCTATTTAATTTTTCTGAAGCATTTCCGATCTTTAAGAAACGATGTATGTTTCACAGATCGCGTCGAGACTTCCCAGTGAAAGACATCTGTCATCGGAAAACAGAAAAACAGTTTACCACAAGACCAGATATGATTCCTGCACGTACGTTTAGACCTAATACTTTTCTATTTAATTTTGCATCGTTTAGAGTAACTATAAGTGCTCGCCGAGTAGAAACAAAAGCAGACAATTAAGCTGATCAGGGTGATCACACTCCAGATCCACCCTAATGTCTGGCATCAGAGCTCCGTATCCCAAGGATCATGCCACACAGTAAGTGATTCTGCTTAACCATGCTTTACTTAATAAAATACACCGACGACTGTCATCACAGTCGATTTCCGATAATCGATTAGGGGTAGTGACTCATCACAATAAAAACGACTAGTTTAGAGATCAGATCTATACAGAGACAGCACATATGCATCCACATTTTTGACTATTGCAGAAAGTACCTTGACACTAAACAATGCATCCAGACCTTATTCGTGTTGTCTGTTACGATGTTACGCAATGTTAGAGTATCCATGAATAAATCAAACCAGACAGAATATTAACAGCTCTCTTAACACGCATTTTTCAGTTACGGGTGGGTCTAACCCAATGAGTGACTTGTATCCAGGAGTGATGCAAAGACAATCTCCCTCAATAGGTAGGCTATAACATACAAATGTACCTGAGAAGACAAAACAGGGACTATGTGTACACACGCTTGCAGGTTCAGCTCTTTCTGGATATTCAGCAGCTTTTTTGATTACGCTTGCATATAGCTCAGATTTTCTACAAATATATTGCATGTAGCTTGTTACTATATCTGCACAAAACCAAAGGGCAAAATATCAAAACGCAAGACATGCACGTAAAACACCCACCTTTCACTTGAGTCTCGTACTCCCCAATTATCTCCTTATCCTTCTTGAATTTAGTTTGAGATGACATGTTTCCTGAGGTAGGGATTGTAGTAAGAAGTAAGATGCTCAATTGGTGTAGATCCAATGCTTTTTATATTTAGCTGGCGATTCGCGAATATTTTTCTTCCAAGCAAGATTGTCCCTGTGATTCCCTCCCTACATAAAACGTATTTTCTCGAAAACAACTAAAATTTCACATAGGCCAGGCCCTGGTGGTTTAAAGTTAAACTTTTAAAGGCTATTTGATGTCCACCTGCATCAATGATTTTATTTCTCGATCCGTGCAAAGAAGTCATACGCTCTAGCGAGGAAAAGGGACTCCACCTTCATTGCGATAACATGCCTCCTGAAGCCTGAGCAGCGGTCGCAAAAAAAAAGAATAGACCGTCTTTATCCAAAAAGCGAAACGGACTACGAAACATCAGACTTTAGGTTTCCTTCCATTCCCAGCGCATTACATGTATTTAATTATTATTTTTCATATATGTCCATAAACGTGCAGCTTGATAAGGATCGTTTTAAACGCCGATGTTTTTTTGCTGCAGGGCTAGACGAAACGCACGGATCGTCACATTAGACTCCTCCCATTGTAGAGCTGCCCCCCCTTCGCTTCTCCGTAATTACACGCTCATTGTGGACTTGCACGGCCCAGCATCGGGAGATGAATGGGAAGTTGTTTCGAAACTGTGCAGACAAAACGGTTTCAAATAGTGTCATAGATTTTTTTTCTTTATTTTTTTTTTTTTAAAAAGAAAAAACCCATATGGTTGTTTTGATGCATTTGTAAAGGAAATGTATAAAAGACGATAATGCTCTTATTGATAGTATTGTTGTGGCATTAATTTCTGAGCTGTTAACATAATTATTGTCGAGGTCATTTCAATGTCTGGATGAAGAATTCAGAATAACGTTCGGCATCATTGAGGTTTCTTATGATGGCAGTATCGGGTCCACAATCGCCCCCATCCCCCATCCCTAAAGGTTGAATGATGACAGATGTGCGCCCATCATGACAGGCCGCAGATGCAGACATAGCACAAAGCCAGATTGCAACAATGGTGCCCCACCTAAGTGTTAATATGTAACCGGACATATTAACCGGAGTTTGAGGCTGCGCGTGCTATACTCAGCAAAATCTGCTGAATTTTAAGAATTTACTAAGTGTATGGATGAATTCCTGAATCTGGATTTATGATGAATGGATAGATAATGCCAAAATTTGTATGGCAAGCAGAACAGTATTTCAGAAATGTTAATGTACGCCCTGTAGTAATGTTTCGGTGAGTCTGGTATCACAAGTTTCCTGTTAACCCGTCACAGTTTATTTAGCTCAGCTTTAAAATACATAATGGCTAAGCTATCAGAAAGCATAACAGCAAAGTTACAGGCCTACAATGTATATTGCCAACAATAAAAGATCACTTAAAAATAGATTGGCAGATGAATGACTGGTCATCATCAGTGTAACTTCTCCATCAGAACAGTGTATAGAGAAATTTTAATCATTATTGCTTTGCAGAACTTTTTAGCATAAAACCCTTTTTGCAAGGTGTGGTTTCCCCTGGTTCTGCGGGCAGTTGGCGTCAGAAACAGTGAAAACCAAAGCAAGCTTTACTGACCTCTGCTTTCCGTTAGTAATATATCAACAAAAGCCAAAAATATTTATGGAGTTTTTATTTTTACTCCTTCTTGAAATCCATTTTAGTACCAGGGTGTTTAATTATACTATTCTGGCATTCTTTAAATTTCACGTTGTTTGTCAGAAAGCACAGGGATATTTGATACCACATAGTTATGTATATGTATATGTGGTTGGTTAATCCAGTACTCTAAAGTTATATTCATCTAAATGTCCTTTGGTGAAATATTTCCCTCAAACATGAACAGAGAAGTATGAAACACAGATGTGCAAAATGAGAACAGACATGTTTTGCATATCACTACATGTGATCCACCAAATACTACTAATAAAAAAGCTGTATAAATGATATTTAAAGCAATTCCCATCTATTGTAAACACCATTCCCTAACTCATGCTGTCTCATATCTGTCTGGTGAAAGGGCGACTATAAGGAGGTGAAAGAGTGACTGCTCTGCTAACCTATGTATGGAGTGTATACATCTCTCATCTTCATGACCTGCAGAATCCTATCGTGGTCATGTTCATATTACCCATGTACACTAATATAACAAAGAGGTTATAATGATTTATTCACTGGCCTTTGCATCTTTAATGCTGCAAAAATGTATTTAGTTTGAAAGTTGGAAAGATCCCCACAGTTCAAGAGTAGAAGAGAGTAGATAGAAGGCTGAACTTCCTCAAGACTGCAGCGTGACTTGTAAATAATGGGTCTACATGCAATACACATGCTCGAAATTTCTATTACACAATTTATCAGCAAAATGTTTATATTTTACAGTTTTAACTACTAGAGAGCCTAGATTTATCTGGTCAGCCATAACTAAAGAATATAATTAAGACATTTACATTTGAAGTGCAATGAAATAATCAGTGCTTGTAATCCTTTATAGATAATTTTCAGTTCTGAATGGTTTGAAGTAGATTGCATTTAGGCCTGGTGTTCATGCCTAGATAACATGTTTTTACTTTAATCATAGAAAGATGAATTGTGTTTCTTTATGAGGCCGGTGATCCCTTTTGTGCACAGCTCAAATGCACATCATCTAAATGCAAAATGGCAGTGTGTCACATACGTGTAGATCAGGTCGATGCCATTAAGAGCTGCATCGGAGATGCTCATTGGCTGTGATTCCAGAGGGTTTGGGACCAAAGACTTAACCTGACGGCTCCTGTCAGCAGGATTTTTGTTAGTTTGTTCGCCTGAGGGAAACTTCATGCCAGGAGTAACACAAGCTGATCCTGTGAGCAGCCAGAGGAAAAGCCGATCTGTGACCTGACAGGAAGCGAATCCAAACGAACCGCGCACTGGCTGATAGAATGAAGTGTGCATGACGTCCCCCGCTTTGCACCCTGTGTTTTCTGGGCCAGGCTCCAGGCTCCAGGCTCTAGGCTCACAATGACCCAGTACTGGATAAGTGCTTCTGGAAGATGGATGCATACTGCGAGAGACAAGAAATTTGTGCAGAGCCTGTTAGAGTCTCTTAGAGATGAGCTGCATAAAGAGAATGGGTAATGAAGGTGATTGTAAATCCAGTTGCTTCTTGACTGTGTGCTATAAGTAAATAGGCCTACTTCAAATATTCCAGTTTTATTTCTTTATTTAGAATTTTAGATCAAAGTCTTTTCTGCTATTATTTCTATTATTTTCTCATTTGCAGTACATTTTTATGCATATTTTCTCTGAATGTTTGGAATGTTTTGTGATGAGGAACTGTGTGAGGCCCTGTGCAGACATAAGGTGAACAAAATGATGTGGAAAAAATGTTAGAGGTCACTTGTGATATATCTGTTGTGTAATCAAAACTGTGTTGTTAACAATAACAATGGACGATTATTAGCAGTAATCTGGAACAAACCCTTCTTGTGAGTAAATAGAAACAGCTCCCTCCTAGCCTTCAGTTGTCTAAATACATTTTATGGGTGATGAACCACCCCAGCAAAATTGAGGTTTGGGTGGAAAACTAAACCGTATGGGATCTGAAATGGCTTTTGGTGCTGTGAAGGTGTTTTGCTTGCACAATTCTTACCCCAGTGCTGGTCCGCACATGTCATGCACTGCTGGGTTAATCACTACAACCACCCCCCAACTATGTACGTCGCTCTGAATTAACTGCATATCAAAAGCCCGTCTGACCTGTCCAAGCCCAAACCTTGTTCCAAGCTTTTGTGTTTATAGGGGCTTTTAACAAAACAGATTTCCATGGAAAAGCACATGACTGCAACCCTTCAGCCTCAAAGGCTTTAAAAGGAAAGCTTGTATCATTCTCTCCAGCTTTCAAATAAAATATGAGCATGAGAGATTATGCAAATCCCCCCTCCCCCTTTTTTGTGATTGGCCATATCGCTGCCTACATCTCTCTAAGCACAAGTGTGCTCTTTTCATACGGACATTTAACTACGAGGGTCACCAGAGATTTAGGAAAAATCTCCTGCGTTCCTTGCAACTCCACCTGTGACACCCAGCCGCTGTTACTGGCTCCAGGAGAAGCAGCCAAAGCTTCAGGGCGCCCTTTCTGACACTTGGAGGGATTCTTCTCCTTTTTTTTGTTTACAACAAAAGTGAGAGCAGGCCGCCTCCCTCCGCTCGCCACTCATTATTAGGCAGCTCAGGGAGAAAGCCTGGGAAACTATGACTTCACTGTTTTTGAGGCACAAAGCTCCATTGTCTCGGGCCTTCACTATTTCATTCTGGAGGCCTGAGTGGGGGCTGCGTTCGCTTTCACCAAAGCGAGGAGCAGCCGAAAACAATGTCCGACCCTGGGATTCTGTCTGGAGTACTGTGGCAAAAGGAATTAGAATAGCACTGAAGAAGAAGAGGAGGACTGGCTCAGTGCTGGGGGGTTTGGTATCTTAAAAATTCCCCCAATGAGGGAATGAGGTCAAACCCATGACTTTAGGGAAAAGGAATGCATAGTTCTTTCTTTTATACTTTTTATTAGTTATCATAATATAGGACTGGCTTGTTATTATTATGATTGTTACGTACCAGGAAAAAATATGTTCATAAAATGTCTGTGAATTAAGTTTATGTTTCATTTGGATGTACTGCTTTATTGGTAGAATAGCCTTTTTGCCAATAATAAGCATTTATTAAAATGGCACATCTCTTTGTTTGTTTTGTCTTTCTTTGGCAAGATAAAGACACTAATTCATAAATTAGCCTCAAAACTACACTGTCAATACTGAGAAAAAAATTATTAAATGTATAGAGACGTCAAGGGGATCGGAGAGAGGGACGAAGTAAAGTGACCTCTGACCTCCAGTGACCTTCCCAAAGCCTTTAGAAGATTCACGCCGTCTTTCCTTTGTTGATGTTTTCGCTGGATGGGGGCGATCCTCACAAGCGTTATGGCTTGTCAGCTTTCAAATAATCCACAGAAAATCACCCAGGCCCCATAAAATGCTGAAGCTAAAGAGAATTATTTACAGGCTGGCTGTGTAGACTGCATTTCAGTGCCATTTGCTTGACAGTTTATATACACAGCTTGGCAAGCTGAGACATTTATCCAGCTTTTGCTGAACTCGTGAACATGTCTGTCATACCTCGAGCACATCGCATGAGACGTGTGGAAAAAAATTAGCCATCTTTTTTTTAAACCTTTGAATGCTTATTTTAAGATATTTAATAAGGTCTAAAACTTTTCAAATACAAAATATTGCAGGGTTTTTTTTTTATCTAGTTCAGCTACATTTTCTCAAAGTCAAAATTGGTAGCTATGTCTAAACACTTTGGACATGTCAGACATGCACACCTGAACAAAATGTTATAGTGGATTGCTGTCCAAAGTTCTAGGAATTGGACCTCTAGGACTCAAACTGATTCAGCTTTAGAAACCAAAACAAGAGAAATATGGGTTTAATAATTCTACTATACTGGTGAAACACTTTAACCCTATGAACAAACAGTTTTGTTAATATGGTTTATGTTTAAAGTGTTAGCTGTGTGAATTATTTATGCATTTAGTTTCATTATTAGTCAGAAATGAAAATGAATACAGTACATTTAAGGGTTACCACACACATACATAAACATGCACACAGAATTTCATTATATTCACCTTGGTAGCCAAAACCACACCTATGCATTTGAAGAATCTGAAATATTTCCTGAATTGCGCGGCTGTAAGGGTTCTCCTGTGGTTAACATCTGGCTCTCAGCTGGCTTTGGCTATCAATCATAGTTATGAGTTATGACTCACTCACTCATTTCATTTTTGCAGTTTGGTCAAAGGTCAAAGTGGATTTGAAGAATGTGAGGCCATAAACAAAATCCTACGTAAATGGCATCCTTTATTGGTTAGTAACAATTATTCTATGAAATAGTTTAACAATAACATTTTTAAGTATTGTGTGTTTTTGCTTACACGACCACACATATTTTTTCTGAGCAATTTAGATTAAAATTAATTCAACATGGCTTACCACAGCAAATGTTGCCTTTGCCAGAATATGGCTGCATTTCATTCCAGAAACTACTAAGTAAAACTTTTTTTGGTCATCTGTTCACCCTAGGACAAACATGTCAAAGGAAGGCACAAAGCTCCAGAGCCACTCAGTCTATAAATGTGTAAGTTTTATTTGGAGAGGAAAACGGACAGCTGAGAAATTAATGGAGGGCCCATATGGTTCCATTTTTTTCTTGTAGTCACAGGTCTTTCCTTTTGGTTGGGGCCGGTAATTATACAACAAAGTAACACTTTCTCCAGTTTGTAACTTAAATCAAAGATCAAAGTTAGCAGCAGGACGAGTCTGGACCCGTGTTTAGTTCGGCCTTGATTGAGCAGACGTTTATTAATGAGAATTCTTGTGAATCCCATCGAGCATCATTATTAACAATGGCTTTGAAATAGAGTAAATCCCTATTGACCGATGCGTTTTTCACACACGATGCTCGCTTTGCAAGCCTGTGGATGAGGTCATGTTGAAGACACTACTTGTGAACCTCATGGGCAGCAGTGATCACAGCGGAGATGGGCAGGGAGGGGGATGCTGAGGCCTTATAGGATCCCCACTCTACCTGCCACCCCCCCCCAAGTGCTTAGTGGGGTTATGGAGGCCTGACTGTGCTTCGTCTGCTACCATTAGGCCGAGCAGCACGGAAATAGATGGGTGGGTGATGCTTCCTTCATTTTCCTTAGAAAGCTGTGTTACGCTCCAGTCTAGGGTTGGAGCCTAACAAAGTGAAAGGGAAGGAGGGATTGGGAAGGACAGGAAAACCAGAGCTAGGAGAAGGGAACACGGGACACAAAGGGAGTCTTTTTTTATAGTTTTTTTTATAGTTTTTCACAGAC
>JAODJU010000130.1:14192622-14230703 GCA_026776725.1 Gnathonemus echidnorhynchus
TGAGAGTGAGCCTGAAACCCACACATCCAGTGGAAGACCATTCCACAGCTGAGGAGCTCTATAGGAGAAAGCTCTGCGGCCTGCTGTAGCTCTTTCTACCCTAGGTACTAACAGATATCCCGCGCCTTGAGAATGAAGTAAGCGTGGAGGGTTGTATGAGGTCAGCAGATCACTAAGGTATTCTGGTGCAAGGCCATTCAGTGCTTAATTCAGTGCCATTCAGGTTAATAGCAGTATTTTATAGTCAATCCAAGACTTAACTGGTAGCCAGTGAAGGGAGGATAAGACCGGTGTAATGCAATCAAATTTATTTAGTGTTTGTGAGAACTCTGGCTGCTGCATTCTGTACGAGCTGAAGTTTATGTAAGGATCCAGATGGGTAAACAGAAAGGAGGGCATTACAGTAACACTGTTGGGCTATGTCCAGCCAAGCCCCTACCCTCACCTATGGTCATGAACTGTGCTCATGGTGGCTGGGCTCCCCCTTAGAGATAGGGTGAGGAGCTCGGTCATTCGGGAGGGACTCAGAGTAGAGCCGCTGCTCCTCCGCATTGAGAGGAGCCAGATGAGGTGGCTCGGGCATCTGGTCAGGATGCCTCCTGGATGCTTCCCTGGTGAGGTGTTCCGGGCATGTCCCACTGGGAGGAGGCCCCGGGGAAGACACAGGATATGCTGGAGAGACTGTCTCTGGCCTGGGAACGCCTCGGGATTTCCCCAGTGGAGCTGGACGAAGTGGCCAGGGAGAGGGAAGTCTGGGTTTCCCTGCTTAGACTGCTGCCCCCGCAACCTGACCCGGAAAAGCGGTAGAAGATTGGATGGATGGATGGATGGATGGATGGATGGATGGATGGATGGATGGATGGATGGATGCATAAATTGTCTAAATACAAAGATGAGATGTGGCTGATGTCACATGAAGCATGAGTCTGACAGAATGACTGAATATGAGAAACAAATTACTGTTTTCTTTTTGCTTTGTGCTCAAAATCCAGTGCTTGCCATACTCTCATTTACTTCTTTGACATAAAATAGAAAAGCATGCATACAAACCTTTTCCATAATTCCATAATCATTTTTTGTTGATTTACGGCAAAATAATGCTCTCCTGTAAGAGCAGTTTTCTGGCAAACTTACTTGTGAAGATACACAGTGCACAGTGCTGTTCCATTCTACAAGGGCTAACTTTCCCTGGCAAACATCTGTCCGTTTCTCTTAATTGCAAACATAATGTGGGCTATTAAAGCAAAGACTGCCTCACTAAGGAAACTCTGCCAAATCAATACTTCGTGGATGATAACCTTGCTCAGTCTCTTTTTTCCAGCTGGCCTTTTTTTAATTATTGGACAGAAAGTTATATTATGTATCCAGGATAAATAAAGCAATAGGCAGAGCTGTGAGTGGTCAGTGTTACAAAAAGCCCTCCCACAGGCCTGGATCAACAAAACAATCCCATCTGGACCACAGAATGAGTCTTGTTGCTGTTTTTCTGTTCGTTTTTTCAATCTTGACTTCAATCTTGATCTTATTTTTCTCTTCAACATACTCATCGAACCAGAAGCAAATGTTTATGTCCAGTAACTAGAGAACAAGAATATTAAACTTGTATTTAAAATAAAGTCCTTTAATTGGAGTTTGGAGTTGGAGTTTTACCCCGGTGTTCACTCATCTGGGGTGTCTTCTGTAATTTTGCCAGATAGACTAATTGTTTTGGAAGTTGTTGGTCTTCTTTTTTTATTTCCCTATTTTAACGTTTGAAAGAAAATGGACACTAGTCTGCAAAGCATTACAAACACATTATTAAAAGTGTACTCAGCCGCAGTGGATATCAGATGCTGTGCCGTCCCAAAGCTGTTGCACCACAGCTGCACACACACAGAAAACAGACATATATTTCAGAGTCCAGCAGACATTACAAACAGCCTCATTTATTGTTACAAAATCAAGAAATAGCCTGAGGGTGGTAGTTTCATTTTGGCACTAAATGTAAAATCTTCACATATGGAAACAGCATCATCTAAAGCTTCTAGATGCAATGCACGTCTAATCGAGAGCACAGGGTTTCCACACATATCATATGCAAATGCAGTGTAATTCTGCTTAAATATGACAAAGTGGTAACTGACTTATAAGAGCAGAATATGATAGGTTATTATAAAATAAAATTTACAAATGCATACTCATAAAATGTACGCTCTGTCCACAAGTAGTTTTCTTTTTGATTAATTGTTTATTTTTTTAAACAGTAAGTAACATACCAACTATTTAACAGTCATACTTTTCATATTTTTTTTAGTTAAAATGTCAAATGTACCAGTGAGTTCAGGTAAGGCCTCTTTGGCACAGCTAATACTATTTCACCTAGTGTAGTAAAAATTTTGTCCTGCTAAAGTAAACTACAGTTGCCTTTCTTTGTCCTGTGAGGAAATGCCCGTGTGGTCTGTTAAGGCCCAAATAAATGAATACATCTGGCCATCGTCTGTATACAGCCATTTTTCTGCATTTCAACTGCATTTGCAAAATGTGTGCAGGGCAAACCCACATTTGTGTGAAAGTGCATGAAAATCAATTGACTATCATAATGTGACAGGAAGCCTCTGCAAAATAAACCGCTGTATACTATTTTATACAGAATACAATTCCACTGCTTTAAAAAGAATGTGCGCCATACTGAACTGCATTAAGAAAGCCCTCACAATACGCGTACAATGAGGAAATGCATAGGATGAGGAAATTAGGTCACTATCACATACCATTGAGCAGATATAGTGACAACTGCTCCTGAAACATGCAAATGATGTGCATTGTCCCAGAAATCTGTTCTGTTTGAGCAGTATCTCAGTTTCAGTATTATCATACGATCTAGGCAGTATACTGTATGCAGGCCCGGATCATGGTCCTGTGAGGCCCCTGGACCCCTGCCTTTTGGATAGCCCCCAGTCACGGAAGGGGGGGCGGGGGGTGGGGGCATACAGGTATAATGCACATACTATGTAAAAGGTCTGGATTTTCACATCATATATGCCAGGAGGCTGGGGGCCGTGGCACTTAACTCGCTGCATGTGGAAAGGGTCCCAGGTCCCACAGTTAGCTTGCTCTCTAAATGCCAAGGGCCCTCATGGTTCACTTGTGTTGTATATGTCGAGACACCCAGGGACCCTGGAGGTCAGCACTCACTAGGGGTCTGGGTGACCCAGTGCTGTAAATACAAAAGGCCCCGGGGCCCTAACGGTTAGCGCTAACATGGAGGGTGGTGGTAGAGAACTTGCATTGCATGTGAGCATTATGGTGTTTAGCTGGGGTTATAAATTTTGCAATTTGTAGCCACTAGTAGTCCAAAGCCTCCTATAGCCTGAAACCCCAGGGCACTGTAGCCAAACTGGCCTGCTTGATAATCCAGCCATGGCTGCAGTATGAAGTATTTTGACAGCCCTGTGATGGACTGGCACCCACCCAGGGTGTACCCCAGCCCCGTGCCCTGTGATGGACTGGCACCCACCCAGGGTGTACCCCAGCCCCGTGCCCTGTGATGGACTGGCACCCGCCCAGGGTGTACCCCAGCCCCGTGCCCTGTGATGGACTGGTACCCGCCCAGGGTGTCCCCCAGCTCTGTGCACTGCGATGGACTGGTACCCGCCCAGCGTGTATCCTAGCCTGTGCCCTGTGATGGACTGGTACCTTCTCTCACCCTCCAGGTACCCCATGATAAAATTTAGCAGTGGGGGGTGGGGGGATTCTCCAGGATTAAGTTTGCCGAGTTGGGGAGGACTAAATGAATAAGAAAATATAGGACAAATCACTAAATTGTCTCAGAAAAAAATGTCCCCGGGGACTGCGACAAAAACAGTGGGGCTGTATCCCCCCCCCCCATACACACACACACACACACACACATATAGGGTCTAAAACTATCTATGGTCGCATGCACTTAAAAATGCTTTATGAGACATGACTGTAGTTTGCCTATAGGGGGAGCTAAAGGAGAACAAGAGAATACAGTGAAATTAAAGCTATAGCAAAGACTTTAGTCACTCCTGTTAAATGTGCCATTGGTACGAAACATGTCAAATTCTTAATTTTTTATTTAAATGTAATATACAAATATCCAAAACGTAATTATTTGGTCGTTTACGAAAGCAAAATTAAAATATGATGCGAGAAACAATTAGCTGTGAACAGGGTGTGATGTACAACCTCTCATTATTTACAAGGGATTCAATATTAAGCAATTTATTTCAATGCTAATTAAAAAATATATATATTTAGCGTTTTTAGATTCTTTGATTCTACGTTCGTTAATTATGCTTAGTTATTGAATTTTTACATAAGTCCAATTTGACGCTTATGCTCAAGAAAAGCGGCCAACTTGCACCCCCTGGCGGTCGAACGATAGGCCAATTTCACAATACTGTGTTTCTACTGTGTGTTACCGATATTACCGCATAAAATAATATATTAGATTCTGTTTACTAATACTACTTTTATTAAAGCTTAACAGCAGTTTAATATATCATAAAACGGAACTAATAATAATTACAATGTTCACTTACTAATATCTGCTTAAATAAAACACAAGAATCTTAGCGAGTCATTTAGTATTTTGTCAGCATTTTGACCACAGCAGAACAACATTAGTAATACTTTATATTTTAGGTCATTTTCAATAGACAGAATAATTTTAATTATCATCCAGTATTATTTAACTGGGTCGGCGTGCATCCTACAACCCGGAAGTACATATCACTCCATGTGCTTATAGTCGTAGGTGCAGAGTAATATCATACATCAGCTGGATTGCAGCGTAAAACGACTTAAATTTTAAGGTAGGGACATATTGGCCATATTAATATTAACTAATCTCTTTTATGAGTCGATATGAGTTGCACATTTCCCGGGCTCTGGGTATTGTATTAGCCTTACATTTCCTGTGTTCGGTGTTTTATCATATAGCATTCGCTATGCTGTGAAATCTAATGAGATTGTTATGTGACATGGAAAAGAGATTTCGGTGCAATGCTAGGAAAGCATTTTACAGTTTTAGCATAAAAATGCACGTGGTTTACTAGCATGTTGTTTAATTAATATAAAGCTAACAAAATGTACCCTTATTTGAACGTTTCGACATTTCCTAAAACGCCAATAAATAGGTGTTTATTTCAAAGACTTAAATAAGACCCAATTCTTTCCCTTGCTAGAAATCAGTTTGGTTGATCGGCAGTTGATGTTGTTAAACCCTAACTGTGAATAGTTTTCAGCAATGTCAGAAGATAAAGATCAGCATGAGGACGGAATGGACAACCTGAACGACGCAGTTAGTGTCATCCTTGGGGCGACAGTCCCGACAGGGTTTGAATATACGGCTGCAGAAGAAGTGAAGGAGAAAACGGGTGCAGATGTTAAGATTAGCAAGGATCGTGGTAGAATATACTTCAGAATAACTACACAACACCTTAACTTGGTGAGAACCCACTCTGCAATTCCAGCAATGCAGCCACACAACTATTTCTGTCTTTTATTGATAATTTCTCTGTCGTTTTATTGCACATTGGTTATACCTACATCTTCTGTATCTCTGTATTATTAGTTTTTTTTTGTTGTAGCATTACAGTTACAATGTAGCATTTCACCTAATCCCATCACAGGAGATTTAAGTCATCCCTGGCTCCATGTGAGTCATAAGTTGAACCTGGTCCAACTCTGGGGGGGTGTTTCACTGTAAGAGATTGGGAGACCCACCCTATTTCCCTTATCCTGTAGTTACCTTTTTGGGTGTGTTTTGATTAACCTTTCCTCTTACGAAGTAAAGCTCTGGTTTAAAGCAGATAAATTTCCATTGCTTTCACTTGATGAAAGTAAGTTGTGGCAGGAATTTTAACTAGAGATCGGCCAGAAATGAAGGTGTAGGTTTCAAACCAAGTACAGGATAGAACAAGTTTTTGGAGAACAGCCCACTTTTCTTGTATGTAAATTTATTATCAGGGATATTTTCGATATGTCGGGAACCAGAAGCAGATTATGTTTTGCTTGTTATGGTGTCTAACTGATAGATAGTCAAACATTGGCCTGAATCTTATAATGTAGCTATTAAAAGGAAAAAAATACCTGAAGAGCACAACTAATTTCCACATCACTGTGTTTGGAATTCAGAGCTGGAATATGGTGTGCTGGTAACATCTGCTAACTGCTTAATCCTGGTCATAGTCATGGGAGGCCTGTGGCCAGCATAGGAATGGGACTGATACTAATGATGTCATCTGTGAGGTCTGTGGACATCATAGTAATGGGACTGACACTAATGATGTCATCTGTATAGTCTCAGTGGTTTTTCTGCAATGCTTCATGAATCACTATCATGATAAATAAGCTACCTTGTATACAAGTACTTGTATACTTGTATACTACCTAGTATACTAAGGTGCTCTGTTCACTTGCTTAGCAGTCTGTTAGGTAAGACCTGTTAGCCTAATACCCATTCAAGGATTTTTGGAGTAGCTTTAGTTAAGTACAAGGGTCCCTATGGGAATTTGGCCGAGGAGCTCTAGCAGTCCATGCCATTTACCAATGCAGTACCTTTTGAGTTTGAGGTTTGTATTATTTTATGCAACTTAATAATGACTGCTGCTGTAACTATATGTGTTTTTCTGTAGGTGCACAAGTTGAGGTCAGTTGACAACTTATTTGTTGTAGTAGCAGAATTTGTGGATTACGAGTTTAAAGACACAAAGGTGAGTGCAAGTACCTGAAACTCATTCAGCAATAAAGCTGTTGATAATTCATAATTGTTTTTTTCAGATTATTATATATAAAAAATATTTGTTTATTTTTAACAAAGAGGTCGGTATAAATATCTGTAACAGCTCTGACTAGGTGATGTAAGTTACATTTATACATCAGCTTTCCCAGTAGGGCTGCGTGATATATCATTACAGCATCGTCATCACAATGTGCACATGTGCAATAATCATATTGCATTTATTGGCACTGCCTTGAGTCTGTCGATACAAGTTGTGGCAACCAACTTATCGGTAGATGATAACAAGTTCTGTTTGGCTTTAGTTTATTTTGGGTAATTTCATCTCCTTCTTTGTTTTATAAATTTTGCAAAATTACTTGTGGAAGTTTCCCCTATCGCAAGACGTGTGACGTGACATTTCCCAGACAGAACAGATCACGAAGCAGTTGTGCTCCCTGGATGAGGTGCCAGTGCGTCACAGGTCACACACACCCACAAAATCAAATTCTCTGGGCAGTTTATAGACACCCGTGTGCATAATTGGGGTGTGATCTGAGCCCCCAGCACTGGAGGTGTGAGGCACTGGTGTCACTCCCTAAGCCAGTGTGCATGCCTAAGAAACTACTCTATATGCCAGAGTACATCATACAACCATCATCATGCAGCTTGTGATTTCAAATTTACATTGATATTTATATTTATTGTTTTTAGTTTTCATACATCAGTCTGATTTTTTTAATTTATGTGACTAATGTGTGGTTCATATGGCTTTTATTATTGTCTATTTTCATTTAGTTTTCATTTGTTATTTATTTTTGCTGTTAGTAGATCGGTCCAGTAGAATTATTGTAGCTGCATTCGTTAAGCATACACCAAACATATGACAGCGGACACCATGACAATGATCTGGACAGTGCTTTTAATAGTGCTGTATAATTCTTTTGGTGAAACACAGGAGGAGACATTGAAAGATTTCCAGAAGCTAGCCTCTAAACTACCATGGACAGATCCACTGGAAGTATGGAAAATAAACAATTCCTTAAAGAAGAAGAAATGGCGACGAAAAGGAACACACCTTCCCAAGGCATATAGCAGCAGTCAGGCTGGGAAAGAGGGTGACTTCTTTGAGTTGACCATGAATGCTGAGAAACTCAAACTGGAGTCTGAAATGCCTGGAGGAGGGCTGGAGGAAAACGGATCCCCAGTACAATCTGACAGCTCGGCCAATCAGGGGAAGGATTCAGAAGAGGTGGCAGATGAGAGTTCAACGGAAGTGCTCAAGTTTCGAGTGACGTGCAACAGAGCTGGCGAGAAGCACAACTTCACCTCCAATGAGGCTGCCAGGGATTTTGGAGGTGCCGTCCAAGATTTCTTTCAGTGGAAACCAGATATGACCAGGTTTGACATAGAGGTAATGGCAGTCACTCCTCAGGGAGTCACTTTCCCACGGTTATGGGTATATTGAGTCTTGCTCAATATTTCAATGGTTATTAGTCACCAGCATTGTGTCTGTTCAGGTCCTCCTGAATATTCACAACAGCGAGGTCGTGGTTGGCATCGCACTGACTGAGGAGAGCCTTCATCGGAGGAATATCACTCACTTTGGGCCTACAACCTTGCGTTCCACGCTAGCCTATGGCATGCTGAGGTCAACCGTGAAGCTTCTCTGCTTTCTCCCAATGAAAGCTAGAAAGAACTGACACATTGTTTCAAGATATAATGTAAACTGCAAATCTGCTAACTTTTGAAGGTGTTTCACCCTGTAGATCTTAAGAAAAAACACTAACACTTGTAGTATCAGGAGAAGGTGTGCTGTGAGAGCTGCAAAAACACTGTTTGGTATGCAATATGTAAAGATAATTTGGTTTCTTTTTATTATAGACTTTGCAAGCCTCAAATATCTGATGTTATAATCGACCCAATGTGTGGAACAGGAGCTATACCCCTTGAGGTACGTGGGTCACAAACCTCCAATAATGTTTCTCAGTAGCATAACACACTGTAATTGCATATGGACTGCATATAATAAGCAGTGCAGTTCAGATGACCCCCCCGTAGCATTATGTTCTTTGAAAGGAGTGTATCTTTTTCATTTTTAAATCGGAGTTAATGTTGAGGTGTATTGATCCCTCAGGGGGCCATTGAGTGGAAGAACTCCTACTACTTAGCGGGAGACAACAATGATCAGGCAGTGAAACGTACACTTAACAACATCAATCACATCCACAGGAAGAGGCAGGAAAACGACGGGTGAGTTTGACACTCTCCAGCCGGTCAGATAAACCTGATAGAATGTTTTGCCATTGACATTTTACTTTTAACTAAATTGGGAACTGGTGCCTTCTTATGTTTGAGTGTAGTGCACCGTGGGCTCTGCCTGTGGACACCCTACAGTGGGACTTGTGTCACCTACCCGTGAGAACAGCATCGGTGGACATAATCATCACGGATATGCCCTTTGGGAAGAGGTGAGTAACAAAGCTTCCAAGAAACACAGCCGTGTGGTGTCAGAGTGGTGATTAACTGTCCCAAACCGCAAAATAGTACTGATTTTTTAGCACATTAATACTATAGAGTGCAAAATATCAAATTAATGACAAAACTCTAAAGTCACTAAGAAAAGGAAAGCCATTTAACAAAACATAATTTAAAAATCTCAGATGTTTGGGGGATGGTGGTATTAATTCAATAGCATGCTCCATATTATTTTAAACAATTTGTATACAAAGCAGCTCTTGGAATTCTTAAATTCATAAAAATAACTTAGAATAGCCGTGAATTAAAAAAAAAACTGACATTTTCTTTTTTTCAGTTGAAGAATGTAATGATATAAATGATATTTTGTGTGTTTTCCGGAACCCACGTGTCCATCTACAAAGAATGGGTTCAAAGAAGAAAAACTGGGATTTGTATCCATCCTGTTTGAGGGAAATGGCCCGAGTTTGCCGACCAGGAACGGGGAAGGCGGTGCTTCTGACCCAGGATAAAAAGTGCTTTGCTAAGGTAGAGCATGTTGTCTGTGTCCTCCGATTTTGTCTACCAGCCTAACATTAAGACATAATGTAGAGAATTGGCAGCAAAACTTGCTGATCCTCTTAACTAGCTCTGTGTATTATCCCTTTGACCTGAGGTGTAGGCTTAGTATTAAGAGAATGGAACCTTTGTGTTTCCCAACAGGAAGCTGAAAGTCTATTCCTGAACTCAATGGCTTACTTTAGATAGTATCTAATTGGATGAATGATTCAGGATTTGCCTTGTAATTCTGTCGGTTTGTACACATGTAAATGAATAATTAAATTTTCATATTGGGGAAGGAAAGTCTCCTGTCTGCTTACTCTCCCTGTACCTGAGAATGAATACTATATGCAAATCCAAAGTATAACAGTTAGTCATAGTTGACCATCGTGTTAGGGGAGAAGTATCTTTCCCTAAATTTATTTCCTGGTCGAGGTGGTTTTGGTGTTGTAGCTTAATTGTGTTTCTATTTATCTGAACAAAGCAATATTTGTAATTAACAGAAGGCAAATTACCCATTCTTCATCGTGTTTGTTTGAAGAAGGATGGTACTAGTTTTGTACTTGTAATATTACTAGTCTCTGTAAGTAAAAATGTGTTTAAAATTAATTTCAGGCTTTGTCAAGGATGGGGGGACTTTGGCGCAAGTCTCACACGGTATGGGTGAACATCGGAGGGCTTCATGCCGGCGTGTTTCTCCTCAAACGGGTAGCATCGGCTTTTGGGGAGACTCCTGAAGACCTTGGTGAGAGGGCAGGCCCAGGAGGAAGTGCAGCAAGAGCTCAGAAGGAAAATGAAGGGGACTGACACACTGTTTGGCTATCTTTCTGTGCTCTGGGTTAGTGTATGCACAGGTGAATACAAAGACAGCAGTTAATGCCTTAAAGAAATTATTTACATTTAGTTTAAAAGTGTTGAAAAAATAAATTCTTCCATAAAAGTCATTTGTGCCAAGTCTTCATTTTATCTTTGGTTCTTAATGTCTACTTGTGAGAAACACACGTATGAAAATAATAAGCATTACAATCAAATCTAATTAAGTTTATTGCTTAATAGTTTAATATTCTCCTATATTCTGCAAAAAACATTATTATTCACACGTAATTTAATACGTTTTCCTCGACGGTTTCAGTGTTTTTTATATGTCAAGAAGTCACCCACTGAAATATAATTTTTGAACCAGCCAGCAGTTTTACGTGGGTAAAGTTTCTGTTAAACTAATAACACCTTTGAGTTGGCTTTTTTACTGAATGGAGGACTAAAATGTTTTTATTTCCGAATTTATTTACAAAAGCTAAACGTCATACTAATGTATGGATTGTAAAACATGATCATAAACATCAGATTCCCTCCATTACTGTCACGTATTGCCTCGTACAATATAACGTACCAATGTGTTTCCGCACGTAATCATCTACGAAATACATGATTAATTCGACGCAAACAGCGTAACTATGGTTTACGCCATAAATAAACAAACCTCGGGATAGCTATTTACGTAGTCAGTCTTAAAAACGTTAGTGGGGCGGGAGCTATTCCATTGCTGATGGATTTGATAATAGGTTGCATGCATTGCATGTTGAAGCCAACATTTTCCCAACCCACACGTTAAGTCATCTAAGTTAAACATTAAGCGTAATGGCTGAAGATCAACACCCCTTTTACGCCCCTTAACAACGTGGTTTGGAGTTATAAAAACATTACGACAGGTAATACCCTCGCCATCCAGGGCAGGCAGGCAGCGGACACCGTGACAATGATCTGGACAGTACTTTTATTAAGCTATACTCTTATATTACTCTTTGTAATCCTTTCGAATCGCAAAAGGTGAGTACAGTCACTGGGATATTTATTTTTCTTGTGATATGTTGATAATCTAATTTAACTGGAAGTAGGTTTGTAGTAGGCTGCTTTTTTCTGTACCGTACTGTTTTATATGATGATATTTAAAAATGATATATTTCATTTTACGTTTTCGGTTATCATGCTGATTGATACTTTGTGTCCGTATAACATACGTGACAGGCGTGATTTGTCGTGACTAGTATTAAAGGCTTGTTCCTTTACGATTTGCGGCGTTAAATAATGAAAACGTGTAACGCCTGTAACATGTGTTGTATACATATAGCAGGCACCTTTGCCCAAAGCGACGTTTCAGTAAGGGAAATGGCACATTATAAATATACATGCTGTTATTGATCAGCTAGGCAGAAGTTCAGCTAGGCTGAGCAGTGTTATACAGAGAATGAAGGATTTGTGAAAATATAAGTAATTTACAAGTTATAAATGATATATAAGTGTATATATAAATGAATATATACTTACAAAAGAGTATATAAGTATATATAAGTTTACGGAAAAGTATGCAATCAGTCGTATGTGTGACGCAATTTAGTGACAGTTACACTGTTCCCATCTTCAACGCTTTTGTATTCAGTGTATAAACCTGTATGCAAGGGAAAAGCGCTCCTAATATTTATATTTAAAATGGTATCTATTATCCACCCAAAGCACCGATCACGGGTCGACTGTATTCTGAAGGTGAAGAGTTTTGCTGATGAATCTCTTACTTATATCTGTACGAGTTAAATATAGATTGAATAAGATATGAATAGGGCTGTAGCAGAAAGCCTGCGGTTATATCTCAAAATCTGTACAGGTATGTAGTCATCTGGACAGCTTTTTTCTTAGTTTTTTTTCTAAAAGTAACAGGAAGCTATGCTGCCAGTTCATTATTTTTCTGACAAAACATTGTAACTGAAATGCAGTGTTTGGGAAGTTACTTATGACTAAAATGAGCTAAGCTTCAGCCAGGCTACTGTTTAATGACTACAAGCTACAGAGAAAAAGTAGCTAACATTGAAGCTATTTAATCGAGTAGTACTTAATTTTTGTGCTGTACTCTTAAAGCAAATTAATACAAAATGTAAAACATGATGTTAAAAGTAATTTGAAAATCTATTTTTAACGGTGTAATGTCAGATCACAATATGGTTTCAAGAGTTTGTTGTGAACCAAGCCTTCTTCACTATTGCTGTGTGAAAATTAGAACGGATACAACAAAAAAGAGATAGATTTCGATAATCTGTCCAAGAACCAAAGAGCTCCTATGCATTTTAATGAAAGTGTCTAAAATATTGTTTGCCGTGAAGTTATTTTTCAGCCCATTAACATCCATCCCCAGATGAGCAAAAAAACACCAATCAGAAACATCTGGTAGCTGAAAATACCCGTCTTTATAAAGAGAGAAAAATAAAACAGGTCGTTACCGAAGTATTAATCAGAAGTACATTATTATTATCGACTTAAAAGCATGATCTGTTCCGACTGACCGGTCGTAAGTCGGCCTATTTTCCATTCAAATAGTAGCATAGGTATGATAAAACTGTATTATCTTTAAGTCACATTGTTTGGTGTTTGTACTGTACTGCGAGCGCTGCGAACAGTAGTCTGAGCGCGAGAATGAGTGAGCGTCTCGCGGAGATGCTCGTGCTGCTAGCAGTCGAGGCGGAAACTGTTATACATACAGCTCGCGCTGCCAGACGGTCTTGAAACGGCCGTAAAGTCCATCAGTCATAAGTCACAAAGGTCGTAAGTCACGCTACATCGCTATTTGTTAAAAAAACAAATGGTCGCTGGAAAAGCTCCAGCGTTTTAAAATTAGCTTCACTAGTAATAAGCGACTGAAAAGAGTTAACTTACTTGCGTCGGTAATTGTAGATAGCTGCTCCCAAACACTGCTGAAATGAAAAGGGCAGTAATGCAGTTACACTGTCACGTGTAACTAATTACAATTTAGTAACACTGAGATGTTGTACTAAAGAACAATGTCCATAAGTAATAGCATCATGAGCAGAATGTATATACAACCAGGCATTTTGATTTGAGAGTCCGGTAATCTGATTTATACTAGTGGCTTTGCTGTAGCTGCAAGTCATATGACATGAAATAAGCTTAAATTAGGGATAGGATGAATTGGGGAATACCTAGACATTATGGGGCCCGTGACAAAATGTCACTTTGGCCCCCCTCCACCCAATTGTACATGTCATTTTACATATTCAATGTCCCCTGTGAAGTGCTGGCCCCTCTGAGTCAGGGTATCTATGCCCCCCCCCAGCACCCCTTGAAAGAATATAGTACACTTCTGAAGAGGTGGCGGCCTTATAAAATGGGCCCCATGCTTAGGGATACAAATTAACACAAAGTCTAGGCTTCATTTAGTTGTGATGACTGTACAAGGTGGCTGTTATTTGTCTGATTTACTCTTTTTTAGTACATACATTTAAAATTGTTCTGTGCCCTTCTTTTGTGGCACTGATTGTGCTTAAATTGCAGTTAAACCTAAGAAACTCAATTGGATGAGTGAAAAAAACTGCTGGGTGTTTCATTTTCAAAATGCAAGCTTCTCTTTCTGATACCATTTGGATAGAAATATTTCTGAATATAAATTTAAAATTAACTTGTCTTTTAAACACAGAACCAAGAGAGAACCACCTTTGGACAAAGGCGTTATTCCGTGGCTTGGACATGCCCTCGAGTTTGGAAAAGATGCAGCAAAGTTTTTAGCTCAAATGAAAGAGAAACATGGAGACATTTTCACGGTAAAAGTTCTTCTGTTATGCTGATAAGGCTTAAACAACTTTTAAACATCCGTCATATGGTTGTGAAATGGTGTAAAAAAATCCATACATTGATGCTTATGTTTAATTAAACAATAGAGTAATTAATTAATGTTTAACCAATCGTTTTTGTTACATATAGTTATCCATAATACATTCCACTTAATGCATTTCAGTTTCATAGAAGATAATGATTCTAGTAGGTTAGTAGAAATGAGTGTCATTGTCTAAGGTAAAAGAGAGTCAGAGACTAATGCGTCATTATCCTCAGGTGCGTGTAGCAGGGCGCTACGTGACTGTGCTCCTGGATCCAAACTCTTATGACGCCGTCCTGCAGAACTCAGCATCACTGGACTTCGGCCGTTACGCCAAGGTTCTGATGGAGAGGATCTTCCTCTTGCGTCTGCCCCAATACGATCCTGTTACTGAGAGGGCTGCTATGAATCAGTAAGTGACTTGGTATACTTCAACCTGCTTCAGGACTCAGAGAATCCAATGAGAATGCATTAACTAGGGAAAAATGTGTTGCTGTTATATCCTGAACGATTGACATTAGAAAATTTGTTGTCATGTGTTCTATTCAGTGACATTTCTTTCTTTTTTTTGCTGTTGTTGTAACATTTTCACTTTCATCCTGCATCTTGTCATGTGACCAAATATTTTATTAAAGCTGCTAATCCCTCAGACGCAAAGACAGACTGTTGGTCAATAGCCCTGGTCATTTAAAGCAGATTTTGTCAGCAAGATGATGCTGGGTAAAAATCAATGAAATGAATGAATCAGCAGCTTGAATTATGACGTTGAACTCAAATGCCACATGGTTGACCTATGACCTCATCACCATCTGCCGCAGGCACTTCCACGGAGAGAACCTGACATACTTAAATGCCACCATGCACAGGAACCTCCAGACCCTTCTGACATCAGACATTCTTCAGAACCGGATGGACTGGAAAAAAGATGGGCTGTTTCGCTTCTGCTACAGCCTGCTATTCAGGTCTGTCTCCGGTGACATTCGCCCTAGATAAACAATTTACAAAGTCATGTACGTCGGGCCCCATATTTGTAAGCAAAAGAACGTGTGTAATGTGAACCTACACAAAGTTTGTGGTCCAAAGAAGAAAATATTACTGTGTCCTTATTAAACCACCCACACAGGCCTCTTTGGTCCATGGACAAGAACAGGAAACAATCAGTTTATTAACATCATAACACTGTAAGTCATTGTAATTAACACAATTTAACCTTGCTGTTTTTGTTTTTTAGGGCTGGATACCTTACACTCTTTGGTGCCGGACAAAACAGCAGCCCAGACACTGTCTACGATGAGTTCAGGAAATTTGACGGACTCCTGACAAAAATGGCCCGGACCACTCTTAAGCCAGGTACTGAGTGGAGGAATGCAGGAGGCAAAACAATATTATTACTAACCAGCTAATATTAAAACATGTCAATTCTGAGGGACTTCTCTATTTGTTTGCACACCCTCTTAACTTCCAGTGACACCTGGCCCCTGGAAGCTTATCTGCAGATTTGCATCATTTTTTGGGGTCACAGTTTCTTACCGGTGCCATATGACTACAGTTCATTGTCATCATAACTGATCATCCCTCTGCCTCTCCAGACCCCTCACGCCTGTGTCACCTCAATCCCTTTGCCTCATACCTGGATTTTTGCTGCCCCTTCCAGTCTTATCTGACCTATCAATCCTCAGCATTCAGGGAAGTCCCTGCTGTTTATCTTCATATCTTATTAACCCTACCCTTGGCCCTTTGTCGCCTACAGAGGAGAAACGTGAAGCCCAACTGGTGCGTGAACGGCTATGGAACTTTCTCACATTCATGGGGCCAGACCAGAGGGAGGGGCCTAGTCCCTGGCTGCAGAGCTACCTGAAACGTCTGCAGGAGGAGGGTGTGGACCAGGACACACAGAGGCGGGCCTTGCTGATGCAGCTTTGGGCCACTCAGGTGAGCCGTGACGTTTCGTACCGCTAGAGAATGTGCCACCAGCGGTACGCAGAGTGCCAGATCATTATGAGCTATTCCCACCCAGAGGCTTTCATTGCGTCAGTGAATCGCTTTCTTTGATTATCCGCCTTTCACACGCTGGAACTTAAAATTTAATTTGCAAGCCCCACGGCAAAACTTGGCCAGTTGTCCCAACATTAGTTATGGGTCACGTATTGTTAATTAAATCAAAGCAGTTGAAGACGTCAACTCTGTTCCTGTCACTCACTCACTGACCCCATGCAGACAGTGCATTTAGTGAGCTGAGGTGGCAGGGGCTTATAAGTATTGGCCTGTTTGTTGCTGTGCCTTCTGGTCTCCTACTCAATGCACCAGCCTCTACTGGAGGTGACAGTCTGCTGTATTCTCAGAGGAAATCTAGCTGCATCCCTTGTGGCAAAAAAAACACACACAGCATAACTTGAGTGCAATACCTCAACTTGCCACCTGAGTACAATGTTGGCTTGTGAGTTCACTTGGTAATTGTTATTTTAATGTGGACTCACTAAGACATTACAGAAAATCAGTTTTTTGAAAGAAAGGAAGTCTTTATAGTCTACAAATGCAAGGTGGGGTTTCGTATTTGTTCTTCTTCCTCCAGTGAATTTGAAAATCACCTGTCTGCAGCCTGTAATGAGAGTTTCTACTCAGCTTCCCCTCTATATGATGGACAGTGGGATAGGGTGCTTCAGTTCACCTATTTGAACTCCTTTCCTAATCCCTTTAAGGGTTTATTGAAAGATGGAATGTAAATAACCTGAAGATGTACTCAAGAAATTGAAAATGGCTTCCACCTTGATCGTCTTCCAGTGCATTCCCCTACCAATGAATACCACAAGGAATGGTCATGAAGACTATATAACATATGGGTTATATTTAACTGAGCCGCACACAGTGAGGTACACACAATTACAATATACAGTTACAGCTCTGGGTCTTATGGTGTGCATCTGGGTCTCTCTCTGTTGCCAGGGTAATACAGGTCCGGCTACATTCTGGCTCCTTGGATACCTGCTGACCTTTCCGGAGGCCATGGAGGCTGTGAAGAGAGAGTTTGAGGGCCTCATGCCTGCAGAAGGGGCATCTGAGGAGGCCTTCTTTGAAAATCTGCAGAACACACCTGTGTTTGGTGAGCCTCACTCGCATACCATTAGCAATTATGGGCTCCTACAGGATCCGGCAGCATTACATCTGAAAAAAGATGAGCCTTAGCATTTAAAAGGAATGCTTCTATTCTGGATAAGGATCATTATTCCCCTTAAATTTAAAATGAAACCATAGCTGACTTTTTTGTCATAAACGGTTGATTTACTATAGCTTTTTTCTTCTTATGAAGTGTAACTTACAAGGTAGTACTTCCAGAAAAGGAAGAAGGCTTCAGGTTGCTCCTTGAGTGTATCGCAGCCCTGGATCCTTCAATTCATAAAATCTGTTAATCCATGAACAGAAAATAAATTCATCAATAACTTAAATTAGTCAGTAACCTAAGATTATGTACATTTCCTCAGGTCCTACTTTTTCATCTTTCCAACACGCAATACCTTCTATTCTTCAGTTATAAATAAATGTACAGCATATAAATATGCAATATAAATGATCATCACCAGGTAGCATGTAGTATAATATATGGACCCATTTGCCCCAAATGCCTGAACTTGATGGGTAGATACTAAAGAAATGTCCTGTAGACAGTAGGACCTTAGACCTAATTTACTGCCACACTCATCTCCCTTCTTCCATTTGGTTGTAGTACCACTGCCCCACCTGCTGTCAGTACCATAAAGTGTGCCTGCAGTACCTCAGAAAGTACCGACATGAGCTTCTGCTCTGCATCAGGCTAACTGGACCTAACTTCATGGCGATGTGCATGGAGACGCAGTGCAGCATTGCATCTCATGCGCCTTTGTTTTCCAATGTTCTCAGACAGCGCCCTCAGTGAGGCCCTCAGGCTCACCGCGGCTCCTTTCATCACCCGAGAAGTTCTGGTGAACACCACACTTCACATGGCGGACGGGCAAGAGTACGACCTCAGGCAGGGAGACAGAGTCTGCCTCTTCCCTTACCTGAGTCCTCAGATGGACCCTGAGATCCACCAGGAACCAGAGGTACAACTGACCCTTAGCTCACACTGCACTGCTCTACTTGCCTAAAGCCTGCAGTAACCTTTAGCTCTGATGTCAGCCTCTGCTTACTGCATCTCAGTGTTATTTCAGTCTGTCCACTTCACTATGAAAGCAGATTTTGTGCTTACATAATAAAGCAATTAAGAGGTGCTTCACAGATTAGACTCTGCTTTAGTAGAAACAAAGGTTAGAGGTATGTCATGGGTAATTTTATCAGCCTATAATAGTGATGACTGTATGATAGTGACAATAGTGATGACTTTATCCATGAGAGAGCATGGGTCCTATGCCATATGTAATAAAGCGGGAAGCGTCATTCATCACTTGTCACTAACCTCATCTAATTGTCATCCCTAACGTGGCTCTGTGTCTTTCTGTTCTTTTTCCTTTTTTGGTTTCTTCCCTGTTTTCTGGGTAGAAATTCAAGTATGACAGGTTTCTGAACACAGACGGCACAGAGAGGAAGGACTTTTTCAAAGGGGGACGAAAGATGAAGTACTACACCATGCCCTGGGGAGCGGGGAAGAATGTGTGTGTGGGCAGACATTTCGCCATCAGCGGCATTAAGCAGTGAGTGTCCTTGTGCGGNNNGGGAGGCCTCTGGTCACCTAGTTGGTCTATAGTCATTGATTAGCCGGGGGGTAATCCGTCCAGAGCACTGGAGAAATCCGTTTGTCAATGGCATAGAGAGGCTCTGCTGATCTCCTAATGCAGCGTCCACAACTGAATGTTACCTTGGTGCCACATCATGGTCCAACCAATAGCTACAGAACTGTGTTATTATGATAATAGTAATGATGATGATGATCACAGTAATGTGCAGTATGTTTGTGCCTGATAAATAGTACCTAAATCACGTTATAACCTACTTCAAATGCCAGCTTGTTTGGATGATGCGTTAAAGACATTAACCCACACATGAGCTTAACTATTGGCTATTGTACCCCGCATGACCTAACCAGCTTTCCCTCTGGATTGGACAGGTTTTTGTTCATGGTACTCACTCGCTTGGACCTGGAACTGTGTGATCCAGACTCAGAAATGCCAGTGGCAGATGCCAGCCGTTATGGATTTGGCATGCTGCAGCCAGCAGGAGACCTACAGATCCGGTACAGGCTCAAAGACCCGTCATAGGATACAGGAAGATGGAGGCTGACAGAGTACCATTTCAGCTCAGTCTTTAAAACCTGCAACAGTGTTACATTTTTATTTGCCATGTAATTATTTTGTATTTCTCAGCATATTTTAAGTTATAACATTAAACATTTTAAATGTCTTGAAGTTTAACTAGTTTATTATTATTATTATTATTATTATTATTATTATTATTATTATTATCATTTGTTGTTGTTGTTGTTGTTGTTGTTAATAAAGGGGTTAATGAAGTGTCAATATTGTGCTATATAACCAGAACCTCTTAATGTACATACAATACAATACTTTATTGACTGCATCTGTGTCTGGATTATTATTATTATTATTAGTAGTAGTAGTATTAGTAGTACTAATAGTAGTAGTAGTAGTAGTAAGAGTAGCAGCAACAGAAGCAGTAGCAGTATTCGCATTTTCTCTTGGAATAGCATTAAATCAACTACTTTAGCAGTGTAGTAATATGCACTAGATTCTCCAGCTTTCATGCTAAATTACAGTTTTGCATTTGTGTTTGAGGCAGGGACTTTTAAATAATGAGGCGGCTGCCGGTAGTTTAAACATTTACTGACTGCTCATTAATTATGCTGACCCGATGTTTTCGGCGACTGTTAAACAATCTCCCCTCCTGGTCAGCCCTTGTGGAACATGACTGGAAAGTTAAGATTGATGCCCAGTTACGCAAAAACGTAAAGCTGTTTTGACGTCGAGCATTTACTTTTAAGATTTAAAATTAAAATATTTTTTTTCTTTGAAGAAACCGACTTCTTTGCCATCAAAACTTGTGCGCGCTTATTTGTCCTGTTGTGGCAGATAGCGATGCTTTTGCTTTGGATCTGAGAAACGGGGTTGTGGGCGTGCTTGCGGTAAGTGGGTTTTCACCTTTGTCAGTCAGTTGTGTACTGTAATAAAAATATTCCTACCGTTTTATAATATAATTTATTATCTTTGCTTGGAGTCCTTGCTTGCAAGATCTTTGCTTGGAGTCTTAAACGTCACTTACAATTGCAAACGCGATTGGAACTGCAGTTATTCTTTTCTACGAAGACAACATATTACAATGCTGGAAAGATAAACTATTTAAATTAATCACTCGTTCTGTTGAATACGTGTATTCTTTAGTAGTAATGCGGTAAAGACATTGTAGGGCTCAGCGGACGAGATCTATGCACCCACGACATGCTACGCCCAGTCGTTTTATGTTACCAGCGTCCTGGGATAGTCAGGTCCTACTCAGATGGTACAGCAACTTTACATATCCTGGAGAGTAACGGATAAGACGACACATGTAAAACATAAACATTTATTAATGAGCTGATAATTTAGCTGACAATATTTATACATGTTTCTAGCATTTCTCATCTGTTCACCCGCTGCCATCTGAATTCTCTTCGTATTAACAAACTGCTATCTAAATTAGGCTGCTACTTCCTCTCCTTCTTGTAGCCAAAGTAAACAGAGTCTCTTGGAAGAAACAGTTCCCAAGAAACAGTCCGTTACAATATTAATCTCGAAAGAAAAACGTTGCAATCGACCAAATGCTCATAAAATGTAGAACGGTTCCATGTCCCATGTCTTAGGCCTATACGCTGCACTAATATATATATAATTATATATAATAATATAATATAATATATATATATATATATATGTGTGTGTGTGTGTGTGTGTGTGTATACACTGTATATCAGACCTTTTTCAAATTTCCTTCTCATCATTTACTCTTGTTGTGATAAATCATCCCTTAACTCTCAGCCTGCATAGTCTGAATGTAATAGACCTACATTACCAAAGTGTTGCATTACCTAAGGCATGGTATGTTAGTACGACGAATATGCTACACGCCTGTCATTACTACACCCAAGTATGCGTCAGTAATAAGTGACGCAAAAGACGAGCGTTAGCCATGTTATGTTTGCATGATGTGTTTGTCACCGTGAATGTTACTGTATGCAGTGCACTGTGGTTCATTGTCATGAAGTAAAATTCTGCTACTCAGATATAGTTATTACATTATTCTTTTATATATATATATATATATATATGCCTACATACAATTTCACCGTTTCATCGGCCTGTATAAGGACAACACACCTATTAAACTATTCCATAATTAATCAATTTCTTCCCTTAATTAGGTTATAAATATGCTCTTTTTGTAGCCTAAATATCGTGCTTTGTTTTCGTGTCGTTGTTTATTGGTTATTGGATAGTCTAGGACAAGAATCAAACATGTGGCTTTTTTCTAGTACACAAAAGGGCTGTGGTGATTTTGAAGCAAGGGGATATGCCACGATTTGCTTAGCCAAACCGTGAGGGTGTAGATCCGTGCGCAACCCCGCACATACGAACCGCAAGAGTTAAATATGCCGCTGGTGGTGCTGGAGCCCGTCGGCGGACTCACCACGAGTCTCCCCTCTCCTCTCCTCCCCTCTCATCCTCTATTCATCCCTCCCTACTTCCACTCCCCCTCCCCCAGCAGAACCCCTCCGGTTTGTCACCCTCCATGCAGCGACTCCACGATCCGCTATAGAAAATCATATGGATTCCTGACATACTTGTTGATCTTTATTGTTGCACAGAGAGGAAACGTGACTCTACGAGATGCAGCCCTTTTAAAACCCCTTTTCCAAAATGACTGAGACAGCACATGGAATACGCGTGATAAAGCATTGACGATTTTCCACATTTATCTCCATTGGAGTGGTTTTATGCTTTCTTCCAGGTCGCAATAAAGGTACGTAATTATGTCATTTCAGAAGATGGTTTTGGTCGGAAATAGTCTGTACAAGCGAGGTAATTTGCTTGACTCCTCTTTGCCGAAATAATAGAACAAACTGTACAATCCTGTGAGGTGTGCGGACTTGCTTCCCATCAAAACATTTGTCGTCCCTGTCACATTCTCTGGAAAGCAACAAATTAGAGCATTTTAACTAATACGGCTTCCCACGTAATTTAAGCAATGCAAATAACGCGTACAGGTTATTCTCCTCATTAAAGAGGACGTTGGATCGTTTATATATTAATTAAATGTAAATTTGCCTACCACTTTTTACACTGACCATTGGCTTTATGCGTGTCACTGTTATTATTCTATATTAAGATATTGTAGTTTAAGGCGAGACACGAATATTTGTTTTGCTTAGAAATTCGTTGTTAATGTTCAGGTTAATGAAACATTTGAGAGTATTTTAATTAAAATAGCTATACAAACAATAAGACTGGCATATAACCACCTCAATAGGGTTGTGCGTTGAACTTGAAAGTCACTTATGACTGAAGGATTTTCTGCACGCATTGGCTGGTTAAATACGTAAATTCTATTCACAGTGGATTGTTTCAATTGTCCATTATTCTCATTTTCAGCTGAGTATCGTCGGCTTTAAACGCTACAGTACAATAGCCAATTATTTATCGTTAGCGTGTTTTTTTGTCAATATCTCCAGTTTCGGAATGGTTACCACCTCCATGATCACCTTCGATTTACTGTAACTTTCTGAATAAATAAAAAATATATGCTGAGCGAATTATATTTAATTAAAGCTCGTAATTGATTTCAAACCTAAGAATTTACAACTGTGTATAAATGTTATCGTTTCTGAGAGTGACAGCGGCGATTTCAGCACTGCTTCCTTGGACAGCGCTCCAAACTAGAGAGTCATCCTTTTCCAAGAACTTTGTACAGCAGACCTTCTGTGTGACTTAGACTCGATTGAATTATCTATTCTTTTCTCTGATTCGCACGTATGTTCTTCTCCAGTGTTCATGTGGGGGTTGTCACCATTTTAGACTTGATGTCTTTTGTTTAACCTCCCAGGCGCAAGAATGGAGGAGAGAGAAATCAAATGTAGACGGTAAATCCCTCCCGGATAGAGTCTTCAGGACTGCATGAACTTTTCAAGCCTTGTGGAAAATACTTTTTCAGGGAGGATGAATAAATCCGGGTCAAGATCGATTTCTTCTCTGCCCCCAGAGCCGGTGGAAATTCTGCGACGCAAGGCGGGTACTCGGAGAGTCAAACTTAATGTTGGAGGACTTCTGCATGAAGTTCTGTGGAGAACGCTGGACAGGTTACCCCGCACGAGACTAGGAAAGCTACGAGATTGCAACACCCATGACTCATTAATCGAAATATGTGATGATTACTGTCTGGAGGACAATGAGTATTTTTTTGACAGGCATCCCGGCGCATTCACTTCCATTCTAAATTTTTATCGCACGGGTAAGTTGCATATGATGGAAGAAATGTGTGCCTTGTCCTTTAGTCAAGAGCTGGACTACTGGGGCATTGACGAGATATACCTGGAGTCGTGCTGTCAGGCTCGGTACCATCAGAAGAAGGAGCAGATGAACGAGGAGCTGAAGCGAGAGGCGGAAACTCTGCGGGAAAGGGAGGGGGAAGAGTTTGACAACACGTGCTGTGCAGACAAACGAAAGAAACTCTGGGATCTTCTGGAAAAGCCAAGTTCATCGCTTGCAGCAAAGGTAGGAGGGCTGTATGTCATTTTGGTTTGGGGGGTGACTTCATAATTGAAATACATACAAAGGGCTGTTTTTTTGGGAAGGGTGTTACGGAAAATTCAGTTCCCACAGTTCCTATGCCCTTGGTCATTTCTATATAGGCCTATGTAGCAGTTGTCATCCAATCAACGTAAATTGTGCAGTTGAAACCACAACAAATGTTCTCAACTGGGATTTAATAACCAAAATGTCTCCAATGACAGTTGTGGCCCCATGTTTAGAGAATGCAATTTCAAAGTTTTTTAGTGCCGGACAGATCTCTCTGTAACTTTTTGGGCTGCATAACCCACATCAGTAGGTTGTATTCACCTGGGAACTAGTGCGCAAACAAAAAGAATAATCACTTAAACTTTTAAAAGGTTAAATCGTCTGAAGGTCCACTAAAGCGTAATTATTCTTGCGCGGGAAGATGATTCACCACACGTGAGCACGTGGCTGTATAACAAGCACCTTTTTGCTTTCCAGATGACTGTCATTTATATTTCATTACATTGCAGTTTGTTTATATTAAGCACTGTTTATTCATTTAGTGGTGTGTTGGGAGAAGGGAGGAACTTGCAATGCCGGCATGTGACGGGCATTTTACAGGCAATAATAATCAGGTGCATATATACAAAATGGCAATAAGAATAGAAGAGTTATATAGATAGTTTAGCCATATATATGCTGTATGTGTGTGCTGAAGATGCGTAGGCATGGCACGTTTATTGGTAGATGAAAATGATTCGTAACACTACTGAATGATGCTGAATGCTTAAGTCCTTTATAATATAAATTATGTTGAATAATTAGTATCAATATCATTACCAATATCAATATTATTATTAAGCCTCAAAATTGACACCTGCTGGCTTAATTTGAATTTATTTGGGCACATGTCAGTACGTGTGTGTCGAATCTTCAACATATCTAGTTTGCTATTTACAGAAGCCTGTGACGAATGAGGTTGTCTTGGCAACCTTCAAGACATTGTCTCCATCCTGACTGGAAAGTTGTGACGTATATACTGAAACAGAGGGAGACATACATTGTTGAAAGGTTAATTTTTTATATTGATTCCTTGGTTTATTTTGGCGAATAACATTTGACTCAAAAGATTTTTCAAGTGTCAAATGAATTTTCCACTAGATTCACCAGAATTACTGGTTCAGTTATGATTGTATTATTCTGTACTTAATATTTTTAGTTGCTTATTATTTATCTTTGTTTGTGTTATGTATGTGGACAGCGTTGATTTGCTGGTATCAGTGCACCACAAGATCATCAGCAGTCCAATATCAAGGTGTTTGCGCAGGGATAGAAACTGTATATAATCTGAAAAAATGGAGTACATTTTCTATTATGAGTCTGAAAAGGACAGTAGTCAAGTAGCAGGCAGTTGTGATCAGAGGGGTTGTTTGAGGGATTGTTTTAGTTGAGAGAGAATTGTGTGGATACAGAGATGTTTGGGAAGTGGTGAAAATGTTTTTCTTTTTGTCTGTCAAGCAGGGGCTTTATATCACCAGAACATAGCAGGTATTATAAAACTGGCTAATCCTCTGCAAAGATTCAACTTTCATGGTAGGGGGTGGGGGCATTTTTAGATATTTGTACAAATTAATGATTTTTCTGCTGAAGTGAACAGCTGCACATGTGACACAATGAGTGAGAATAGAGGAGCAGAAATGCACAAGGATGAGCTGTGCTGCAGTGTGGGAGCTGTGGGAACTGTGGGAGCTGTGGGAACTGTAGGAGCTGTGGGAACTGTGCTGCAGTGTGGGAGCTGTGGGAACTGTGGGAGCTGTGGGAACTGTGGGAGCTGTGGGAACTGTGCTGCAGTGTGGGAGCTGTGGGAACTGTGGGAGCTGTGGAAACTCTGGGAACTGCGGGAATTGTGGAAACTGTGGGAAAAGGTAAAGGTGCTCAGGAAGGAGACAGCAATCTGAACACTGTAAAGTAGGGGGTGCTAATACCCTGAAGAATTCTCAGTTTGTGAGAGTGGCTGGAGACACCAACAGTGCACAGAGAGTGTCCTAGGATATACAGAGAGTGTCCTAGGATATACAGAGAGTGTCCTAGGATATACAGAGAGTGTCCTAGGATATACAGAGAGTGTCCTAGGATATATATGTCATTCTGCAGATTGCCAGCATGACGTGTTTCACCATAAGTCACATATTCAGAAACAGACTATTATTCAGGATGGAGAAAGCGGCTAAGAGGAGACACTGTGACAGCACAGGGTGCCACAGCTGACACGCTACCCTCAGCAACACGTGGCCTCATTTCTCATTTGAGATACTTTTACTTTAAGCCTGTCCTTCTGTTCAGCCTCCTGACCAAAACTCAATCTGCCCAGGATTCCCAATATGCCAGCACTGTACTTCAATTCACTAGTGGTCATCTTCGGCAGACATCCAGCTGACAGAACTGGGACAATTTTTCATCCTCTGGGCCACAGACATTAAATGTAGCGCAGCTGCTTTTGAAACTGAATTCTTGAGTGTGTGTTGATTTGATCTGTGCGTCACAGGGCAGGAGTATGGACTGCTCAGCGGGTTTATCTGAATGTCTTTGCTGGTTTGTCTGAATGTCTGTTGTAGGAACAGGGGAGCAGCTAGACATTCTGGGCCTCCTGATAAAATGTTACCTTGGGCCCCCCCTGCCCCCCTTACATTGTATAATTTTATGTAGTCAAGGGTCCGTGTAAAGTGTTGGACCCCCTGAATCTGCCAGGGTATCCATGCCCCCCCCCTTCACCCCTGGGTAGGAATAATTTGCTGGTCCACTCAGCCCCCTGACACACAATACCAACGGGCTACAGCACCTCTGCCAAACCACTGTCTTACTGATGTGAATTACAGCTTGTTTTACGTCATTTCATCAACAGTAGCACTTACGAGAACTATATTTAGGCATATATTTTAGATCAATAGAGGCCCCCTCTTTTTGTGCTTCTAGAGTTCCATCTGTCTGCTGTAAATTACTGGCTATCACCTAGCGCTCAAGAACGGCTCAGATTTTCCTTGTACTATTAACAAAAACCATTCCAAAATTTCTTACATTTCCATCATACGCTTACTTTACAATGGAGTGCTACTTTTTTGTTTGTTCATATCTGTCCTGCAATAAATCATGTTCTTTGTTGCACAGGCAAATATATCGATATACGATTCCTCAGAAGCAATACATAAAAAATCTTAAGATAAATCTTAAGGTAAATACTAATTATATTATGGATTGTTCATTCATAAGAGAAGCGGGTGTTTTGATAGAGAAATAGAGCTTGAAACCTATGACTTGTCAGTAGCAATAGTGAAACTGCAATCTGTAATAATGGTCTTTTTAGAATGAGCTCCGTTTGCTAATTACTCTTCTTTGGGAATTACCACTGCACAGCGAGAGAGCATGTGGAAAATGTGTTTGTCCTCTCTGTTTGACTGAGGCCGACTCTGTTTGAAGAGGTATGGGAGCAGATGGGGGCTTTGATACCACAGCTGGAAATGCGAGTGAAAGACGTGGTTACTTGGCAACGTCACTATGCATTAGGAAATAAAGACGGCTGCATAGAGAATGTCTCGAAACAAAACAAAATGGCTTTAATGAACCTCTGAGGGGTGGAAACAACCTTTCCATTCCCTGAAAGTTCTTTCTATTCTAGAAACAGTACTTCAGGTCGAGGGGAAGTTGTCACTCTAGGTGGCCTAATCTCTGCCTGATCCACGTCTATGTTCGTCTCCAGCCTGCTCATCTCTAATTGCTCCAGTGCCCAGACTGTACCCCGAACCATCAGCTAAATGTCAGGAAGACGTCACAACCAATATTTGTCACGTCTCGCCTTGTTTTTCACACTTCTGAAAGTGTGCTTTCTAGCATGTCACTGTTAAGAGAATAACTACTGTGCACAGAAGCAATAAAAACCACTGCAGCGATATTCAGGTGTAAATAAAGACAATCTAGAGCCCTTACAATTCTTGTTTAAATATTTCCATTGATATCACAGTATATATCTTTGATATTTGCATTTATATAATTAAATATATATAATATAATTTCATTGTATTGGTCCGCCTGTGTCTCTGCAGCAGTCATGGACTTATGAGCTGCTTGTTCGTGTCGGAGTGTTTGTGAACACCCACATTCCTGTGTGCCTCAGCTGATAAACTTTTTTTAGTGAAAGAAAGCATCCTGATCTGGAAGAGAATAAACTCTAATGCTTGTAACTGCAGGCATTTCTATTCCGCTGCAACCAAGAGAAGCTTTTTCCAGTTTTGCTTCTGTTTTCTGCTCTGCGTGGCTACTGGCTTCCATGAAACTTCACGTGCACAATGCGTGACACGAGGACATTGAGATTTGATTTTGTGAATTGTTCTGACAAGGGCCACATGGGGGGGAAGCACATAGACAGGTTTCAAAGTGTTACTTTCCCATGCTTAATCAAAGGGCAGAATCCCTAAAACAGCCCTTTCCGCGGCACAGATTCCTTTTCATTCATTTTTCAGCAGCAGGTTAATTTTTCATTGTACGTTAATAAAGCTTGAATTCACTCAGAAGGGGAAGTAGAGTAAGGAGTGTCTGTGGTCTCTGATGTCAGTATCCATCCAGGTATAACCCCCAGACATAACATTCACGAGGTGGGGGGGGGATACCCCCCTCATCCACTATCAGAGTAATAGCATGCACAATCAACACATTCTGTTACATCTATATATTTAGCATATGCCTTTATCCTAAGTGACATACAACTAAGAAAGCATGGCTGCAGCTAAGGACCATTCTCAAGGGCCCAGTGGTGGGTGCCCATGGGCTCGGAACCGGTGACCTTCCCTTGCTTGGGCATGCTACCGGGCCAAGTGAGTCCTAACCCACAGAGCTGCACACCACCCATCATAACCACATTAATATCATTTCATCTACAGCTGTACTTGATTAATTATGGATGTCTTGTTTGTGCAAATGTATGTATAACAAGCACAAGGCTTTCTGGAGAGTGCACAAAAAGAAATTGCTGTGTGTTTTATCTTAATGTGTTTTAAATAAGGCAAGTCCAAAAGAGTATCCAGGGACTGGGCAGAAATATCGCTAACAAGCTCACTTCGTAACCTTCTACTTATTCTCAGGGGAAATGAGTCATTTCACGGAAGCAACCAGCTTATCTGAAATATTGTGATGGTCGTGCATGCATAAAATCCACAGCATACTCTGGTTTCACAGTGCTGCTTCCTGGCTCTTATTTAAGGGATATTCAGGCCTCATAACAGAGGTACAGGTTTTAAACAGTAGAAATTTAAAAACTGAAAGGGATTTCTCCGTCTCGTCAGGTCAGCCAGCATAGATGCTAGTTTTGCGTTTTAGGTCTTCAGCGACGAATTCAAAAGAGCAGGCTCCACTTTGGTGTGATGGAAAAGATGAAAGGTATGTAGATGTAGTGAACACCAGGTCACCTGAGGCTTCAGGGCAGCTGACAGCATCACAGCAAGAAATATGTGGGAAGATTTTGCAGAAATTACCGCAAAGAAATTGAAAGAAAAATGCTATCAGGTGAACAGTATATGGTCGTAGAAAATGGCCATTTTAAAGCATCCTATACATTCATCTATCTCCATTTTCCAACTGGAGCAGGGTCCTGGGGTCCAGGAGCACATCCCAGGCAGCACAGGGCGGCAGGGCCGTGGGGTCCTGGGTCACATCCCAGGCAGCACAGGGCAGCAGGGCCGTGGGGTCCTGGGTCACATCCCAGGCAGCACAGGGCGGCAGGGCCGTGGGGTCCTGGGTCACATCCCAGGCAGCACAGGGCAGGGTGCCAGAGGACACGCCCACTCACATACCACAGCCACCCTAGAGCTGCCAATTTGCCTAACTCTCTTTGCTCTTTTGACTGTGGGCGGAAATCAGAGTGCTGAGAGGGAACCTGCAGCACACAGGGAAGACATGCAAAGTGCACAGGCACAGAGAAAGGGTGACATTCAAAGCCCAAGTGCAGGGGTGAGAGGGACTGTGCTGGTCAGCCATCAGTCCACATCTGTAGTACCTTGTGTTCTGTGCGTTCAGAACTGAGGAACATTGATACTAATCCAGCTGCTGTTGTGATGTCAGAACATTACCCCTTATGAGCACCAATGGTAACCGCTGTAGTTACCTGATGCTGCCTTATTTAGTCTGGGTTGAGAGAGTACTTATTTACTGACAGAGGGTGGGGGGTGTTTTGGTGAATTTCCAGGTCAAACCTATTACCTGTGAGCATTTAATGCCTAATTGACAAATAATTAGTTAATGGTTAAATCTAACGCTAGCCAATAAACATTTAGGATGCTTGAATAGTATTAAACAGGCTCTCAATGATTTTTATAGAAAGTTTTCTTGGTGTGTCCGGGGCTCTTCCTTCTAATAAAATCCTTATTATGTCCTTTTATCAACCATCTCATGCGGAACTGTTTGCCATCCTTATGGGAGGAATTCAAAGCAAGTTAAACAGAGTCATTATTAGTCTTTATTGTCAGGGGTGCTGGAAAGGGGGGGGGGGGGGGGGAGGATGATCTCAAGGGCCCCTGATTAACAGGGACCCCAGAAAATGAGAAGCATAATTGAATTGGTCCAGGTTGGGGGCCCAAATTCTCTATTGGCACCCCTGGCTATGGTTTAATGCAAAAGAATCTTCTGGTGTACAGTAGCTGTGCAGTATGTCAGGGTGTACTCACACTAGCCGGTACATACTGCCAGGGTGTACTCACACTAGCCGGTACATACTGCCAGGGTGTACTCACACTAGCCGGTACATACTGCCAGGGTGTACTCACACTAGCCGGTACATACTTTGCCTGAGCACATTGCACCACCTAAGTCTAGTTCATTTGACTAGTGTGATTACTCTGTACCAGCCTGAAGGGGCTGGGCCAGGGCACGGTTCAGTTGGACCACAGACACGATGTCAATGATGCGGCTGGCACATGCATGCGCATATGCAGACTACAGATCAGGAACAGATCAGGAAGGATGTACAGATCAGGAAGAGACAAATATTTAACAAACATGGCAAAAAAGTGATTGCTTTGGTCTACAGCAGAGGTGCAGTGTTTGGAAACTTGGGTTGGCAAGAGTATCCAGGAACTGGATGCAACATACAAGAAGTCAAAGATATTTGGTGAAATGCAGAACTATATTCTTATATATGCAGCACAATTAAATAAAAATCAGTCGGTTGCATACTTGATAAATCTACAAAAGATCTATGGGTTATTGTGCCCAAAATGACTCCAAATAAGCCACAAAACAAGGACATTAATCATGAACTCCATTTTGCTGTGTGAAAAGTCACACAGTAATGATGAAAGCGTGCTCAGACCTGGAATGTTAAGTGGGGGGGGGGGGGGCAAACTTGCTTGGGCATGCTACCGGGCCAAGTGTGAGTGCACCCTGAGTTGAAGCCTATGTGATACTCATGCTATCGTGGCATGTTGAAGGTTTGGGGATTCTCTCTGAATGTAAAAAGTCTCTATAGACGCACTACAACTGTACAAATGTGGCAGCTTCCTGGAGATAGATTTGTCGGGACTGCCCCAGAATAGCCTGCATGGACATTGTCTCTTTAGTTTCTACTTCAATTAATATGTGAATCTCTTACAGACATTTTGAGTACCATTTAGGGAAGAACTGGATGTCTGGGGCCAGTTTATTGCTTTGACTCTCCGTGCGTGTGTGTCTGAGGTGGAGTGTGCTGACGTAGCTTAGCCAAGTGGGAGCCTCTCCATGAGCAGCTGTAAATCTACAACAGCCCCCCCTCCACTCACCTCACAGGCTCACAATAATTTTCATGCTGTGTAAGAGTCTTATTAATATAGCTGGGGGCAGTGTGCTGTTCTCTCTCACACTCACTATTCCAGTTCTTCTCCACTACAACCAGAAAAACCCTTCTAACCTTTAATATCTCATATTTTTAGTAATTCAGTGTAAGCTATGTATTCCAACTTGGACCACAAGAAGACTTTGTTGTTCAAGGCTACTATAACAATAACACAACTTATAATCCCAATGTCCAGTGTTATTAATTATGGTTTTATACCAAAAATATTTTGAAAATGGGACTGAATTTTCTGTTAGGCGTTCATTAGTTGACATTAGCTATAATCAGATAAACAGATTGAGGAAATCTCATAATTATGAGGCCTTTGAAATAAGAGCCTGGAAAATGTGAGCAGATTCTGAAATAGGTGGTTCTTCTGTATTTGCATCCATTCCTTTTTCCACCTTCCATTTTCCGGTCCAGTCCAGGATGCATATCTAGGATGAGGTCTAACTACAGCCAGAATACCAGCTCATCATTGGGCATAATCAATCGCACACTATGGCCTATTTAAAGAGTCCAATTCACCAAGCCTTTGGACTGCAGGAGAACACTTGAGTGCATAAAGGAAAGCCCACACAATCTGTGGAGAGCATGCAAATTCTAGTAAGAGAGGGGAAGGGGTTCAAAGACCCAATTCTGGAGGCGTAAGGCTCCAGTGCTGCTCACTGACCACTATGGTGCATCTTCAGAATGAGCTAAATCAATTGTAGCTTTAAATGAGACTGAATTTTGATTCCCATCTCTGAGCCAAGGAGGTGGAGTGACTTGGCAAGTAACATTGTTATATCATGTTTCCAGGGTGATGGGCTTCATTTAGCCCGGTTTGCTGTGGTGTTAGTGTTTCACTGTGTGAAAACCTTGCACTGTCATCCTGTCCATTTTATGGATTTCTCAATCATCACAGTGCCAGTGCATAAATGGTTATTAATAATGGATGGATTTCTTGCTTATTCAGTCAAACTATTTTTATCTTCACAGAATCTCAGCTAAGAATACCCTTGTAGTCTGGTTACAAGAAGCTTTTTAAAGAAATTTTGGAGTCAATCCATATTTACATAAGGGCACATTTTAAAAGATCATCAAATGGCTGCTTTCTAATGAAGATATGTTGTACTAAGGTTTACTCAATGTCTGAGAGATTTCATGGAATAACTGGGGTCCCATTAGTCGACTTAAACGGCAGATGACCTGCATTTGCTGAATTGTTTTCTATTTATATGGAGAAGCTACGTTTTATCCCACAACTTGGAGAGGATAGACCGACTGTGCTGACTTCCCACAACTTCTGTTTTTGCCAAACTTGATGCTCATTCCCATTAAATACTGTGCCCTAGTTCAGCATCAACCCATAGCAGGTGTTCAAAGAAAAAACAAACCATCAGTGAGTCTAAATGTGCCTACACAGATGAGGCATATAATCAAGTTTCACAGCAGATGTGGTAAATCTGACAGGCAGTAAATAGAATTAAAAATATAACCAGGAGGTCATTAAAATTTGTAACTGGAAGCCTGATGCGGCATTAAAACTCTCATGTGTTTTGTAAACAATCATTTTGGCTAAAGGAGCTAAAAGACTGAAAGGGTTTTGTTATTGGTGAGAGATTTGTAGCAATATTTTTGTGAGATCATGAACAGTGAATTCAATTTAATTATTCGTACCATTTTATAAAAGCTACATGTGCTCATGAAAAAATTCTACGGGAAAAAATAAGACTCATTCTAGATATTTAATAGAGTAGGGGGAGCTGGTGGACTATTAAGAAAGAATCGGCCCTTCCTGCAAAAAGTATTTTAAGTGCAAAAAGTATTTTAAGCAACGGCATAAGAGACAGTTTGAAAGTGCGGGAGGACACAACTTAATAATTTAAATAAAAAGATCTGTTTGTTAAAGAATGAAACAAAATGAAACACTGTCCCCCTGTCCCCCATGATTCAACCTTTCAGACACATTGTATGGGTGAAGACCTGTAAGTGATCTAATTTTGAGATAAATTGCATCAAAATAAAGCAAAGCTGCTTTATGACAGCAAAGGCAATGGTGGCTGCAGAAAATATGTCACCTTGTGAAGATGATAGCTCAGAAAGTATTTAATGGATTTCATTGCCTCTTCACAAGAATATAATAAGGATAAAATTTTATACCTGATTCCATTTTGAGACTGTGTGTAGTGACACCATCACAGACAATGGCACATGCCCCTCTGACAGCCCCGCCCTGTGTGTAGTTTTATGACTTTTAGCAGTTTAAACTGTGCGACCTGATTGCTACTGTTGAACGAGCCCACGGAGACGTGGATGACGTCTGCTGTCTTTAATTGCTAGCTAAGTTTAACATTATTCTATTAGCTTACTGCGGTTTTGTAATGTGTAGCCAGTATAAGAACAAGCTTTTTCATTATAGCGCATGGTGTATCATTTAATCAACTTTATTTATAATCAAGAATAATACTTACATAATGTAATAAGTAGCTCTGTACCCTGGTTGGAAATGCTAATATTAGTATACATAGGCAAAAATAATATTTACGTTACAACTGTGACACCAGAATTAGTGAACAGTAAATTTATTGCTGATGATAGGACACAATTGATCATAAATGTCATGGCTGAAATAGCCAGCTGGAATGTGAAAGTGTCATGAGATCTGGAATCTTTCTAACCTGTAAATGACATGGATATAAATTCAGGCAGAATTTCAGCTTGTTCTTACCAGAATTCGCTGAGCTTCCAAAATGTTTTAAAAAGTGCATGATAAAGAGGATAGTTCAGAAAAGGTTAAAGTAGAATGTTCAGAAAAGGTTAAAGTAGAATGCCAACACATAATTTTCCTAATGCAAGAATATTTGTGTTGGGTGAGCTACCTAAAGGAAAGGCTATTTTTTTCAATGGTTTAACCGCTTAAAGATAAAGATAATCTTTATTATCATTGTCACTTGAACTTAAGTTATGCTTGACTGCTGCTTTTTTCACTGATAATAGTTCAGTCTAATTTATGTGTTTCCTACATGCCATTTGTAAAACTACAAGAAGACATATGTACTGTCACTTCATAATGCACTATTAAAATTAGCTTTGCTAATTAGTGGAATTAGTGGAACTCTGCTCACTACTGTGTAAATGGAACCGAGTGACACTAATGGACCCTGAGGTTCTGTTTGGTTGTTCTCACACTACTTTGTCTATAACTGCAAAAAGAAAAGACTGGACTGCATGGCCTCCAGGGTCTCGACAGCAAACACCATCTCCAGGTCTTGTTCCAAGAAAAAAGGTACATATCTTCCCCTGTATACAAAAGTCAGTTAAATGAACCATGCTGCAGCACTGAAGAACTACTGGCATGATTTCTACTGGCTGCACTGGGCAAACTTTCATCGGTAATTCCCTAAAATGAATATACAGTAGGGGTTTAGCTAAAAATAAAACACAGCTCCTTTCTTAGCTTTGCAAAAAAACTTGTTTACTTATTCAGCCATCAAAGAAAGAGGTAAAAGTTTACTGGCGTATGAGATTGTGCTACCTTCTGTAAATTATAGTTGAACTACTCAAGGCAGAATTTGATGTAAGGGAGACCAGAAAAAATGGTTGGACAGGGTCCATTGCTCAAAGGGACGCAGTAATCTTCCTGCATAACTTAGATTCCCCCAAACACCACTGATGTTTAGCAAGTTAGTACAGCTTTGCTTCTTTTCTGTTGTGTAATTTTTCTGCATTTTATAAAAATGAAAATCTTCAACAGGTGGCTGAGTGCATAAAGCAAAGGTCAGCTACAAAAATGATCTCCACATTGTAAATTAGTACTGATAAGATGATGTAGGTGTCCTGTAATATATGTTTGCATGCCTCCCCATGGCAACAGCAAAGTATTACAAGGAAACCAAACATGACTATGCCCATTGTTATCATAGGCAAGCATCGTCTAATGTATTTACAAGGATTGCGATCTCTTTCACAAGCTAGTTCTTTTTAAGGGGACATCATAACACTGTAATCCAGACCCTTTATTCACTTCCATGGAGAGCTCTCTGTACCCCGGCAGGAGACAACACCAGGTACCTGTTCACCTGATCCACTGGACTCCCATTCATCCAGCTGGGGTGAGTGGCAGTGGTTGCCATGGAGATGTGTGCATAGCTCCTCCGCTTGCTGCACTTTGAGGGTCCTACACCAGATTTCTGAATCAATGCTGTCTCCTAACAGTGCCCCCAAATGGCACTTTTGGGGATCACCTTTACAGGAAAGCTTGTGGAGATGTACAGCACAAGGAAGAGAATCAGCAGTGGCGTGAGAAGAATCTAAGGATTTTATATGCAAAGTAAAAAATGGAAAAATTACCCAGATTAGGTCTTGGCAATAACCCATATTCAGTGCTAATAAAGCATTCAAAAAGTGAGGTGAGGATGTGCTGTGGGGTCGTTTATGATCACCTGTCTATAAGTACACATCCCTTCACTGCAAGCTGTACCTGCACTGTTTACAGAGACGGTCCCAAAGAGACAGAAACAGCCATGAAAATTCACAAGAACATAAAACTCAAATCATTTCTAATGCTGAAGTACTTGATCATACTCTTGTTAGAAGTTTTGCCCTCCCCTGATTTCCCAAAGATCCAGAACCAGGTTATACTAAACTGCAGACAAATCTAGGCAGTATTTCTACTGAAGTTGTAAGATTTGAGGTGTTCTGGCACAACACCAAGAAACAGAGGAGGCACAATTTCCTGCATAGAATGTCTGGACAGTGATTTCTAAACTTTTGTTGGTACTTAGTTTACTTAATTAGGCTCATAAGTATGTCTCTCCAGGCTATTTGGACTGTGAAATAGTCCATAATTATTGTATTATCACAAAATGTGCTATGACATTGAATGTCAAGAAGGATACAGTTTCTGATGGAACAGTGTATTGAGGCAGGTCATTGAAATTCTTCTGACACTGTTTTATAATGTATAAAAAGGAGCCTTAATTGTAAAACCATAAAATAAATGGATGGGTGTGAATGGGAGTTTATCGTGTCAGAGATGTAAGTTTAGGTGAGAAACACCTTATTTAGTTGAGCAGACTTTCACTAGAGACTGAAAAGGGACAGAAGGAGCCAAAAAAGGTGCTACATGACAACAGGAGAAGAGGGACATGTGGAAGTACAGAAAAAAGAGGAGCAGAGTTCAGGAAAACAGGAGATGAGTGATGCAGTGGTGGAGGGAGTACTTAGTACTTAAGTAAAAGTACAAATATCCTACAAAGTATGTACTCAACTAAAAGTAGAAGTGCTACATCAATAATCTTACTTAAGTGAAAGTACTAACTTTTAAATTTACTTCAAAGTATTTTTTAAGTAAAGGTACTCACACAATGGTTTGTCTCAGTGTCTGGGGTGTGCCATTTTGTAAGAGAAGAACAGATATACTGACTTATGCCTCTACTGATGTCATTGCTCATAAGCAGTATATGTGTACAGGAAAGTTTGGTGTGCTTACTGTGTGTAGGGCTTGAACCCTGGTCCTTGGGCTGTGAGGCAGCAGTGCTAACCACTGTGCTATCTGGCCAACCCCCTCTTTCTACCCCCTGTAGGTAACTGATGTAGTTGCTTTCTTTAGGCTCCAGCTCACATTGTCAGTGATCAGTGTTTTGAGCTGTTAGCAACCATGGTACCTGCAGGTTGGACTGGGTAGTCTGTGTGAAGCTAAGCAGGATTTTGTCTGGTCAGTGTTTGGATGGGAGCCTAGTTGGGTTGTTGGTTGGGGAAGATCCTGGATCTTTACTGTAAGGCCTCTTTAAGGGTTGTTTGGTATCTTTTGGAAAAGGTAGGGGGATGTCCTGACTAAAATTTGGCCATCTGTTTTCTTAGGCTGTGGGTCAGGGTGTCTGGGACTACCTGACTGTGGGGGTTCCACACGCAGGGAGCTATTGGGGGGCTGTGAGGCAGTAGTGCTAACCACTGTGCTATCTGGCCTATCCCCTCTAGGTAACTGATGTAGTTGCTTTCTTTAGGCTCCAGCTCACATTCTTAGTGATCAGTATTTCAAGCTGTCAGCAACCATTTTGTAAAAGAATAGTAGATATACTGACTTACGCCTCTACCGATGTCATTGCTCGT
>JAODJU010000130.1:14232442-14246559 GCA_026776725.1 Gnathonemus echidnorhynchus
TCTCAGCGGTGTGACGCTCAGTGCCAGTTACAGTGTAACTCTCAGCGGTGTGACGCTCAGCGCCTGCTACAGTGTAACTCTCAGCGGTGTGACGCTCAGTGCCAGTTACAGTGTAACTCTCAGCGGTGTGACGCTCAGCGCCTGCTACAGTGTAACTCTCAGCGGTGTGACGCTCAGTGCCAGTTACAGTGTAACTCTCAGCGGTGTGACGCTCAGCGCCTGCTACAGTGTAATGCTCAACACTGGCTGTGATGAAGCACTCAGCGCCTGCTGTGGTGGAGCCGGAAAGAACCCAAAACTTTATTCTACGTTCTTTATTCAGAGAGACCTTCCTGCACACCACTGCTGTAATGAGCTGCTATTTTTACACTTCTGCTGGTCTCTTAGCTTTAATGAGTCTTTTCTGACTTCTGCCATTAAACTGGGGGTTTCCACCATAGACCTGCTGTCACGGTGCAAGGCGCTCAGAGCGCGGACAAAGGAGCAGGAAGCAGGTAGTCGGGGCGAATACGGGGTTTAATGAGGAAAGGAACGGTCGGGACAGGTAAACACGGGGTAACATTACAATGACGGATCTGGTCAGACTAACTCAGACGCGGCCTAAATACACAGGACAAGCCAAGAGGAACAGGAAACAGGTGATGACAATCAGGAATTAACACGAGGTAATGAGGTGGGCGTGGCACACACGAGGATCGTACGAGCCGGGCGTGACACCTGCCCCTGATTGGATGTTTTTTTGTTTATGTGCTTGTTTGTTTGATTGAACATTCTCTGTAGTGGGTGGAAATCCCAGAAACAGGGTTGCTGTTTCTGAAATGCTGGAATATCTGGCATCGAAAATCATATTGCATTCAAAATCATTTAAATCGCTCATATTAACCATTCTAATGCTTAGCCAAACAGTGAGTGAACCTTCTGGCCTGGCACAATATTTTCTAAAATAATGCTAAGAATAGTAAGGCAATACATATATGTGACGTACCTTGCATAAAACGCACAGGGAGCTCTGCTTAACGTGCCTTGAATAAACATAAAGAGTCGATTCTGAGTTCGGACTTGTGCGGCACGCTGTATCATTGTTGGTACAGAGGATTTGTCCCATTTACCTTGGGATGAAAAAACGAAAACACACGTCAAGGCCCGCAGTCTGAATTATGAGGGGCTCAAGCTGTTAATTAGGAGCAGCCTAGATGAACGTTCACCATCCATCTCCCATCCCAATATGCAGAGCAGCCCCTGTGGCCAGCACTCACTAACATACTGCTCCGCAGTGGCACTCGTATTCCTCAGTTGTTTGATTGTCGTTTGCTCTAAAGCCAAACCAGACAAATATTAAAAATGCATATATGTGGGAGAACAGAAACAAAATACTGCTGGCAGACAGGGCTTAGGTTCGACATTTTAAAATTCCACTTAACAGCTGCAATACAGAATGACATGGTGGAGCGATGGATGTTCTCTTCTGAAACATTTGGCTCGAATACCTACTCGCTTCAAAGCCCTGTGCTGGTTCATTGTGCAGCCAGCATGATTAGGCCTGATGGAAAAGATTGCAATGGTTATTCCGCTCAGGAAATTAACAAGGCACCAAGGAGTATAGTAGAAGGACAAGAAAACTCCTGTGACTCATTGGCATATTAGAATACCAGAAGTAATAATAATTAAATTAATATAACAAATGGACTGTCAAAGATCAAAATAATAAATGATGTTTGCAAACTACATTGTAGTGGCTGTTTTATTGTTGATGACAAATATATTCATCATTCTTGTAGCACAATCCCAGACTGTTTCTTTAAAATGCTTCTATGTTAAAAAAGTACCGTAGTGAGGCATGGTAAATTTGTTATGAAACAGAGTTATAAATTACCTGGATATCTTCAAGACTCGTTTGTCATTTTTCTCTTCATTCATTCTTTACAACCACTGATCCAGTGATATCAGTCAGTACGTTTACATGAGGTTAGAAAATATCCAGTTATTGTGTTAGTCCGATTAAAACTGGACTTTTAAACTACATGCAAACAAGTCAGTCCAACTGAAATCATACTAAATTGGATTTCTTGAAGTCAGACTAAGACACCCGGATTGGGAGTCGATTTATGTATATGCCCAATTGGACTCAAACCAGCCTAGGCGCTTTGCAAATGGTCCACAGTTTCCAGAGGGTGTACCCCAGCCTTGTGATCTCTGATAAAAATACATTGATAGCCCATGGATGCTGTGCCCCAGCCTTGTGTCCTTTGACAGAAACATACTGATAGCCCATGGAGGGTGTGCCCCAGCCTTGTGTCCCTTGATAGAAATACACTTATAGCCCACGCAGGGTGTGCCGGATCCATATTCATTACATGGAAATTTGTCTTAGTTTTTTCTCAGATTCACTCATCACTCTCGTGCACAGTTCCATTCTCTGTCACATGTTGCTGCTGTAATACACATCTGGTGAGTTTACTAGAAGCTGCTACATTTAACTGTGCCACACTTATTTGGCTCACGTCAACAAGCACCTGCAGAAACTTTAATACATTTTTGATTATTTTCATCCCAGCCACCATTGTCACAGATAGCACTACACCACAGCAGACTTCTATCAGATTTATTCAGTAGGTTTACCTTTTTCCCAGAAGAAATTTATTCATCTGTATTGTCTAAGCTGCTCTTGGGACAGCCAGTATATGAAAAGACTTTTGAAGGCTAATAAAAAATCAGCCAATAATAAAGCAGTGGTTCTCTGCTCCAGTCTAGAGGACCCACTGCTACTGGTACATTGAGAGGTCATCCCAAACCCCCCTGCCTACATCAGCTCTGCATGGATCAGACTCCCTACCCCGAGCTATAGGACATGGTGTGTTCCAAAGCCCACCCTTCAGGAAAGAGTGAATGGTGCTGTAAGTGGTTTTTGTCAAGCCTCTAGTAGGAAGGCATTTTTATCTGAATCATCAGAATAAACTGTGATGTTGAAACTTTTTTCAGATAGAGGCTTCCTCCTAACCAAACAAGACAACAACACTCACAGTTAAGTTCATAGCTACATACATACCATTCTTTCAGCTTGCTAGTTGAGGCTCAAAATGAAACAAGTGTTGGAATGCATTTACACACACAAACAGAGAAGAAGTATGAGTATGTGAACAGTGATTTGGCGAAGCCCGTCTCTTGGTGATCGGTTCCGTCGACTCTGAAGCCGACAGATCTGGCTGCGCAACCAGGCAGGAGGCGAAGGAGCCAACCCCGGACCAGGACGGGGAGCCGAAGGTGGTGGAGGGGAGGAGGTGGGTGAACCGAATAGCTGTAACGGCAAAGAAGTGGGTTAGACTTACTCTTTATATAAAACCTGGACAGCTGTGATTGGACACACTGTCGTTCATTAGGTCTCCTTGTTTGAACTTTCGTATTCACTTTCATTTGTCGACATGGTCCATTGCAGATACTCCTTGATGACATCCGGCCATATCCCCTGGTGTCCAGTTGGTACCCTGCAGACACTCCCTGATGATATCCGGCCATAACCCCTGGTGTCCAATTAGTACCCTGCAGACACTCCATGATGACATCTGGCCATGTCCCCTGGTGTCCAACTGGTGCTCTGCAGACACTCCCTGATGAGATCCGGCCATAACCCCTGGTGTCCAACTGGTGCTCTGCAGACACTCCCTGATGAGATCCGGCCATATCCCCTGGTGTCCACCTGGTGCTCTGCAGATACTCACTGATGAGACCTGGTCATATCCCCTGGTGTCCACCTGGTGCTCTGCAGATACTACATGATGACATCTGGCCCTAACCCCTGGTGTCCACCTGGTGCTCTGCAGATACTCCATGATGACATCTGGCCCTAACCCCTGGTGTCCACCTGGTGCTCTGCAGATACTCCATGATGACATCTGGTCATATCCCCTTGTGTCTAATTGGTGCTCTGCAGATACTCCCTGATGAGATCTGGCCATATCCCCTGGTGTCCACCTGGTGCTCTGCAGATACTCCATGATGACATCTGGCAATGTCCCCTGGTGTCCAACTGGTACTCTGCAGACACTCTCTGATGAGATCCGGCCATAACCCCTGGTGTCTAATTGGTGCTCTGCAGACGCTCCCTGATGAAATCTGGTCATATCCCCTGGTGTCCACCTGGTGCTCTGCAGATACTCCCTGATGAGATCTGGCCATGTCCCCTGGTGTCCAGCCAGTACTCTGCAGACACTCACTGATGAGATTCAGCCACACCTCAGCTCACAACAGGTGATCCACAGGAAGGAAATGTTTGTTCTTTCTTGGAGTCTTCCTCTACACCCTCCTCCCCTGCCCCGCCCCTTCCCCCAGAGGGACGCACTAAGTGGGCCAATATTGGACACACGGGTTTGGCAGCCCTCATGGTCCTTGCTTGCCCCATTTAAACAGGGAAAGAGCAAACAGTTTATGCAGCTTTGGCGGAGCATTTCCACACCCATGCATAACTGAAGCCTCCTCCTCACTGTGTCACCTTCATCCCCTCCTGTTCCACACACTATTTCACCCTTTCATTGCCCCCATCTTTCCATCCTTTCTCTCTCTATTCCCTGCACCACTGACCTATATAGACTGTCTTATTTTTTTGTAGATAAAAATATACCTTGATGCTGCTGACTCAGAGCATAGTGTTAAATATCACTACTTGGAGGAGTATCATACAGGGTTAGTGATATATTTAACAATATTGATCACATTTTGCTCTTTTTCTGAACTTGTGAAATACATTGTTTGGCATTTTTCCACTCACTGGGTATGTGGTGTCTTGCGTTTTGGTAGAATTACACTGCAGCAGCATGAGGATGCAGAAAGCTGTTGTAATCCAAGCTCCATGGTGAAAATTTGACAGCTCAGAGTAGGTTTGAAATTAAGTCTCACCAGTGCTACAGTTGGAGTCCTGCCGTAATTCTGGAAATAGCCCTCGGAGGGCGCCGTGTGGAATGCTGGCAGTGTTGCCTCCAGTGTATAATGCATAATTTCTTGAGGCATGAGTAATTTGACAGTCTCCATTGTGTCCCCTTGGAGTGCTCCACTTCACAGCTGAGCCCAGTGGTGCGGGGGGACCGTAGCGGCCACTGCAGGGAGTGATGAAGCCTGCTGGTGCTTGCAGTAAGATTTTTCAGCATAATATTACCTGGAAATGACTTTTCCAAGTTGTGAGAGCTGGAAATATCGTAAAGGACAGGAGGAAACTAATGACATGAACACTTTTGTATACTATGTAATAAAGAGAAATGGCAAATTGCTTAAGTATTTAATTAACTTTCCACTTTGCCTTCTCTACTTTCACATCAGTGGTGACATGATAGCAAGGCTGAATTATCTGACCAGCTAGACATCAGTCTTTCATAACTAATCAGTCTCATCATACTAAAGGTTCAGTTCAAGTTTCAACTTCGTAGTAATTTAAGACCCAGAAATGAACCTAGTAAATTCAATTACATAACATAAAGTGATTTTTATACCCAAGTGGTGTACATTTAAAAAAGACATGGTATTCATACTTTTTCTGTAATTTCCTGCAACAACTGGATGTTTATGTTGGCAAAAACATCATTAGCAAAGTTTACATGAGTAAATGCAGGTCTAACACAGGCCTGGGCAATTACTTCCTGTAAAGGGCCAAACCCAAGCTTCATCATGTCAGCAGGGGCCATTTATTAAATTATTTTCATCATTTATTTATTTGCTATTTCATGGGATTTGAACATAAAACCTCCTGTTGTTTTTGTAACGATCAAGCAGGCCTGTAAAATTAGCTCTGCAGGTCGGCTTTTGCCCAGTTGTGTTCTAATCTATATTTGCTTTAATCAGTAAACCTTCAGTGTAGCAAGTGATTAGTGCCCGTGGTAATCAGAAACAGTGGATGCATTGCTTAGATGATTATTTTGTACTACAAAGGTAAAAATATATGAGCTTACTCATACTTTAGTCATATACCATACAATATGTAACAGAGCTTACTCATATGTTAGTCATATACCAAAAAATATGCAAGAGTCCTTACTCATATGTTAGTTATATACCATGAGTAAGGGGATGTATGCTTTGTTAGCTCACATTTCTTTAACATTTAAGTAAAGTTACTTAATTGTGGTTGTTAAACGTGATTATTTTTTGTGAATGCCTTTATCCAAAGAATCTTTATCAAGAAAAGAAGCCTTCATTAATCTAATTATCAGTCAAAAGTTTAATTATTTGCGCAATACACCACCTGTTTTCTGCCTCTTGTTTTGCTCAGCCTTGCATGTATCCTGGAGCCTCTGCTGAAACAGGCACCAGCTGATATTGTTTTTGCCCCTTCCTTTGTCCCCTATGAGACACCGTCCAAGGAACTGGCTTCTACAGTTTGAGTGCCACTGTGTGAGATTTAGCAACATGACTTGGCCTCCCCACAGGTCCAAAGGGCAGAGGGGTCCACAAGTCAGGGGACACACCTCACGGACCCGGTTACACTGATCGCTCATCGATCCGTCCCGGAATTTCCGCCTTGCCGCCGGCCATGTACGTGCAGCTGTTTGTATGATGTTTGGGGTGTCTTGCAGGGGAGCACCTAGAGTTGCTTTGGGGCTCTCCATGTAAGGACGGGGATGGCTCTGAGCAGGATTCCTAAATGAAAGCCTGTTTACAGAGCGCGTGATGGATGTGGGCAGTATGCAGAGTGTCATGCACCCTCTGTCGTCTGTTTATGTTTTTAAGTGAGGGGATTCCACTTCACAACCACATAATAGACGAGTGGCAGCAAGGTGTGGGTTAACTTCCCCCACAAATCCTCTCTCCACCTTTCCCACTCTGCTTTTCTCTCTTTCGCCAGGGTGGCCTCGACTCCTCTAAATTATTAATAATTAAACAAAAATATATTTTTTTCCACTCTGCTTTTTCCACTTTGCTCTCGCCATTTCTACAGAGTCATGCATTTTCATGACATTTGCAAGACACACATCCTGTTGCATTTTGTCATGCTTGCAAATGATACCATCTGTCACTCGCTTTGTGCAACAGTGACACACGGCAGGTGACAGGCAGGTCACAGGCAGGCAATGGGTGGAAGATGGCCAGGAGAAGGGCGGGCCACAGGCAGGCGACGGGCAGGAGATAGCCAGGTAGGCAATAGGCAGGAGGTGGACGGGAAACAGACAGGAGACAGGAAGGCTAGGAGCAGAAGATGGCCGGGGACAGGTGGGCCACGGGCAGGCGATGGGTGGGAGACGGGGGGGGACTGCCAGCTGCCAAGTAGGTGACAGGCAGGCGATGGGTGGGAGATGGGCAGGAGATGGGTAGGTGACAGGCGGGTGAAGGCCAGGAAATGGCTGGGCAACAAGAGGGCAATGAATATGAGATGGGTAGGCAACAGGTGGGTGAAGGCCGGGAGATGGCCGGGCAACAGTTGGGAGTAGGAAATGGGACGGTGACAGGTGGGAGATGGGCGGGCAAAAGGCAGGCAACAGACAGGAGATGAGAGGGCGATGGGCAGGAGATGGGTGGCAAATACCCCTTCCACCCAACCCCCTCAGTTAATATTATTTTTTATTATATCAAACACATGGTTCCCCCAATTATTTTCTTTATAGAATTAGCTCTCACTGTAAATAAGGTGAGAGAACCCCTCATTTAAACCAAGGGCTGGTCTTGGAGGGAATGAAATGCCATGCCATGGCTCCAGTGGAAATCCCAGAGTGCCGTGGCTCCGGTGGAAATCCCAGAGTGCCGTGGCTCCGGTGGAAATCCCAGAGTGCCGTGGCTCCGGTGGAAAACCCAGAGTGCCGTGGCTCCGGTGGAAAGCCCAGAGTGCCGTGGCTCTGGTGGAAAGCCCAGAATGCTTTGGCTGTTGTGGAAAGCCCAGAGTGCAGTGGCTGCTACAGTGTAAAGCCCACAGTGCTGGTCACTCTCACTGTCATCCCTTAGCCTTGCTCCATGAACTTGCTTTCACTCCAGTAAAAATACTCACTCAGGCTTTTTACACGTCAAGTCAAAAGCAGTTCCTTTATTACTCATCGATGACTCCATCGTGGAGCTGAGAATGAAACAGGTAGGGGTAGAAAGCAGTAAAGGGAAGAAGCATGAGAGCTTTCCCTCCTGCCACACTGAAGGATCTCTAAGGGGGGAAGCTGGTCCTCCTTAAGCAGGCTCTCTGCAGTGTGCCTGCCTCCCACTGGCCCCGTTGATGTCATCTCTCCATCCTTCCTATCTTCCCGCTGCTTTTGTGCAGTTTTGTCTTCATGAATGCCTTCATCTTGGCAATCAAAAAGTCTCACATCACCATAGCAACCTCCAGCTCTATGATGCAGAAATACAGCTATGTTCTTCCTAAAGAGCCACGTGTGAGCTCACGTGCATGCTGAAATTAAATAGCAAAATTGCAATGATTTCATCACTTTTTCTCAATTATTATTAATATTTATCCGATGATACCAAATCGAGATAAAGCTCTTTATTTACACAGTGTCTGGAATTATGAGCCACTACCTGAGACTGCCTCTCCCTTTGATGACATTCTTGGTCAGTACACAGATTTTAACAGATTGCTCAGCTCCTGTCTCAAGATGTTCCTTCAAGATTAAAGCCAGCAGCTTTCCACAGATTCATACTTCAGACTTTACTCTTACATTTTAGTTATACAGTGAGGGAAATAATTATTTGACCCCCTGCTGAATTCTTCAGTTGACCCATTAATAAATAAATGAGATGTCTATAATTTCACTGGTAGGTCTGTTTTAACAGCAAAAAATAGATTATCAACAAAACAAGCAACAAAATATCATCATGTAACAGTTACAAACCAATTTGTCATTCATCTCAAAAAATAAGTATTTAATCCCTTGGAACACATGCTTTAGTATTTGGTGGAATAACCATTGTTTGGAAGCACAGCTGTTTGACGTTTCTTGTAGTTGGTCACCAGGTTTGGCTGCAGATCAGCAGGAATTTTCATCCACTCCTTTTTGCAGACCTCCTTCAAATCTTTAAGGTTTTTAGGCTGTCACTTGGATAGATGAAGCTTGAGTTCCCTCCATAGGTTTTCTATGGGATCATAGTCTGGAGACCTGCTAGGGCACCCCATGACCTTAATGTGAATCATTCCTTTGTTTCCTTAGCTGAATGCCTAGAGTAATGGTGTCTTACTGGAAGGGGTGGCTGAAGGAAGGAGGTTCTCGTCCAAGATTTTATGGTACATCGCTCCGTCCATCTTTCCTTCGATGTGGTGCAGCCGTCTTGTACCCTTTGCAGAAAAACACCCCCAAAGCATAATGCTTCCACCTCCATGATTGACAGTAGGGATGGTGTTCCTGGGGTTATAGTCAGCATTCTTTTTCCTCCAGACACAGCGAGTAGAATTGATGTGAAACAGCTCAATTTTTGTCTCACCTGAACCACATCACATTCTTTCAAACCTCATTGGAATTATTCAGATGTTAACCGGCATACTTCAGACAGGCCTGAACATGGGCCCTCTTGAACAGGGGTACTTTGCAAACAATGCAAGATTTAAAATCGTAACAGCATGATGTGTTACTGATGGTTTTCTTGTTGACTGTGGTCCCTGCTGCTTTGAGATCATTAACAAGTTCCTCCCGTGTAGTTCTGGGGTTAGCCCTCACCATTCTTAAGATCATTGATGCCACATGAGATAAGATCTTCCTTGGGGCCCCAGACCGAGGGTAATTGACAGTTATTTTGTCTTTCTTCCATTTGTGAATAATTTCAACAACAGTTGCCACTTTCTCACCAAGCTGCTTGCTGATGGTCATGTAGCCCATTCCATATTTGTGAAGCTCAACAATCTTGTCTCTGATGTCCTTAGACAGCTCTTTGTTATTTCGCATGCTGATAAGGCTGAAGATGTAGACAGGTTACTGACCCAAAAAAACTATTTATGCCATTAAATGACAATGCTGGCTTGGTATCTGTTAATACTTAATTAAGTATTACTTGTGTTGTGTTAGTGCACATGTACTTGACCTTCATGCTGGCTTGTAGTGGATAAAATAATTATTTCCCTAGATAAATGACAAATTGATTTGTACCTGTTACATAATATTTTTTTTCTTGTTTATTTGGTGGAAAATCTATCTTCTGTTGTTAAAATAAACCTACCAGTGAAATTACAGACTTCTCATTTTTTAATAAATGGGTCTAGTTAGTGATTCAATGGGTAGTCAAATAATTATTTCCCTCACTGTATATGTGGGGTCCTTTAACACACATGAACAGTATGGCCAAATAACAGCTGGTTTTTGAACATTCCTCTGTTTTTTGTACATAGATCCAGTGGTGACAGACGCGAAAAGTGACCATGCCAGTCTCTCCAGAGCTTAAATCCTGTTCATGGACCAATTCCAAAGTCCAGCTGTTGGCCATTGTTCTTGTCTGGCACTACAATGTATTGTTTTCAACTGCTGGACTACCTTAAGGCACAAAGAAGCATTGCAGGATTAGCGTAGAGCGGTAAGAGAAAGTACAGCCCTTGCCAGACTGGACGTGATTTCCAATCACGGAGAACAAGCAGAGTGCCTTTCAAGCCTACTTAGCCCCGAAAGTATAGTGTTGCTTCTAAAATATATGCTGCCAACTGTGAGCCATCTGTCGACATCTGGCCGTTTTGCTGCCCAGTGACCATCCAGCTGTTTACCTCAGTACCACCTAGAATAATGCCATACTGAAAGTAACCACCGCCAGGATTTCCTTTGAAGCACACAAAAGGCTGTTTCTTCAACACTGCCATCATATGATAAGACAACCTTAGCCTTACTGGAAAAGCCTTGGAAAAACATTCGGAGTAAGCTGCTACATTTTTTTGCTGTCTTGGCAACAACAGTCAGGGAAGGACCAGACCTCTCACAGTATTATCTGCAAACCCAGTATTTCTTCTCACATTTCTGTTGGCAAGAATGAGCTGTTCATCTTTAAAGGTTAGATCCATCTAAATTGTTCTTGTAAATGCCAAATCATAACATTTTCCAAGTTATTCTTTTTTAAATTGTGGTTCTCTCATTCTTGTTTTTGTTTTCTTTTCAGTCCAACACTGTCCACGAAACATGAGCTATTAGTCAAAATAAGCATTGAAGGGGATTTTTAAAATAATACATCTCACTGGGGTTGTAGAAAAGCATTTCCAGGGCTTTCAACCGTTCACTTGGGGTTTAAGAAAACTGAAATGGATCGTATCTCCTGGTGTTCGCTGCTTGAGTCATATCCAGATTGAGACCCGGGCTGTCAACATACACACGCAGACACACTGAACACATCACACTGAGCACACACTTACTTGCCATGACATGGGACCAGATATGGGTCTCACAAACAAGCATGCACTCACAAAACGTTTTGTGCAAAAAAGTCAGGACACATGCTAAAACGCAATTATGCACACAGCTGAGAATATGAAGTCCTTCACAACCCACAGGCAGAGATGCTCACTTCGATCTATTTACACTTAAGACACAGGATAAATATATGTGCTTTTATTGTTCTCAGCGTGACATATGTCAAGGAGGGAGATGTCTTTAGGGCAGTGGTCTCCAACTCCTTCAGAAGCCGGGTATGACAGAAAACCTACTGGACGGTAGCTCTCCAGGACCGGAGTTGGAGACCCCTGCTTTAGGGCATTCCAGAAATGGATAATTTATTGCTGACATCTGATGGCAACTGATTGGAACAAATGATCACCTTGCTCAATGGCTTTAAAAGAATAAAATAAAACAATAAAATAAACACAGAAACACAGCAAGACCCAGAACTGGATCTTTGTTGTATGGGCAACTGAGTTCTGTACAGCTTTTTGTTATCCCTTCTACATCAGATCACTTAGATAAACATGCACACTGTCACTTGGTATGCTTAGCAGAGATGCAGGGAATCTGGATACGTTTCTTTTTTCCTTCATAGCTCATGAGAGACCTTCTCAGACTGTAGAGTCTTCCCATTCTATTTATACCCATATGGAGGATGGACGGATTTTAAATATAGACACTGAGCTATGGATCAGCCTAGCTTTTTTCAAAAACATGAATTATTAATATGAAAAGTATAGCAGCCATGAGGTGCACTTTATTCAGATGATGAAATATCCAATGGATATGTATGGTGCAGGAGCCTTATGTTATACATTATGTCAGGCAGCTGGGCTGGGAGTAAGTGAAGATCAGGAAGCCTCAACCACGAAGGCCACCAAACCCTTCCCCATGAAAAAATACCTTAAGTCTGTGGATTCGAGTTTCAGACTGATTTTGGACCCAGGGTCACCTAGCCAGCATGCATTGCATCAGGCAGTCTGTCAAACTTTAACAAATTGCAGGGGTCTGAGTTAGTCTTACTGTCTGAGTCATTCAGGTGTCAGTCTTGGTGTTTTTTTAGTGAGCAAGAGGATAAAATCATGAACTTGGGCTGAATATCTACACATAAGAATATGATTTACAAAAGAGTTTTGTGAACTGTGCATACTGCCGTGGTCTATGATTCTGCTGTGGTCTGTGATATTGCTGTGGTCTGTGATTCTGCTGTGATCTGTGATATTGCTGTGGTCTGTGATACTGCTGTGGTCTGTGATACTGCCACAGACTGTGATATTTCTGTGATTTGTGATTCTGCCATGGTCTGATACTGCCTCGGTCTGCGAATCTGTCATGGTCTGTGATTCTGCCGTGGTTTGTGATATTGCTGTGGTCTGTGATTCTGTCGTGGCCTGTAATTCTGCCGTGGTCTGTGATATTGCTGTGGTCTGTGATTCTGCCGTGGCCTGTGATTCTGCCGTGGTCTGTGATATTGCTGTGGTCTGTGATTCTGCCGTGGCCTGTGATTCTGCCGTGGTCTGTGATATTGCTGTGGTCTGTGATTCTGCCATGGTCTGTGATATTGCTTTGGTCTGTGATTCTGCCATGGTCTGTGATATTGCTTTGGCCTGTGATTCTGCCATGGTCTGTGATACTGCCATGTTGTCATCAAGAACCTACATGATCCCTGCTCAGAGTCAGCTACATTTATGACATCACACTTCACCCATAACTGTCCATGTTTATCCTTTGATCTAGGTATGTAGTAAAATTACAGGTTCGAATTAGTTGGTAGATGGGGTGCTGGACACACCATGCGGTGTATTTCTGGCTGTAGGCCTGCCTTAATGCCTTTCCTGCCTTTATAAAAAGCACACTTTCTCCCAACCATTGCTTTATCAGTGCTGCCTGATCACAGGTGATGTGCTCTCTGAATGCAGATTCCCATCAAGAAACATCAAAGGATTTTTATCTCTCTGAAAAGAGGCATCCAAATGTGATAATAGGCTATTTTTCTAATGTGTCAGTGTTTTGTTGCCATGACAGCCCACACTCACGCAAGCATGTTGCCTGTGTTGTCTACAAGATTACATCTTTGGTCATTTCATTCCTACGGTTATTTCATATCTGAGATGCCTGTTTGATTTCTCTTTTCTTTCTCTATTTGACGTATTGGCTTACGAGTTCATACATGTACTCACAAACTGGAATCTGAATAAATACGAACAAAAATTTGAACAAAGAAAGTTGAACAAAGAAAACAGGAAAATCTTGAATGTAACCTGAAATCAAATCCTAATCCAGTAAAAGACTGTTCATTCTTTATATGCACTACCTAGAGATCAGAGAGTTTCCATGACGACAGCATGTGGCAGATAGGCTCAGATAGCTCAGTTTGGTCCTGAAAATACGTCCTTGCAGAACCCAGGATGTGGAACCGCCAGGGACAGAGGTCTCCTGCTGCATTTTCTTCTCATTTTCTGCATTTAAAGGGCAGGCTTTGCAGGCCCCTACACTCTGTAGGCATTACTCCTGCCTATTAAGCCCTAAATGCAGTCAGGGCCTCTGTACTGCATATGATTCACTTGGATATCTGCTTTTCACACTTATTTGAAGGAAGCTGTGAATTGTGATTACTGATTGAACTCTGTTTGTGAAAGTCAGATTATCCATGAGGCGACGTTTGGGGTGGAATGGCAAATGTGGCTGGTTTTTAAGCCACATCTTCACAGAATGTTGGTCCTCTACATCATGTGTGACATGCAGGGGCAGATTAAGGTGTACAGAGGCCCCTAGGCTACAGTAGTCTGTGGGCCCCCCAACCCCGCCCCCCTA
>JAODJU010000130.1:14246659-14265526 GCA_026776725.1 Gnathonemus echidnorhynchus
TTAAGGTGTACAGAGGCCTCTAGGCTACAGTAGTCTGTGGGCCCCCCAACCCCGCCCCCCTATATTTTTTACTGGCCGATGGGGGCCCCCTTGCAGGCTGGCACACGTGGGGGCCCTAGGCTTAAGCCATATCTAGCCGGTGCGTTAATCCGCCCCTGGTGACATGTGTAACAATACCCACTGGCCCACTGGGAAAATGTCCAGAATGTCAGATGTCCAGTCCAGCCCAGCTCACTTGACTTTTAGCTCTACATTTTACTCCTTGCATTGCTGGACACCAAGCCTATAACTGCCCTGGGATTGATTAATTCTATTTAATTCATCCATATTATGAAGTAAACTTGAAATAAATATGTTATGCTTGTAATTTTCTTTATTCAAAATATTGGGTCAAATTAAGGTTAAAAAAATCTCAATATTGGATAATTTCGTATATCAATTTGTTTGAAATATTTTATCAGAGATGCCATTTTCCAGGATGTGAGCATTGTTTGTGCTCAGGGTCTTCCCAAGATGTTCAGCATGATACTTAGCTGTTCCTAGAATCCCACTGAAAGATCTGCATCATTGAACTAGCACCTAGATCCAAGAGCTCAGAGATTCCGTATGCAGGTAACATTGTGTAAAAATATTATGTAGCTACTTTATCCCCAGGCTCCTATAGTCAGTCCTTAGAACCAACATCTTCATTCTGAGGAGATGCTAAATTCCACAGGTTCCCCCTCAGGTTCTCTTGCAACTGGGTCCAGACATATGCACCCCCCCCCACCCTGCTCGCTGTGCGCCACACTCAGCTGATGATCTTGAGTTTCCATATTTTCTTTCTGCTCAGTTGGATTTTCCACAGCCCAAGGAAAGTCTCCCAGCCCACCAGGGGTGTCCTGACCAAGGCAGCTCGTGGCAGGCCTCCTCCACCACAGATTCGACATTTCTCAGTCCCGGGTGCTCATGCGTGCTAAGAAGATAGACAGTTGCCACCAGCAACAAGCTAGCCACATAAATGGGCAATGTGCAGGATTGTATTGAAGATGAAACAGAACATGCTAAGAGAGTGAGAATCCAGACATCAGCAATGACAGGCGTAGACTCTGAAATGTTTGACTTGGCTGTCGTTCATTGTCGATTCATTGTCTCTTAGAGCATAACTTCAGTTGATCACAAATGTACATAATAAAAAAGGATTCTATTCATTTTATACATTCTCAGAACACTCTATTACATATAACAGGTTGGCCCACATCCATTAATACAATAGCATATCTACTAACGTCATTTGTGTGGGCTGGGATTTCTTTAGCATATGTAAGCAGTTGCCTTTCCAGTATTTGGCTGATATTTTATTCTCCAGTGCAGCTTTAAAAGCGCTCCACCATACCCTGTCTAATCCTACTGAACCTCTTGGGTCATTGCCTTGGTGCTGCACAAGCGGTGTGGCCCTAAACACCGCAGTACCATGGGAAGGTGAAACTGGGCACCAGGTCTATTTCTGTGACGGGGCTTCTTCAGAGGGCTAATCGATTGCACTGCCGCCCACAATATCACAATGACCTTGGAGCTTTCCTTCATGGAGTAACCCAGTCTGGGGAGCACCGTCTCACCTCAAAACCCCCACCATTCATACATTCTTCTTTTCAAGAAGATGGAAAAAAGATGTAGGAATTTGCTGAAAGAGGCGCTCTTTGGCTTAGCCTCATGGTCAGTCTGATAGAAGGTGCTGTCTGAACCTACAGTACTCGAAACACAGCGAGACCTTAAGGGAAACCTGATGCTTCACCCCCACGACGGAGAAGCAGTCGCTACTTAACAACTCAAGAAAACACCAATATCTGTCTGCTATATACGCTGTCCTCATACCACAGGTTCCTCCCACTGTGTCATTTCTGAGAATCATTGTGCACTGCATTTAAGGAAAGTGTGTAGGCGTCGCCCTGATTTAGTGTCTAAGGAACAACATAAGCAAAACAATTCTTGTTTTGCAGGCCTTCCTTGCCGCCACCCTCCATGTGCCCACCAGTGAGCCCGTTCCCTCAGGAATCATGTTCATCACCTCCGCAGGATGTCACCATATCTTGCATGCAGCCATTTATCTCCCTCTGCTAGGGCTGTTACTGCAGCTGTGACTTCAGCACCTGGATTTCGACAGCTTCTCCAGGGCTCATGAAATCATCACGAGATTGTAAATGGGTGCTTTAAGGAGGCTTCGCTAGCAGGACCTTCATTTTGAAGAAAATAAAGGCAGAAGGAGGCAGTGATATGAGGAAACAGGGACTATAAATGATAATACTCAATAGCGCAGTTTGAATTAATTACTCTCTATTGATACATCATCAACATCCTTTAATCCAAATGCATTGTGGGAATCACAGATAATTTCATAAAGGAAGGCAACTTGTAATGAATGAATGTTTTGACATCTCAATGGTGACCTCAGTGCCCTTGGAAAACAATTATTGGCATTGTGTTACATCGCATTATTCACATTTGTTACATTGCGTTAAACACGTGTTACATTGCATTACACGGACATATGTGTCAGCTATTGCTGAGTTTCCACTTTGTAGAGGCCTGATGTTTTGGTTCCTGTCTCTCTTTTTTCCATCATCAATTCACTCTCAGACCCCCAGAGGCTTTGAGCTTCAGCTGAGTGATGTGAGCATGCTCTCTCATTCAATCTTACTGCTCTGATCATAATTCGTTTTCCATGCGGGGTTTCTGGCTTGTGATAAAGCTTTGCAGTGTTTTGGAAGATGGGGTCAGGCTGGGTAGCTCCATAAATCAGGCAGTACTTAAATACAGAGGTGTAAGCAGTGCAGCAGGACCTGCAGGGTTCGGGTTTGTACTCTACAAGCTGCTGCATGTGCAAAAGGAACCAGGAAGCTCCATCATCAGATATGAGCAAGATGGTGACACGATAACATGGGTGTCAAGACAGGTGCAGTTTATCAGGTAATTCTGGTGTCACTGCATAACCAGATTTTAAAGCCCCATCCATGGGCAGCCCTCAGATACAGAACTGGTTCTGTTGAGTGGAGAAAGCGGAGCATTCCCTGCCACCCAAGCTACACTCAGGAGCAGTGGATGTGACAAGTGTGAGGGCATCCAAGACATTCACAATTTCATTATATAACAGTGTAGAAGCTCCTACCTTAAGCATGCTTTATATAGACTTACTGTACAATCCTATTACACCCATCCTTTGCTCTTCCCAGCCGCAGGTGACAGACACTCACGGGTATCATTTCCCACCTCTGTTCACTAGATTCCATGCCACTCTGCCGTCACTCCCGTGATCTCCTTTCAGGTTCTTACTTCAAATTCATTAATTCTCCAATTTCCCCTGTCTATCTCCTGAGGCACCCATGAAGACAAAGCTTGGAAGATGGACATTTCTTCTGATTGACCCTTGCACTATGTCTGATTCCAGCACGACTCTCTCTGGGATCATTTTAAAGAGACAGTTTGAGGCTAGTGTGAAAAGGAGCTCATGACTGATGGCTGCCAAAACTTTGCGGGAAGCTTCTGTTCTGGTGGGAGCTGAGAGGAACCAACTGTCAGACTTGCTGCCCTTCAGTTTCTGGCAGAAGAACATTTACTAATTTGAGGCTGACCTTGGAAGTGGAATGAAGCTGGGTCACCTGTCCCACTCTTCTGTGCGTGCCCCCTAAATACTTAAAAAAGGCACCAGCCTGGCCTGTATAACAGGTAAGGGAGACCCAAGAGGAGGGGAACTGGAGGGGAACCATGTTACAGGGGCTGTGTTCAAGGGGGCAACATGCTCCATTACCTCATTTCAGCTCCACTGCTGTTTGTTATTCTTCCCCATGTCAGAGGGTGAGCGGCCGGGTTTGTTTGACTAGAAATGTCAGACAAGAAGCTGAAATCCCTGGAAATTCCCTCCACTCATAGGTGAAGGTGCTTGTGTTTTTTTTTTTTTTTTACACAGCAGTGGGAGGCTATAAAAAGTAGCACTTATTAAAAGAAGCAGCTGTGCAGCTTCTCCTAGTTTTAATAGAAGCTCACTTCAGAGTAGTATGAAGTCACATTAGACTCCTTCACTGCCTCTGTTAGGCTTTTGTCCCTTTGGGCTTCTGTGTCCGACTTATCTGAGCTACTTCTGTGGCCAAATAAGTCAGCTCTGCTGACCCTGTCCATGACTCAGTTTGGGAAAGTATTTCACAGAGCAGGAATTCAAGTGCGGCAGCCCAGACGTTTTGCGGCCGGGGTCGCCTGTGTACCAAGGAAGCAGTCATGAGACACAGAGGGTTCCCAGAAGGAGATTCTCCTTTTGATTCTTATCTGCTCAGTCACATCCACTGGATCCAGCCTGTTGTAGCTGGCAGGACACCCAGAGGTGGACAATTGAGGGTGCAACATGGTGACCGTCACGTCTTAGCGGCCGTTTTCTAACCATAGACATACCTGGAATAAATTCAGCGTTGCCTTTGTGGAAATGTGAAACTGACACTGTTGACCCATGATCCTCTGTCAGTTATGGCTTTTGCAGTGTTGTATGTCTGACATAAATTCAAAGGCATTGGGATACAATCTGCAATTGTGCCCATTATGAAGTCTTTGCTATATTTCACACCTCTGAATTGTAATTACTACTACATATTAATAACTTTCTTGATCACGTTTTATGTATCACATTTTTGATGGTAGGAATCTTCATTAAAAATAACACTTTGGTGACCTGTATGAAATACATTTTTATGTCATGGTTAAGTTTTTAGTTGGCTGTGTTCTGTTTTAGTGAGCATTCTGCTGTTCTGCTACCGAAGATCATAAACCAGCAAACTCTTTCAGACACAGCGCAGAAAGAGTAATGTTGTTTTAACAAGAAGAACAAATCAGTTGACAGAGTAATAAAATTCTGCTCCTCACAGAATCCCAGTAAAAATGTGTCTTTCAATGTGTCTTTATGTAAACAAGACAATTTTTTTTGGATTACAAGAACCCAGTTCTTAGGCAACTGTGTATAATTTTCTTTTAAAATATAGAATTATTGATTGATGAACAAAAACAAACTTAAAGGTACTGTAGAACTTTTTCTTTTTCTTCAAATTGTTTTCTGGTGTTTACATAGAAGGCATGCGAACTCGGTTTAGGCAAAAAAATGTTCAGAAGTGGTTTTACAGGCCCATTTACATCCCTGTAATTTAGCCATAGAATGAAACAGCCTGTTTTCCCTTATTTGGTGTGATTATTAATATGTTCATGAGCTCTGCTCTGATTGGCTGGTTTAGAGTAAGATGCTGTGATGGCTCTCACTGAATCGACATAGATCACTACAGGTGAGGTGAAACATGGAGTGTTTAGGCATCCAACCATATCTGTTTGATCCTGTATCAGAGCAGGAATTGGATGTTGAGGAACAAATGAACACTTCTGAGTGGTAAGATGTGTCATTTAATGTTTCCTGGAACAATTTAACACATATAACTGTAATAGTCTCATGTTTTGGTGGGAATGCAACAAAATAAAACATTTGATATTTTAATTTTAGTTGTTCTTTGATTGGCTGTGCTGTTGATTGGGCAATCCCATAACTGTACAGTTTGTTATTAAATTCAGATTTTGTTGTGGTAGATATTTCGAAGAAGTCGATTGATTTAAGAGTTTGACATAACTTTATTTCTTCTGCAAAGCTTTGGGGAACAGGCACTCAGCAATCTTTCATGCGTCTTGTGTTCTGTTCCCCGAACAACCGGTGCTTACATGTTTTATAGCCAAAAAATGCGGCAGCTTACAGACAGTTTAGGGAGGGATCAGATATCTTCAGACACCAGTTACTTCTGTTAAGCTCAACACATTATCCGGTAAAAACAATTTGACCTTTTCAACATGTGATTACATCATCTCCTTCAACTTATGTGGAACTATTTAAGGGAGAAATTGCTTGAAAATGTCTACAATGCATTTCCTCCCTTACTTCCCAATAAAATTGTCCCGGCCAATTTCAGGATGTCTCTGTAGTACAAAGTGCAAATTCACTTCTCTTTGCAGCTTTTTAAGTGAAATGAAGTGAAACGTTGTCATTGTTGACACACTGCAGCACACAACAACAAAACATGTCCTCTGCATTTAACCCATATGTGACATTGTGACACAGCAGGGGGCAGCTAACCCAGCGCCTGCGGAGCAGCGCTTGGGGGGGGGTACCTCGCTCAGTGGTGCTTTGCTGGTCAGGAATTCAAACCAGCAATCTTTCCATTACAAGTGCCCTTCCCTAATCATTAGGCTAACAGTACCTAACCACAACTGTGTTGTACCTCTGTATGGGTGACAACAGATCTTTCATTTTCCATATATAGGATATTCTCGTCCAAGCCTGCCACCCCTCTGCAACCATATAGAAAGAAAAGAAAGAAAATTAAACCAAGGAAGTGACTGAATAACTGGAGAAGTTGAATAGATACCTTTTTTCTTCCACAACGGCTTGCTGGCTGATGCTGGGATTGCAAGATAGGTGAAAAATAATCAAGCAAACTCTGATGACAAAACCATATCTGTACCTTGCAAGTATAAGTCTAACTTCTGGCATATTTTCTTTGCAAATCACGCAAAAAAGAGCTGAGCTTTTTGGGTGTGAGAGATGACAGCCTGCGAGAGACGGCAGCGAGGATTTCTGCTAGTCGGCATTAGCAGGAGAATGGCCTGCCTGGTAGCAGTGAGAGAGCAGGAGGGCGAGCTCTGTAAAAACTGCTGGAGCTTAAAAGTTTGTCAGTCACTATGGTCTTTATGCCTTTTAGTGGCTTGTTTCACTGCATCATTCATTTCATTGAACAGTTAGGACAAGGTTGCTGTTGAGTTCTGTGAGAGCAGGTATTACCTGTTAGGGATGCAGCTGTAGCCTCTTCTTACTCTAAAACGATTCTGCTTCTCAGCTTTACCTTTTTTGTGTGATGACTCAGGTGAGAGTCTTTCCTTGCCAGCGTTTGCAGTTAGCTGACCTCTGCCTTTCATGTTGCCATCATGTTTTATTTGGACACCTGCCAGGGTTCATAAAAACCAAAGCAGCATAAGTTGTTTCAGGAAGTCATCCTGTGCCTGGCTGGTAACTTGTTTCAAACCCAGCTTCTGGGGAAGGCCATGGATCAGCACATACTAAATACAGGATTGTAATGAGCCAAGGAACACAGGGAAGTTTGAAGTGATCGAAATTAAGAACATATCTCATTATGCGGCACATTCTTATCACCTGTATAACTATATGACACTTATAAATTGGGGTGTAGATATTAAACATACTCTGAGACAGCTTATGAGCATATGTGTAATGGAAATGTCAAGGATTTCAAGTACAAACAACATTATACATATAACAAACACTGAACATTTACAGATACGTCCAACCTGAGTAACTTAAATGCTCCTACATACTCCAGAAGCACCAGCAGCAAGTAAAGGGGCAACATGTGGTTAATGAAGAAATGTATAACCCAGAACAACAGAAGTGGTGCTCCGTGTCCTGTCTGCAATAGACTGGCATCCCACACAGGGTGTCCCCCTGCTTCTGTAGTCCTGCACAGCTGGGAAAATGGGCAGATGGATGGATGGATGGATGGATGGATGAAGCATTATAATCATTAGTTAATTTTTTTAAGCCACAGACACTATATTGATTTAAAAAAAATGAATATATTAATTAATTGATAGATGGATAAACAAATAGAAGATAAACAAATAGAATTTTCTTAGAAGAAAATTAATAAGATAAAGAAGTAAAAATATGACAGGTGCTTTTCCATGGGGACTAAAATAATTGCTGCAGCCATTACTCATGATTAAAGGACAGGATTAAAGGCCTTTCTGTTCAGGCAATCTGCAGTGGTAATGAGAGTGGAAAGATTCAATTCAAACTTTATCAGAATAGCAACGTAACTGGATTAAAACATCAGCATCTGACAGCTACCGGAAGAAGGGTTGTCTTCCCTGTTTACTCCATGAGGCTCTCTAAATTTAAATGTCAGGCAAACATAATATAGTGCATACTGCTCAAATGATTTTAGTTTCTACATAAAAGCTTTTTATATGGAAAGGCATAAAGGCAAAATCAAACTTAAATAACATTTAATCTTTCTGCCTTTGTGAAAATGAATAAAAGAGTGCACATTAAGCCGTTAAACTCTGGTGCAAATCTTTTGTTGCCCAGTCTTGTGTATAAACTCGTAAGCATTGTTAGATCGTACTGCCTGTTTGACCGTCCATGTATTAAATGTCACTTTCTACTGCTGGGAATGATAATATAATCCAACACAAAATGTGCAAAGGCTAAATTAACCCAAAGGCTCCTCATGCCACTTGTTACATATTTCATGAATTTATTTCAGAGTAGATACTTTAAAATAGATATGCTGTATACATATGCAGGAAATGTCATTCGAATTTGCTATGCTTCTTTACTTGTTGTATGCCATTTTTAAGAAGACATCACTTCAATACTCTTGTCTCTTATCCCGCAGGTCCTGGCCATCATATCCATCCTATTCATCGTGCTTTCGACGATTGCCTTGTCCCTGAACACACTTCCCGAGCTGCAGGAAATAGATGAGTTTGGCCAGGTAACAGACAACCCCCAGCTGGCGCACGTGGAGGCTGTCTGCATCGCCTGGTTCACCATGGAGTACCTGTTGCGCTTCCTCTCTTCACCCAACAAGTGGAAATTTTTCAAGGGGCCCTTGAATGTCATAGACTTGTTGGCCATTCTACCGTACTATGTCACCATCTTCTTGACGGAATCCAACAAGAGCGTGCTACAGTTCCAGAATGTGCGACGGGTAGTGCAGATCTTCCGTATCATGCGAATCCTTCGTATCCTCAAGCTAGCACGACACTCCACTGGTCTGCAGTCTCTAGGCTTCACGCTGAGACGTAGCTACAATGAGCTAGGCCTACTCATCCTCTTCCTTGCCATGGGCATCATGATTTTTTCTAGCCTGGTGTTTTTTGCTGAGAAGGATGAGGACGACACCAAGTTCAAAAGCATCCCTGCCTCCTTCTGGTGGGCCACCATCACCATGACAACAGTAGGCTACGGGGACATCTATCCAAAGACCCTCCTGGGAAAGATTGTTGGTGGCTTGTGCTGCATTGCTGGAGTACTAGTGATAGCCTTGCCTATCCCAATCATCGTGAACAACTTCTCTGAATTCTACAAAGAGCAGAAGAGACAGGAGAAAGCCATCAAACGAAGAGAAGCTCTAGAAAGGGCCAAGAGAAATGGCAGCATTGTGTCCATGAATATGAAGGATGCCTATGCCCGCAGCACTGAGCTCATGGATGTGGTCATTGAGAAAAATGGGGAGAACATGGGGAAGAAGGAGAAGGTGCAGGACAATCACCTATCGCCTACACGACTGAAGTGGATACCAAAGCGCACAGCCTCAGAAACAAGTTCAAACAAGTCGCTGGATGGGAAAATCTCTGGCTCCCCAGACAAGGCCCGACCATGTAGTCCACAGAACCTCAGTGTACAGAAGCTCGAGGAAATGTATATTAAGATGGCCAAGACTCAATCACAGCCCAATCTCAACAGCAAAGACAAAAGCTCATCGTTAAAAGCTGCCAAGCAGAAAGATGAAATTGAGATGAGCAACATCCTGGGCAGGGCTGACCCTCTGCTGACCACACCTGCAGGCATTGTGGACATGAGGAGCATGTCCAGCATCGACAGCTTCATTAGCTGTGCCGCAGATTTCCCAGAGAGCTCACGCTTCTCGCACAGCCCCATTGCCAGTGGCTTAGTCAGTAGCAGCTCCAGACCTGAAACCACCCTGGAACATGAGCCTATACTATCTCCCCGCAACACAAAGTCACACAAGCTTGGTTCTATTCAAGAGATAAGTGCCAAGTGTGAGGGCTCTCGACACAACATTTTCTCTGAAAGCCCACGTGGTCTGTGCATTGGGAACCCACTCAAGACCCGTTCCCTGAAAGTCAATTTCAGGGCTAGGGACACTGGCCCCTCTCCTTTGGCACAGGGGACTGGTGCAGCTCAATCTGAAAGCTCGGCTTTCTCAGATCAGTCGCTTTTGAGTCCTGAAGTGTCTGTTTACACAACAGCCAGTAGTAAGACTCCACCCAAGTCCCCAGAGAGTCGCATGCCCACAGTCTTCACCTTCCATGACGCATCAATCAGCAAGTACATTGACGCTGACACTGACGACGAGGATCACCTACAAGATGGATCTGAATCTAGTCCCTCAAAGAGGCTGCTGAAGAGCACTGGTCCAAAGTTCAGCATCAACAGCAACTATCAACGGGGGGCCAACCACCTGGAGCTTTCCCAGAGGGTGCTGGGTCAGAACTGTGTCCTCCCATCAGAAAATCGCCTGGGCACAGGGCAGGAGAACCACGTGACCCAGAACGTGCGGGTTCCCCTGAAAGAAAGGTTCCGCTCCAGCAGCTACGATGAGAGCATCTGAAATTCAGGGGATCTGGGCCAGAGAACAGGCTGGAACAAAATGGGGTGGGAGGGATGAGCAAGTGGAATGAGATAAAATAGACATATGAAACACACCAGGCGCTTTATTGCATGGCACATCTAACTCCTGACTAAGACACAGACATAGCCAAGGTGCAGATCCTCTCTGCTTTGACTGGTGGGGGCTTTACAAGTTGCATGAGAACCTTCCCTCTCCAATATTCTCCTGCTCCGCCTTATGGACAGAGCTGCACAGCGTGTGGAGCCATATAGCAGGACGGGGCAGGATAGGATGGCCAGAGCACAAGGTCCATGAGAAGGAAATAGAAATAGTGTCGCTGAGCTCAAAGGGAATGCGTTTCACCCTGAGATGGCTCAGTAGGCCTTAGTCTGCTGAAGCCCATGCCACACCTTAGCTTAGGCACAAATGATAGGAGACTGAGTTTGATGCAATTGTGATTTACTTTGTAGGTTTTTTTTGTCCTAAAAACTGGCCTTAGTTATATGTGTGCGTGTATGCATACAAATGTTTATTGTGTGTCTGTATGGATATATCTGGAGATATTTCAAGATATATATTCCAATATTCATATAAACACACCTCAACTTAATTTAACCTTTTAAATTTATTTTCACGAAAAATATAAGATAATCTATAGCAAAATCTGCTTTGCCTGTTTTTTCATGACTGTTTATGTAAGTAGAATTATGTGTGCTGTTATCATGAAAGAGATCTGTGCTGTGACCAGGTACAAATGCTCATAATGCTCACAGTTGATTCTTACCATGTGTGACATCGTCAGTATGATGCTTCCCAAAGTCTGGGTATGCAGTATATGCACCTTTCACCTGTTTTAGTGTTTTCATCAGTCTCACTGGGAGTCAGGACAAAAGGCCTACAGTGGCTTTTGTAAGGTTCCTGAGATTCTGAACTTTCTCTGCATTTTCCAAATCAAGGCTCTCAGCCTTGGATGGTAAAAACAACACTTAACAAAGCACTGAAAGAATTCTGATTATCAAAGCACTTAGCACTGATTTAGGACAGCAGACGAGTTATATAAAATAGTATATCAGGAATAATTTAAATTATATAAAGAGAAAAACATCATATGATTATTACTTTGAGAACTTGAAGAAGAGGACAGATTTATGTATAGAAAAAGTATCAAAGTGTATATTTTTGAACTATTTTGTAAGGACCAGGAGCAATTATCAGAAATTGTGAGATCATACTTATTAATGTAAAGAGGAAATGACTTCATGTTGTTCGCCATCATCTTCTGTCTCACATTAATCTGTTTTTTTGTTCTTGCAAAAAGTGAAGAGCCAAAGAGATTTTCTTTTCAGCTGGATCGGGAGAGCGGCATCAGCTAGTTATGTCTGGCTCTAGGGTAACGTACACGGATACACAGATTGATACATGAAAACTTCTGTCTGGCAACAACAGAGCAGCAGAGGAGGAGAGAAGGGAAAAGCAGAAGTGAAACAGTGGAGAGTCTGCATTGTATCTCACAGCCAGAGAGTAATTCAGCATTGCGCTGGATGCAGTCCACGTTGAGGACAGCGGAGGGAAGATCAGCAGGCAGCTCCACTGGACCAGCTTACTCTTCCTTATGTGCAGAACACGTGTACATATGTGCAGACCCTCACATGCATGCGTGAGCACACAAACACATGCACACACATTTCCTTCGACTGTATCTGATCATGTAAACATCATGACTATCCCAAATTCTCATGCACTTTATAAGAACTTTACTTTGATATTTCTAAAAGAAATGTATGTAGCAGCTCATTTGATGCACAGAGACATAATCTTAAAAAGAAATCGTGACCTCAAGGTTTATTTTTCCGCATATTTTTCTATTTCTGTTGTCCTTCTGTGCTTTGGTGTTAAAATAGTACAGGAGATATTTTGTGCCTTGTGCTTCAAAGTCATGATGTTTTCCAAACAAACAAATGTGTCATGTTCCTTGCAATCAGCCTTCACATTAGGAAGCCCGATTTGTAATTAAAAAATACATCTCCTCAAGCGAACACCAATATAAATGAAGGGCAGCCAGTAATGCTCTCACAATCAATCACAGGCAAAACGACCCACCCAGGTAGAGGAAGATATGCAAAAGCCAGTTTAGTTTCCATGGCAACCTACAATGGCTCGTAGTCACGCTGACAGCCCTTCCTGGTGTCCGTCCCTGTTATTATTCACCTGATTCACCGACTGGCGCCTCAAGTGTCTTATTTTCACACGGCATCTAATACATTACTGCAGACTTATAGGCATATCCAGAAACACATATATGCTTATTCACCCATGAGGTTCAGAAACACACATTACTCTGCAGCCAGAGCTTTTGAGTCATTGTGAGTTCATGATGGCGGGTGAGGTGGAAGCAAGCGGAAGCCCCTATGATGATATCTTGGCACCCCTTCCAGAGTGGTCCCCATTTTCCGGGGGCGGAACTCCACTGCCACAGTATCCAGGCACACGGAGTTTTCACTGTTTATGCTTTTTAAAAGGAACAAATCGTGGCGTCAAAAAAACATGCAAAAGGAACATGTCTGTTAAGCTCTGAGGTCTGAGCCCTCTTGGCTGGAGATGAAAGGTGTCAGAAAAAAATGTATCTTCCTCTTCACACTGTCACTCGCTGGTTGTTTCACATCTGATGCTTTAGCTGCTATGTTAGAATCTGTCATCGTGGGTATTGTTTACCCAGGGTGGAGCATCCTCGAGAGGATGACAGCGACTAATAGGGAAAAATGTCATTACACTTAACAGGATTAACATGCAATGCAATCTCTTTGGTTTGTATTTAAACACTGCATGTATTTCTGGCTTATTCCATTCGACCTGCTCAAAGCTCCGCCCACATTATAATCCGTTCAGCTTCCACGACCCCAAAAGAAGGAGAAGCTAACAAAGATGAAGATAATTGCCATTCGCCAATTTTTGATAATTATGTGTATGCCTGTGCCGTTTCCTCCACAAAGAGCAGAAAGACTGTAAAGTCAGCTTTTTGTGTCTCTCCATCTAATAAGCCATCTTTTCTATAAATACCAGCATGTGCTGGCAGGAAGAAGGGTTACAACATTGAGACGGGTTTGGTTTCACCCCTGCCTTTGGTGGTGGCTGTCTCTGAGCTCTTGAAAACTAAACTTTTGTCAGATGCAAAATTTGGCCGGGTGCTTGAATTGGAAGAGGGAGAGGTCAGCAGAACAGAAGGGAAACCTTTGTGGTGTAAACACATCTGAACCATACCTTCTTTTTTGTCATCAATCAGAATTAATGTATGTCTAGCCCAGCACACGTTCCCTTAACACATAAATAAAAAGACCATGCGATTTAACTAATAATATGGATAATTTTATTCAAAGTGAAGTACAGTTGAGAAAGCAGGGTCAGCCAGTCCCGGGTGCAATTGGAGTTAAAGGCCTCACTCAGGGCTCCAGAGGTGACATCACAATGCTGGGCACAGGATTTGAACTGGCAGCCTTCTGGTCACCGGCACAGAGCCCCTGACCCTCAGAGCCACTTAGCACCTCATTAACATATAGAGCAGGGACTTGGAATTTAGTAAAACCTTTAAAAAATTCGTTAGGTTTAACAAGGGATCAAACAGTGTTTTCTATATGCATCTAAAAAAACATTCCTAATGCATGATTTGATATTTGCAGCTTGTCTGCCTTTACATGTGATATATCCAGTTTTTCCCCATGTTCTTGTCACTGCTATGTGAACAGAGAAGATCAATACTATTTTCATTGGTGTTTAAAGCGTAAAATGTATAAGCCATCTATTACTGGGTGAGGTGAGGTGATACGGTGTGATGGAAGCCAGTGTTCTCTGGCCAGCCCTGCTGTGCTGTGGCCCTGGCAGCTTCACACGCAGCTTCACACACAGCTTCATCAAGCTTCAGGCAAACACTGTGCTCCAGGTAGACAAGTAGGCTAAACATACCCAGTTTGTGAGTCAAACAAAAACGACGACAGTTAATTCCTTTTTTACGTAATCTGCTTCCCTCCTCCCACAGGAAACGTTCCTAGTTAATAATGAACTGTGACAATGATGCTGCTCCTTTGGAAGATATTTTCTCGATGCCTGTTTGATTGTTTTTTTTTATGGGCACTTTATATTAGTCAGCAATATCTCTCTCCTCAGATGAGCTCAGTGTCTGGGCATTTCCTATCTTCATTATTGCACAAGACCGATGCGTTGTTTCTCAAAAAGGAAGCAGACAGGCGCTGAAATGTTATATTTTAAGCAGAAAGCACAATCCTTGTGACTTGCTTTATTTGGTTTATTTGTTTTAGTAAAAAAAAAAAAAAAAACAATAAAAAAAACAGGAGAGCAGCCAAATGTGACATATATTAATTAGACACATTCATCTTACCCACCAACGGGCATCTCTTCTGGAGACTTTTAAAATAAGCCGCCTCCACCCACCTGCTCGCCCACAATGTCGTTTGTCAGTATCAAGGTTGTTTGTTTTGTATGGTTTCCTATCTTGTTTCTACCTGTCGACTTTCTACACGGTTATTTCTGTACGGTGTCACGTCCGTGGATGCATGAGGTGCTGTAGGTGGCGCCACCTACAGGTCCCATACTGTCCTGTAAAGAAAATGTCTAAATGTCTGAGGAACTTTTCATTTCTTTCTAAAGTGATGTTTTCCCCATGACCAATGGAAAATTAAATAAAGGATTCAAATTATTCTTCCTGACTGTTTTTTTTTTGTTTCTTTCTATTTGCTGGGGCAGATCTAGCTGATAGCACAGAGCTGCAGCTGTCTATACAGCCAGGAATGCTAGAGCACAGAGGCACATATTCTGGCCAGGAAAAAAATATTTTGCACAACAAACTCAGTTATCAAATGCAAAAAGATTTCTAACCTCCATGAAAGCTGACATTCTGATGTCAAGACTCAATACTGGCCTTTTCAAATTGCCAAAAATACACACCTGTCCCTGCAGAAAGATTAAGAGTGTCAATTCTGTACCTGCTGCGAGGTGCTCAAGAAATAGTGGATATATGTTGTTACTGTCACCTTCTTGGGTTAGCGGCGTTAGCCCATCTGACCTTTGGGTCAGGCTTCCTGGAGTGCATTGCTGTAATTGTACAAGATCTGCATGAGACAGTCTAATATCTTTTTTGTTTTCTGCTGACTTCATAGCGGAGAAGATGCTCACTTGCAAATGGTGGCAAAGAACACAGGGCTGCTCTGATCCACAAGCTATCCCGAGCTCAGGACGTAAGGCAGGGTACATGCTGGCGGGAGGCCAGTCCACCACACGACATTCACATAAACACAAACTCAAGGCCACACACAAAGAGCGATTTGCAGCAGAGACGGGAGCAATAATGATTCCAAAGTCACTTTGCCTCACATAATCCCATGTGCTCAGCTACATACTGCCCTATTCCACTTCTCTGTTCCGTTCTTATTCGGTTAGACCAACCAAAGGTGACAGTTTTATCCCATCAGTGCCCCAGCCCTCAAGGTTCAAGGCACTATGCTGTATGTTACATGTCAGCTAAGTGTCATGCCTTTTTGACTCATTTTTAAGTTGGCCACTAGGATCTATATATATGCATGGACAGGTCCTTTGAAACTCTGGACTTAAAACCCCCCCCACACCAAAAGGGATAGATCAAGCTACTGACAGGCCTAAGATCTGCTGACACCTCCGAAGAGTCGATGCTCCCTCACAGCCGCGACTGGAAGCACCTACAGCGTATTATAGACAGAGGAGACAGACAAGGACAGACATATTCAAAATATATTTTATAAATGATGTCAGCAGGAACAAACTATGTGAATATGCTAAATTATATAACTTCCCATCGAAGCAGAATCCAAACCTGGTAAGACATCTGTCAGTCTAGCAGCACCCCCTAGTGTCGAACTCCAACACCAACTTAAGAAGTTTTCCCAACCCACCATTACATATAAATGATTTGGACTGTTTTATGTTCAAAACAGAATTGCTTTAGGTTAATATTTATATGAAAGAGTGTTCCGTAGCCATTGACTCAATGGCCAGAACCTGTCATAGACATGATCGTGTCAAATCAAACCCTGCCACAATTTGAGTGGGTGCTTATAATACAATTCAAATACCAAGCAGGTGTCTAATATTCTATACGTGACACATAAATCCTTATTTTAAGGAGCTGACTTTTCTGCTCTCAGCAAGGTTTTAATGATGCATTGATGCCTTCCAGCCCCAAAATGTCCCATTCAAGGTCTTGGCGACTCATCCTGTGCGTAGCCTGCAGATAATCTATGATCGTCTTACTGCTTAAATTATACGCTTAATGACACAGTGCCAAGTAGGTGGTCCTGTTGTGGATACAAACTCCACACTGAGAGTGTGCATTTTTGGTCAAATCGGCATCTCTAAGTGTTAGTGCCTTGTGACAGACTGTCATCCTCTGCCTTGTACTTCCTGTGATATCATCCAGATTCAGAAAATACAAACTGGTGTACTTATGATATCATCCAGTTTCAGAAAATACAAACTGCTGTACTCATGAAAAGTACCATTGATCATCTATTAAACCAGCAAACAGAATAATTTGTATTTAATGTAGATTACTTAAATGGTGCCTTTGGTTCAACATAATAACAATGACTGAAACAATGTTATGTTTCATGTGATTTCAATTATCTGATTTATTGAAACAATTAAGGAAAAATAATTAAGGTTTCATTTGAAATAATGGCCTTTACACCCTTTACACCCAGTGTACAACCAGCACAGGGATTAAGAGGCACTGCAATTAAAAACACCACTGGCTATTAAAAAAGTTTCCCATTTTACTGCAAATACAGTCCAAACCATCTTACCATTACAAAATAATTTAAAAGCACAGCTATTTTTAAACCAGATCTATTTATTTGACTTATTTGGTAAAGTTGCAAAATACTCATTTGAATAAAGAATATTTTATTGAAAAATCTGCCTGAGAATTACAGTTATCTATATTTTAGTGCTGAGCCTTTTCTTCTATAACTATATGTTACTTCTGATAAACTGGAGTGATTTTATAATCAAGGTGACTAAAATACCTAAAAATATCTTGGAAAAAAACATCTAGCCATGGGGAAATTATGTAAGAATCCAGCTGGGGCTTAATCCCTTCGTGTTGCACTGCAGGGAACCGGCAAGTAAAGCAGCATTCACTGTTTTCATACCTCTGTCATCTTGTTTTCCTGTTTATTTTCAGTCATAAACAGGAAGTTTCATAATTTAGGACAAAGTTGTGTTATGGAATTTTCAGTAGTTACTTTGGCTACTTCTTTATAGACTCAATATAGATGCCCCTCTACCCAGCCCCCAGTGGGGGTGAGCTATAAGCAGGGGGGGCTGCTGTGATGGGGACGGGGCCAGATGCCGACATGGAGAGACCGTGAGTCATAAAAGCCCCATCAAACTGCTTTGAGGTAAGTTCTTGAAGAATACTGCTACAACCCCGGTCATCATCTAGAAATGTTTTTAGAAATGAATTTGTTGATGCTGGTGGAAAACACAACACTCGAGAATCTCCCATCCGTCCAACATTCATCATGACTCACATCCGGTTCTTCAAAACATTCAGTGACCTCTAGTACCCTATGGATGAAGACATTGTTATTCCAGAAGATTCAACAGCATTCCAGAGGGAAATGCAACATCTGATCTTATCTGATCATTCAGAATTATTTGTATTAACCTCGTGCTTTCGGTGATTGGGTGGACGTGAGTCATGTGAGAAAAATATATCATACCCTGAACCAAAACAAAAGCCACTGGTGGTGCCATATTATTTTCAAGGGAGGGGCATGGGGGGAGGACAAAAGCAAGGGAGGGGGAGTCCTAAGAGGATTTTTCTGCTAAAAGCACAAAACACTACCATATTTTCTTAAACTACACAACAATTATTATGATTTGTATATATTTATGCAATTCTGGGAACTGGTAAAATGATATTTATTTTATATACTTTTAGGGGCACACTGCCCCCCCCAGGCTCCATCACTGACAAAGCCCGCAGAATCCACCATGAGAAACAAGCATATGAGCCTATAAGCTTCATATAATATCATTAACACGTACAAGGGTGTTGACTGTGATGTCAATATTAGTGACAGCATGGAAATAGAAAATATACATTTTTGTCAGGGTCAGCCCCTGTTGTCCCACTCTGCGTCCCTTCCCCGTTTGGCCAGCAGGTGTTGCTGGTCATCCCGTCCTTCATGTGTGTCTTTGAGTTTCCCCAGGTCTGTTGGCCTCATGGCTCAACTCCTTGAGGGTCCAGTTGTCTGTGTTCTCTGTCCTGTGTTTGATTCCCACCTCCCCTGTTTTTGTATTTCGCTCCCTAGTGTTTTGAGTTTCTCTGGTTTTTGTGTCTGATTTAGTATTTGGTTTTTGTTCTGTTCCTTGTGCCCCTGCTTGTGTCTTT
>JAODJU010000130.1:14267990-14287700 GCA_026776725.1 Gnathonemus echidnorhynchus
AATTAAGTTTATGATATTTGAAGAAATGTGTGATCATGCCCCAGTCAGTGAAAGTGTGTTTCCTACCCCTAGGCTCCTAAGGGTTAATATTTACCTCTGCAGGATCACATTTCTCATTGAAAGTACTGTTCAATTATTGTGATAAAATATTGTAGTATGGATGGGCCTCTATGAATACACCCACATGCCATTTGGGCTATGTAATGCTCCAAGTACTTTTCAAAGAACAGTGGAGCTTGTACTGCATGGACTACAATGATATACCTAGATGACAAAATGGTTCTAGGAAGAGGGATTGACAAAAGCCTTACTTGTCTGGAAGATGTCCTACAATGTCTGAGTATCTTCAGATTGACATTAAAACCATCTAAATGCCATCTTCTCAAAGAACAAGTCCTTTATCTCGGGTACATTGTTAGCGGTGCAGGAATCAGCCCAAATCTAGCCCTCATCAGTGACAGAACTGGCAATCTCCAAGCTCCAAATAGGAGCTCCAGACCTTTCTTAGACTGTGTAATTACTATCACAAATTTGTGCCAGCTTTTGCAGAACTGACTAACCCCCTGGTTGCCCTACTGAAAAAAAGGAGTTGCATTTTATGGGGGGAAGACCAGCAACGTGCCTTTTCGCATCTCAAGGATAAACTTGTTTGTGCCCCAGTCCTTGCATATCCATCACTTAAAGGTCAATACATCCTGGACATGGATGCCTGCCCGCTTCGTAGTACAGGCCACTGGAAGTTTTGGCTCCTTGATCTGGGACAGGGAAGGCCTCCATCCATCGAGCAATCTGGTCAGTGATGACAGGGATGTACCTGTTCCCAGAACTTCACAGTGGAAAAGGCCCCACGATGTCCAAGTGAAGTTGATCTAGATGTGCGCCTGCAAAAACTAGTGTATGACTTTGTGACCCATTTTGGTGCCACATTAGAACTTCATACCGATCAAGGACACAATATTGAAAGCTACCCCTTCAAGAATGTGTACCAGCTCTTGCATGTCTCAAAAACATGAACGACCCCCTACCATCCTGCATCTAATGGTCAGGTTGAATGGTTCAACCATACACTGCTTCAGATTAGAAACTATGTGGACAAGAATCAGACAAACTGGGATGAACATTTACCTCTTCTGATGACAGTCTACTGGAGCTTTCCAAACATGCAGCAACTGGGTACACACCCAACAAGCTAATGCTTGGCAGAGAGGCGCACCAACCACATGATATATAGACTGGTGTTGCTGAACTACAATCTAACCGCAAGGAAGTTTCAGAGTTTCTCCATGATCTGCAGGATGGAATGAGGGAGGCCCACAACACTGCTAGGGAGCACCTATGAGCAACTCATCACAGGCAAAAAAAGCTGTATGATGTGAGGGCCCAGGAGAGGACTTTCAATATAGGAGACCTTGTCTATGTAAGGGATACCAACAAGCAAGTGGGGCAGAGTCCAAAGTTACAGTCACTCTGGAAAGGACCATGCGTCGTCTCTGCATGCTTTGTTCCAGTACTGTATGAAATCCAGAGATGCGACAGAAGGATTTCGCTTCATGATCACCTCAAGCCATACGAGAGTGAGTTCATACTGGCATGGATCAGACATCAAAGAAACAAGGTCCTACAACACTGTACATCTTCTTCAAAACAGCTTGGGACTCATCAACAAGTGGAACACTCACAGGCCAGCAGTGACACGGTAGTTGGACAGAGGCAGCAGAATCAAGCTGAATTGCAAGTAAAGAATTTGAAGAATGTGAAACATGGACAAACAGGGAACCCAAAAAACATTTATTACACCCATGCATGTGAACCCAATAATCGATGAACACGACAGTATGATTTTTGGGTACAAATCATTAATAACCAATTCATAAGTGGAACATACGGAGCCCCTAATACAGGGTTCTTCAAATCTGGACCTCGATTCCAAATCCAGGCCTTGTTTTCAGTTCTCCCAGGTAGTTAGTTTAATAATTACTGATTCTGATTAGTCAGAGACTTCACACCTGACTGACAGGTAAAGGAAAGCTGGAAAACCAGCAGTGCTCGGACCTTGAGGACCGTGAATTGAATAATCCTGCCCTAACAGGTCAGGGTGGCAAATTATTTTTGGAAACAGTTTTGCGATCTCACTACATTTGCCTACTTGTTATTTGCTGCAACGTGATGGCAAGGATAAATCTAAGTGATACACAGTACAGTAATTATTAGTAACGGAAAACTATTGTGAAGGAACGTAAAACTATATAAAAGAAAAATATTTTTAAAAATTTCTCACTCTGACTTCCGTAGTAATAAATCATTAATCGTGAACAAATATAGATGTGAAAAGGTTTCCAGAGCTATTTATATTTATTGTTTTGAGCTGAACAATCTGAAAGGACAAAGTTTACATACATATGCCACCTACTGGATATACCTAGTCAATTATCTTGCACATGCGCAGCCGACCCGCAAGGTTTCCGCTAGACATAAAAATGCGACCGCAGCCGTCCGCAGCCATCCCCTGATGATGATATTTACGTCACGTCCCCTCGTCCGCAACTGAAAGCGCACGCAGAAAAGTTGAATAGGCCTGTAATTCCTAACCATGTGCTTTGTGGTTTTCGTAATTATATTTCGTCTTTCATGTATATTCATAACCCCATTTTAAATATCCAGTATTAAGTAACCTTGTTAGCGTTCAAAACCCAGTTAATTTTAATTAATCCATCACACACATAAGCGCGCACAGACAGACACACATAGCGTTAGTATGTAGCCCGGAAAGGCGACAAAAGTGCTGACATTTTAAGAGAGAGAGATCCGTATTCATTAACAATTATGGGTGGAAAGGGTAGAATAATTGAGTAAATACCATAAAACTAACTGAGATTAACATATTCAGTAACAGTGCTCACCATCTTATTTTCAGATTATGTATTTCTTTATCACTTTATTAGTAATTGCACTGTGTCCGTCCACCACCGGCGTCTAACAGCGACAGTTATTGAATGTTAAGTGAGCATGCGAACATTCAAATATTAATTGCAATTCGCCCTGCAATTTCAAAGCATAATCACGCACTACGTTTCCCATGATGCAGTTCCTCTAAAATACATGCGCAGAAATCTTCACTAACCATATAAATCGCAGTCGCCTGTGCTCGCACTTTCTTTTCATCGGCCGTAGTGTGTTGGGTTGGGCATGGTGAGGGTGTTTTTTTTTTTTTTTTTTTTAAATAAACATATCCCGTTTTAGTTACCTAAAGTCTAGCACGCTATTTGCCTTATTTAGATGTTAAGAGGATTTAGTTTTAACTTAGAAATGTGAAAATGGAAATCGTTGCTTTTTGCCTCAAACAAGGAAGCTGACCACGTGTTGGATTCATGCGGACCCCCCCCAAAAAAGTGCATTTCGCGGAAAGTTTTTATCTGGTTTTAGGGTAGTTCTTTCGTCTGTGTGTTGTACTACTCGAACTTGAATACTGTTTTATTCCTTCCCTACATGTTATTTTCTACATGCAAATCATATGGATACCTATGTAAATGTAACGTGATGCTCCGAATTTCTTTGTGCTAGGAATACTTGGATTTGCGTTATTAAAAGTACATCATGGACCAGAAGAGCTGAAGATTTCTTGAATTTTTAAGGTGATTCTGCAATATTGTTAGTAATACTGATATTTGTTGCTACCTATGATGACTGAATTTTTTTCCCCGGCAGATCGTCCATGGTGACTTATTATGAATTAAGCCAATTTTGTCTGATAAGATGGCAGAACTTGAACAAGAACTGTTACCACATCTTGTCTCTCTGTCTAAGACTGCTGTGCTGTTTTACAGAAATGACAGGTGGATGACATATTGGAGAGTTTGGCATTAAGTCCAACAGATTGCTACAAGAGTGCAGTGGTTTTGCAGGTAAATGTAATCCCCAACGCAAATAAGAGAACCACGTGACTAACTGGTGTTGATGATGACTGATTTTTTTCCCCAGCAGATCGACCCTGTTGACTGCCTGTTTTTTTTAAGCCAAAATTCTCTGATTCACCAGCTTAAATTACAAATGGTGTCTCTTAGTAGATTGCAGAAATAAGTAGTGTGTCCTTCTACAGGGGTGGTGCATAGCTTGGCCAAAGCAGATGGGTGACCCATGAACGCAAAGTGTTAAGTAAGTATGGAAAGAGTGTTTGCAAAACTCTTGCTGGCGGGTGGGAATTCTAAATGAATGTGGACTGTGAACTTCAAAAGCGTCTAGAATGCATCGAATTCAAAGCTGTCTGTTGGAAAAGCTAGATATTGGAAAATTTGATATCGTGATGTTTAATTTTTATTAATGATAAATATTGTGGACCTTCAGTGTGATGGTTGACATTTCATTTAAGTTGTCTTTCCATTGTATGGAGGAAGGCTTTATACTCAACCGTTGTAGAAACCCACCAGTCTGGCAGGCATTAGAGTCTGCAGTATTCGGGATAAGTTTTCCAATTCTTTTGGTGTTGATGATGACTGACTTTTTTCCCCAGCAGATCGACCCTGTTGACTGCCAGTATTTTTAAGCCAAATATGTCTGATTCACCAAAAGTGGAATTGAATGCACTCCCCCTTTTATTTCTTGAAAGACTAATTAGCTCCCTAATGTTGTAGGGAGCTGTTATGCTGATCTGAAGAGAATGGAGTGCTGAGATCACACGTAAGTGCTGAGCTGTGTGTTTGGGGGTCTGGGGGTTAGTGTACATGTTAGTTCTGTGTATAGAACCTTAGTAACTGCTTACTCCAAGCCCTCACTGAACATGGAACTAAATAAAAGTTTACAGTAGGACAAATTCATAGCAAATGCAAGGTTTTCACCTACCATAGAAAGGCTTAGGTGCTGTCCCCAAGTAATACTGCAGAGTGCCTGAAAGCTGAATGGTCACAAGGCACACTGGAATACCCACATGTCATTGCTACCTTGATGCCAACATTCTGAGACCATGATAATGCTTGTTTTTCTGCAGTGCTGGGGATGGCATTCTTCCAGACCAGATGCATGCAGCATTTCGCAAAGCACCTCAGCCTCCCAGACCTATTCAAGGACGTCAAGGTAAAGCCCCCCCATTTAAATGTATCAAGTGATATCTTGAAGTGTTCATTACCGTTTTTGTTTGAGACAACTAGCCGACTGTTCCAGTGTTTAGGGTAACGTGATGTAAACATAGGGCCAAATGAGCCAACGCTCAGTATTTCTCTTGAGAGAGATAGATAGATATAAAATTTTAATGGTCTGTTATCAGGTCAGTAACATTAAGCTGCTCCTTGCAGTGAGTGAGTGTGTGTGTTGCATCGTGCTGTGTGTAGCCTCTGCTGTTTTTAGTCATTGAGCGATACCTGATAACCCCCCCCCCCCCATAGTACATAGCAAATACACAGCCAACTATGTTAGAATTGCATATGACATGCAGTATTTGTAATTTAAAATGCTTAATAAAGGAGTTTATTTTGAAGTCAATGGCATTTGTGTGTTTTGTTTCGCATCATGGAATTTCTCTGGTATTGGTACTGATATCCCTAACAGTAACGACCTGAGAACATATCAGAGCGACTGTTAAAAAAAAAAAAAATAATAATAATAAAAAAAATGAAGGCGAGAATTTGTCAAATCATTCTCTGTGCTTTGCGTTTTCATATTTTCAAGCCCCTTCCGCCAGTTGTGGATCTTGTATGCCTGCGTCATGTTCCATCTCCTGGTATTGTGGTGGCACAGCAGAGGGGCAGCATGGTCAGGGTCGGACATGAAGGTATCTCTTAGATCAGTGTCCGCGAGCTTTACGGGGTTGGGCACGAGTGAAGCAGGAAACAGTCGGATGATCATTTGCAATGTTACCTGTATGGATTTTTGGTTCTGATATAACTTGGGCAGAGCGACTACTTTACCTGCGAGGCACATTGCCATGCCTAAAATGAAGGGAAGTTTCAATCGAATTGCAACTTGCACACAACTGGAAGTCACCGGTTGTTAAATATACATGATGGAAGGGAACCATAGCAACGTGTAAATTAATCCCCTGTACCAAGGCATCACTACTGCAGTAAGCTCCTTCTGAGACCAGTAAAACTCCCTCTACTATGAAAGACCAGATAATTACTAGGTGTTGCTGTCCCTTCTAACGCAAACGCTGAAAGGCTCGATCATTAGTGCTAGTGCAAAGTCCTCAGGATTGGCAACACGGGCTTTTTTCATGTCTCTCAAGCAGGGCACTGTGACATGATGTGACCCAGCTTATGGCAGTAAAAACATTCTCTGGATTCAGGGGACAAAGTGGGCGTTGAGACACTCATGGATGGCTGCACAGGCTTAAGGCTTTTCGGGGAGTAAACATGAATCTGAGTCAATGAACTCACTGGCCAGTGTGGTGGCCTCAGAGTGAGAACCTTCTGCTCATTCAAATAAATAACCATCCAGTCCAGCAGGTGATTTTTAACCTCCTCCAACAGTATTGGCTCCTTGAGCTGATCAAAGTCGGAGGTCCCACTTGTGGCACAGCACTTGTGAGAGGACTAACAGTTTTCTAAATGAGTCTGAGAAGTGGACTTATGAAGCTTGCGAAAGGCCTTGGGCACCAGTTCATATGCCCTTAACACAGTGGCTTTCACAACATCATGGTCCGTGCTCTGGTCAAGGGACAAGGTGGAGCCAATAGCAGCACAGTCCCCGTGAGCTCTGTGCACTGGTGAGCCATTACTGGTTTCCACCACCACAGGTGTCGGGGATGAACTGGATGCATTGCGGGAACCCCCCCGGTTCGGGCAGGACCCCCAGCCAGAATTTGACTGTAGAATATCAAACTCCTAATGATACCTCGTATGTTGCCAAACAAATGATTCTCTCAGAGCGATACAAGCCTTCAATCGGGGCTTTATCTGAAACTGGCCTTCATATTTGATACATAGTTGGGATGGCAGAAGCCAATGCTCCAATCACCAGGAAACGCTGTAGTATTTTTGTGGCCTGTTAGCTCTTGAATGACCTTCCTCAGTGTGGCCTTGTCTGAGTGGGGAAAAGGGGAAGCATTTTGGAAATACCAAAATCACTCTCTCTACTGAAAGGCTACCAGCTAACACTGTCTGCCAGGCCCAGTTTGATAACAGGATGCAAAATAAATCTATTTTAGTATTTGGTCCACTAAATGTATTTTTTCCCTATAATACCTTACTGTGCAGTATTTGTGGAGGAACAAAAAGACTCATTTGCATCTTGAATAAACAGACATTTAGTATGTTTGTACTGTGTTCATTCTGCTTCGAGTTTATGTATGCTTATGCAGTTACCAGTTCATGCTGGCTAGAGCCGGATCTTCTCCATAAGTTGAACTGGGAAGGAGAATAGTGCCTATTCCAGTAGGTTGCAGTAATCAATTTAAGGATAAATAAAGGCCTTAGACTGTTCACCAGGCCTTAGACTGTTAAATGACACATTTAGATCCAGCCATTTGCCAAACTTTATGGGGGTTCCTACATGTTCTCCCACTTCTCCTGGGTTCTCCATGTCCCCGCCAGTACAGACTGGCGCTCTGGCTGCCCACCCACAATTCCTGGCCAGTGTGCAGCCTTGTCTTTAGAATTTGAATTGGGCTGAACCAGTCATCAGGGAAGTGTGCCTGCATGTCAGAAAGACAGAACAAGATGAGCAGAGTGTGTGTTTGCATTTGTGCCTGTAACTGATATATTGGAGGAAGCGGGTGGTATGAAGGCTGAGATGAGCTTGCTGGTGATCATGGAAGTGAGAGCACAAACACAACACGGCGAAACGTAGTCTAGAACATAAATTTAATGTCAAAATGTTCGTACCAGTCAAACAACGAAACATTCCCACAAAAGAAAATATACAAACAAGACATGGTAACTCAGGTTACAAACATTCATTAAAATGACTGCTTTTGAGCATTTGCCCCCTCGAGGGTGAACACGCATGTAGCTTATTAAACGTTTTGTGGGTTCTGTGCCTGTCGGATGTTCAGTGTGTCTCTCAGCATCAGGTCTCGGAGTCGCCAGAGAGCATCTGCCATGGTGGTGTGGGCACCCTTGCTCTTCAGCCAATGGGACGGCAGTCGGCTCTCCTGCTCTTTGGTCAGACGGACGTCCTTCCGGCGTGCTAGAGAGACATCCAGAAACGGCAGGCGGATTATGAACAGTCTTGGAAAGAAGCCACTCCAAAGATGGTGATCGTTTTCAAAATTCAACCATACAAAATAGCTAAAAAGCATACAGAAAAAAATGAAGACACACCTAAGTAATAGTGTTTGTAACTTCCCCCGTATGCTGCACAAAACAACTCTGATTCCTTGTTAACACAAAATAAATAAATAGTGCAACTGGCTGTATAACTCGTTTAATGCCAGAAGGTCTCACCTGACAGAGCCTGGTCCCACCTGCTGACAGAGGGTGAGTCTGCATTGAGACCCTCGATATACTTCAGATAGGCGTCGGAATGCAGGAGGCACTGGGACCTGGGAGGGGGACTCACAAACATGGGCGTGGACGGCTGCAGAAGGGCAGGCTGGCACATCTGGCCCTGTGCCGGATAAGGGGGAGGGGCCTGCTGGCCTTGCCCAAGGACGCTCATCTGGGAAGATGAGCACAGATTTCACAATCATTCTTTATGCACGTCTCCAATTGTTAGCAACTTATAAACACCTTCGTATAATGTATAATGGTCTGCCTACCATACAGGACATATGAGTAGATACCTTAAGAAAGCCAGATCCATCCATAAGGACCCCGGCAATCCCAACCACAAACTGTTTTCATTGCTGCCTTCAGGGAAACAGTATCAGAGCATTGGCTCACGGACAAACAGGGTCCATAACAACGTCTCCTCTCAGGCACTAAGGCTACACAATAGCTGATCAGGCAATTAGTATGGACACTGCACATTTTTCACATTCCTATTTTTTTATAACTTTATATTTTATTCTTCCTTAACCTTATTTAATATTCATTTCATTGCCTGTATCTACTGCTGTACGGTGTACTGTTGCATTTGATTAATAAACTTATAAAAAAAAAATTGCCTTCATAACTGCCTTAATTCTTTGTGACATAGATGATTGAAACATTCTTTGGGAAGCTGCTGCATGTTGACATGACAGCATCACACAGTTGCTGCAGATTTGTCGGCTGCATTTCCTGATGCAAATTTCCATTCCGCCACATCCCATAGGTGCTTTATTAGACTGAGATCTGGTGACTGCACAGGCCATTTGAGTACAGTGAACCCACTGTCATGTTCAAGAATCCAGTCTGAGATGGACTGAGTGTTGTGACATGGTGCGTTATCCTGCTGGAAGCAGCCATTAGAATCTGGGTACACTGTGGTCAGGAAGGGATGGACCCAGTCTGCAGCAATACTCAGGTAGGCTGTGGCATATAAACGATCCTCAACTGGTAATAAGGGGCCCAAAGTATACTAAGAAAATATCCCACACACCACTACACCACCAGCAGCCTGAATTGTTGATAGAAGGCAGGTTGGATACATGCTTTCATATTATTTATGCCAAATTCTGACCCTACCATCTCAACGTCTCAGCTAAAAATAAGACTCATTTGAACTGGCAGCGTTTTTACATCTTGTCCAATTTTGGTGAGCCTGTGCCCACTGTAGCCTCAGTTTCTTCTTCTTAGCTGACCGGAGTGATACCTGGTGTGGTCTTATGCTGCTAGAGCCCATCTGTTTCAAGGTTTTATGTGTTGTGCATTCAGACATTGTCTTCTGCATTCCTTGGTTGTAACAAATGGTTATTTGAGTCATTGTTGCCTTTCTATCAGCTTGAACCAGTCTGGCCATTCTTTTCTGTCCTCTGCCTACAATATGGGTGTACTAACACTAGGCAATCCATACCAAAAGTGAACATGTTTGACCCCCGAAGTCTAGTTTGTTTGACTAGTGTAATCACTCTATACGTGCTTGAAGGGGCTGAGCCAGGCCACGTTTCAGTTAAGGACATTGCAAAGAACGCAGACATGATGTCAAATGATGCGACTGACACACACATGCGCATATGCAGACTACAGATGACCTGGACCCAGAAGGAACGGATCGAGAAGGCTGTACAGGTCAGGTAGGGAGAAATATTTAACAAACGTGGCAAAAAAGTGATTGCTTTGGTCTACGGCAGAGGTGCAGTGTTTGCTGGAAATTTGGTTTGGTGAGAGTATCCAGGAACTGGATGCAATATACAAGAAGTCAGAGATATTTAGTAAAATGCAGGACTATCTCGTTATATATGCAGCATGATTAAATGAAAATTGCATACTCAATAAATCTATGAGTGTCGTGTATCATCGTACCCATTAATCATGAATTTCATTCTGCTGTACGATAGCACTTTTCTTCCTATGTTTTCTTAAACACAAAGGATGACGAAAGCATGCTCAGGCCCAGAATGTTAAATGCAACGTGAGTGCAGGCCAGCAAGGAAGTGGTGAAGGAGCAATCGTGCTTGGGCACGGTACAGGACAACCGGCCCAAGTGTAAGTATACCCAAGGCATTTCTACCCAGAGAACCACTACTCACTGGATGTTTGATTTTAGTGTTTGATGTAAACATTAACTGAAGCTCCTGGCCTGTATCTGCATGATTTTATACATTGTCCTGCTGACATATGATTAACTGATTATATATTTGCTTCAACGAGCAATTGAACCTAATAAAGTGGCCAGTGAGTGTATTTCACAAGGAAATCATTGAGGCATCCCACAACCCTAAAAGGAAAAACTGAAAATAGATTTTTAAGCTAAAATAATAATAGAAAACACCTAAAGAAAACCTACATAACATCTGACCAAAACTCATTCAGGGCTCGCAGTCATGTGAAAAACTTAGGACACCACATTCAATATTTAGTTCTTTATTAAGAAATATCAACATATCAATATTAAATCTTCTTTCAAATCATATCTGTAGATAAAGGTGACGTAATTAATCACCTATGCAAAAACAAGAAACAAATTCACTTATTTACCAGAAGAAATTAATTATGATGCCAATTTCCATTAAGGAAAAAGTTAGGACACCCTCACATCCATTGCCATTTAAAATGCATAGAATTAGATTCTGGAGCACCACATCAGGTGAAAATAATTAGAACATCGTTACAGAGCTTTTTGGTGGAGCCTGTCTTACCACAGACATTTAGTTTGGTTTGCTCTTGATTGTTGAGGTGAGTGGTATCACCATGGTGAGATCCAGAGAGCTCTCTGAGGCCTTCAGAAAGAAGACTGTAGATACATATGAGTCGGAAATTTACAAGTGGAGAACATTTAAAACAATTGCCAACATGGCCAGGTCAGGCCATCATAGCAAGTTCAGCCCAAGAGCAGACTGCAAGATGCTTAAAGAAGTCTCCAAAAATCACGGGACATACAGGAAGCTCTTGTCAGAGCAAGCTCTTCAGGGCAAGACTGAAGTTTACCAGAGACCACTTAGACAAAGACCAGGACTTTTGGAACAATGTGCTTTGGACAGATCATTCAAAAATTTGAATTATTTGGACACAGTAACAGAGAGCATATTTGGTGTAAACCAAAGACAGATTTTGAGCAAAAGAACCTCGTACCAGCTGTGAAGCATGGGGTGGAAATGTCATGGTTTGGGGCTGCTTTGCTACAGCAGGACTTGGCCAGCTCACCATCATAGAATCCACTATGAATTCTTCATCGTATCAGAGGGTGCTTAAGGACAATGTGAGATCATCTATCCAGAAATTGAAGCTGAAGTGGGGGGTGGACCATGCAAATGACAATGACCCAAAACATTCCAGTAAATCTACCAAGAAAAGGCTTAGAAGAAAGTAATGGAGAGTTCTGCAACAGCCAAGTCAAAGCCTGGATCTGAATCTTATTGTGATGCTGTGGGGTGATTTGAAACGGGCCGTGCATGTGAGACCTTTCAAACATCACACAGCTTAAGGACTTCTGCACTGGAGAGGGGGAAAAATTTCTGCCAGCGATGTCAGAGATTGATATATGGTTTCAGAAACGTCTTATTAATGTTATTTCATGCCAAGGGGGGACATACTAGCTATTAGGGCATAAGGTGTCCTCTTCCCTCAGTAAGAACTGGCATCTTAGTTAATTTCTTTTGTTAAATAAGTGAATTTGTGTCTTGTTTTTGCATAGGTGATGCAATTACATCATCTTTATTTACAAATATAATTTTAAACAAGATTTAATATTGATATGTTGATATTTACTAAATATTTAATGGGTGTCCTAATTTTTTCACATGACTGTAGATAAGTTTTCTAGTTCATGGGTACTTGAAGTGGCCAAACTATGTTCTTGAAGTCCCACAAAAGTCCCTAAAAGGAAAGGGTTGCCTCGCACAGAGGCTGCCCTGAAATGAACCACCAGAGTCTTACCTGATTTCCGTAAGCACTCCCAGCACCCGGAGCTCCTGCTAGGGTGTTCACACCCTGGCCCATAACACCTAGGAAAAGGATATTAGCAGTTCAAAGAAGCAAAGGCCAGCTGTGCTTCTACAAGGGCACTCTAAAATAGCATAGGCCAGCTGTGCTTCTACAAGGACACTCTAAAATTAAGGTCATCCCTGTGGGTTCAATCTCCACAATCACAGCTGGCCGAAAACCAAGTATGACATTTCATGACAAAGTTCATCACTGGAATTAGCTGAATTTTACAAAAGTGAAAATCAAACAACAGTGATGATCGAAAGAACAGCTGACAATAGTCTAATTGTCATTATGCAAACGTGATGAGTATCTTCTTTAACACTGTGAAGAAAACACAACAACCACAGTGTGAAAGTTACTGAAAGTAAGTCCTTCTGGTGCTTACTGGTCATTGCCCACTGAATCCTGAACAGTGGAAACCAGTTATTGTGTGCTAGTACTATTAGGAAGGAATACATTCCCATGCGATTCAGATCAGAATCTGGACTGCTGGTCAGAGAATCCGAATTAAGGGTTTGGCTGAATGAACTACTGGGTTAGCTGGCAAAGTGGCTCCACAATGTCCTTAGCGAGCACCTCGGCCTGTCGTACAGGTAGCCCCTCCACGGGAAGCGACTGCACGAGTATGAGACACGGTGGCTGCAGAGGTGCGCTTACCCAGGTACGGCATGCCAGGGAAGGCCAGCATGCGTGACGGACAGTGCTGGGCTACTGCAGGCAACCCCGTGTGATGTGTCCACATGCCGCCCATTCCATCTACAGGGCCCTCAAAGGGCAGCATAGGCAGACCACATGTACCAAGCATGTCTTAAAGGGGTGGGAGGAAGTGACAACAGAACGGATGCATGCATCAATCTCATGCAACTTGTCATGCACTAGCGTTCATTATCAACAGTACAACTGCTTAGATGAAGGAGAGGACATAACATGAAGATGGTGACTGTTAGTGGTAAAAGCTACGTAAAATGACATCATGCTCATGCAATCAGTGCTTTAACTGAAGTACTATGTCTCACATACTTAACAAAACAAAAACATTCAAAACATGCCATCTACGTATGTATCATGTCTGGAATCTTCTTTGTAAAGTGAACTTTACAACACATGGGGTGGAAATCCCAAAGACGTGGTCAATTAAATGCGTAAGAAGGGTAACGATGATGGGGCGAGTTGAAAGACATGAATCGTTGAGCAGTTCTGCTTCCTATTCCCACGCCATTGTCACCCGCAAAGTGCCGCTGTGTCCGTGAGGGGTTACCTGACGCAGGCGTCATGTGCTGGTTAAGCACCCCCATTGGGGTCGGGGGGGGCACCACTCCCACGAGGGCCCCCACTGGGGTACCTGCTTTCGGGGCAGCACCCTGCTGCTGCTGGATCAGCCGCTCCTGCTGCTCCACCACTTTGGCCGCCCGCTCTGCGGGGAACAGCGAGAGAGGCACCGCCGTGTGACCGGGCCGTCATCGGCATCTGACTGACCCGAGACGGCCAGCGGAACAGCTTCCCGCATAAACTCTACAGTGTATAAATTGAAAGTAAAGAGCGACCGACACTGGAGATTAAGTTAAAATGTCGGATGTGAGCTGCCTTCCATTTCCTGACAAGTATTCTCATGTGGTGGGATTAGCTGTTTCACATTCATTAGATCTGACATACTATACATGCTATACTACTACAAGAGTTGGAATATGTTATTTACTGTAGCTGGAATCATTTGGTAGATCACTGAAAGTGATCCATTTGAGGATTTCACACTGATATTAGCTCATATGCTCAGGAGCTACCCTGTATTTTTATTGAAATAGGCTGATATATGTAAATCTTAATGAATGAAATTAACATTTTCTGGTGGAAGAAATTCGTAGAAATCAGCTTGAAAGTCACTCTAGTGTCAACCACTAACATTAAAGTAGTCTTTCACAAGTGTAAGATTTAGCTAATGGGTCTTTTCCTTGCCTTCATACTCCGCTTTCTTGTTAGCCTCCAAATTCCTCCACTCAGTGCCTACGAGACGGCTGAGCTCCCCGAAGGAGAAGTCAGGGTGCCGTGCCTTGATGACGGCTCGCATCTCGCTGCTAAACAGGATGTAACCGCTCATGTTGATCTTCCTCTTTGAGCCCTCTTTTTTGCACAGGCCTTTCATCAGTTTTGGCGTTGACTGTGGGTGAGGAACATGGGGAGGGTTATACTTACTTAGCATGTAGCATTATGGGTCAACTTTGCATCACTTGGGTTCGCTTGCCTGTGTAGGTGTGTAAGGCATCATGTCCAGGTCGCCTGCTAGAGACGTCTGTAGCTGTGGCATCACTTGAGCATCGACCAACTCTCCATCCTCATCTGCAAGGTCATCCAGCTCCTCGTCGGTCATGTCGGCAAACTTGGCCTCTAGCTCCTGGATCTTCCTGTCCAACAGTGGAGATGGTTCCTTCTGGGGCACAATCAGCTTCCTGACAAGGAAGGAAAATTGCAAAAAATAAAATCAAATGCAACACTTGTTGAACTGCAGTTGTCATGGTCATGGACTTTTACATCCTGCATGTCACATATTAGTTACTGGAAACCTCCTGATGGACACAGAAAAATCAAACAGTGTTGTTCAACAAGGGTAACAAGCCAATGATAACTAATAATTAGCAAAAATTTACATAAATATCTTAACTGTCTTGACAATGTTTCTCCTCTTAAGCGTAGGACAGCTGTAAGTAACTGGTGCTGATATTATTAAAAATTACCGCAATATTACATCCATTTCATTTTGCGCAATTTTCTTTCTTGACAAGACTTAAAATGAGCATTTACTCCTTACTGTCTAATCATAGGACTAGTTTGACTAACAAGTACAAATCACAAGCTTCTGTTGACCTGAAGTAGTAGATCTCATCATCAACCACTTTGGCTGAGAGAGAGAAGCGCTTCAGGCCCTTAAATTTCTTCATCTGCTTCTCGCTCTCAATATAGCGACTCTCACAGAGCAGCACGTCGTCCTCGGGGACCTCCGTTGGTCGACAAGAGAGGTACTCTTTGAAAGAGGACACTGCGCACTTCCCTGTGGGCAGACCGTGTCAGACACAGTGTGGAAACATCATCACTAAAGACCTTTCTGATATTAAACCCTGATACGATTATTTCAAATCTGGTCACTATCAGAGGAAAAGAGTACAGAATGATACTTTTAGTCATATCATAGCCGGTTTTATTCTGGAATACAAACAGTGATATTAGATCCTCTATGAAAAAATAAATGCAAAGATTCCCTCTTGTTGACATTTGTAAGGCTGAAAACATCTGATAAGGATTATTGTCACTGAGTGGAGACTGAAAAAGTACCACTCATAAATATGTAGGATTGACTACCTATGATGCAGGTCATTGGACAGGACTCCTCCATGTTGCTCAGGAACACCTCCTTCTTGTAGAACATCTTTGTGGGCTCATGTTCAGTCTCCTCTGGGTAAATGAAGATCGGCCCAAAGAAATATGCAGCACCATCACGCACCCACATCTTCTCGATCCTGCCAGGAGCAAGATTCATGACAGAAGAGTTCAGCAAACCGACACAGCTGCGCCATAACATAGCCAAATGCTTTAAATATTTTAAGAAATGAATCATATATTGAGTTAATTAGCATGAGGCTTCATACGAATAGTTTGCTACAAATCTAAACAAAAGGCAACTATTTATATTGCAACATTTTAATAGAAATTCGGTGTTTAGAAAGGGTTAGGATTATCTATGCACAACATACCGTCCTACCCTGTGCCGCACAAGGCCATGTGATCGTATGTAGACATAGTCGCCTATTTTCATCCAAACGTCATTGTAGTGAAGCTGCTCGTAGTACTGACAGCCTGGCTCTCCATTGCTCACATCCAATAGCACATCCTCTCTCTCCTGGAAACCACAATGCATGCATTTAAAGTATATTTTCTTCTTGACTAAAAGCGCGCTTATTATGGTCTTCCAAACGGAAAGACTGATAATGACCCTCACCCGTCACTTTTGAGCTGAAGGATTGTCTGAATTCTCACCTTCTCGATAACAGCAGTGACACCTGCTCCTCTGGCTTCATCGGCCATCTCGGCTGACTTCTCCTGCTCATTGTTCCGGGCGTTGGCAAACATGGATGCCACTCTCACCACAGGCAACGGCACATCGCGAGGGGCCAACCTGACAGAGCTCGGGGGCATCGTCCACATCTTAATCTTCTTGAAGGACTTTGTCTTGGCTGAGTAACGTGACTCACAAACGAAGACGTCATCGGCCTTGAAGCCCTCCGGATGAAGCTTGAAGTACTCCTGCAGATAGCCTCACTCACATTACTGACCAAACTCAGCTACAGATCACCCATAAACCCAAAGCGGAGCCTCCTGTGAAGCTGTAACTGATAAAGCTCATCTACCCCAAACGAAGAAGAACACACACCCATCCTTCAACTGAATCTAACCAACACTAGTAGACACTGCGGGGCTTTACCTTCACAAACATGACCACACATTTGCCCAGAATTTTGCTGACAGGAACTTTACTGTAGTAATCACTCTTGAACACTTCCTTCTCCAGGAATTTGCGCGTGGCTAGATGGAAGGTTTCATTTGGCCTGTAGAACCAGCAGCCATAGAGCCACTTTTCACCTGTGATAAGTAGAAAATACCTACAATTCATCACACTGAATAAGACTTCCTGCATGAGAAGAACATTTACTAATGTCAAGAGGAAAACCGGTTCTAAAGGAGAGAACTCAAGTGTGTGACTGCAGCCAGAACATTTTCATGATGTTTCAGTGACTGACTGGAGGCAGCACTTACCAGCATCGTCCTGCCAGAGGCGCTCTATGCAGACGATGTGTGGCTGCAGGTTGGGCTCCGCTGGCTGCACGTAGACATGATCCCCTATGCGGTAAGTGCTGTCCTCAAAGCTGCAGTCCTGGCTGAAGGTGCGCCGGAGCCCTGGGGTCAAGTCTTCGCCTTTCTCAGCCTCTGTGGGTCACCGTTAATCATGTAACATTAACAAGGGCTATCTCTTCAATACAGAGCTAACTTAAGTTCTGTGATCGGATGAACCTCTTTTCTCCTCCTCTCTCTTCAGCTTGTCTTCCTCGATCTCTTTGGGCAGCTTCTCCTTCTTCTCCCTCTCCACGTCGCCATGGAGGTGCTTTGCGGTATAGCTGAGTGCTGGTGAGAGCAGGATCTCCCCATTTTTGCAGAGCTTGTCCCGCATGTGGATGAAGAAGCTCTGCAGCTCCACAGCATCCTCGAAGATCTCAGAGTCCGTCCTTTGGAGGAATGACCACAGGGTGTTTCATAAATGTTCAGTTAGACCAGTCTAATTCCTATGCCATTTTCAGCTTATCGTCTATATACACCTCAAGCAACATCTAAGAATGGCACTGACCTTTTAACTATTAACAGAATCTCCTAGGAACAAATCTAAATCCTGAAAGAAGAAAAAGAGGCTTACAATTGCCTTCGACTGAAGAAGGGATTTATCTAACCTGTGCAGTCGCCTTGCTTTCTCTAGCATCTCAAACATGTGTTCTTGGAAGACGTCTAGTCTCTTATATCTCCCATGGTCCATGTTGTTCCTAATGATCTCAAAGCTGAGAGGTGGCTTGTTGGGATCGGTTGGATCTCTAGCGGGGATTTCTGCCAAAGAGTCACTGTAGCAGCGACCTTCATCATCCTGGTGACCCAGGACTGAGACAAAGAGGGTACGGATGAGCTCCTGGATCAGTAGTGAAACGTTAGGGACGTGGGCATCTTCTCCACCCTCCAAGGCCTGCCGGGCCTCCAGTATGACCTTATGCAGAACCAGGGCATCCTTATAGATAAGTGACTCGGGTTCGTTGTAGGTGCAGGCATTGTTGAACATGAGCACAAAGTCCTCGACCAGGGAGTCCACGTCCAGGTACTTGTTAGCCATTACATGGTTCCAGAGTTTCTCCATATCCATGGGCTTCTTGATGGTGATATAGTAGTCGGGGAGTTCGGTGCGAGATGGCAGGCGCTGGAAGATGGCGCTGAGACGACGTCCTCGTTTGTCTGTGTAGTTCTTCACAGTTTCATAGAGCTCATTCAGTTTCTGCTGCAGAGGCGTCAGGTACTTAGATTTCTTTGGAGAGATACCACTCTTCCCTGGAAGCACAGTGTTGAACATGACTACCATTGCTTGGAATAAAACTTGCACCTTGTATTGGCAGCTTTTGTTTGGGTAATAATTTAAATTTTTATACATTTTCTTATAAATGTTCCGATATCCCTTGCATAGACAGCAGCTAAAGAGATTTTTATTGATGGGCACATACTTATTTTCAGTTTGGGTGAGGCCATGTCATCATCATCAGGCATAGGGCCGAGCTCCTTCCTCTTGTCCTTCATTATCTTCTCCAGAATGTTGGCATCATTGTAAACCTAGCAAGCAATAATGAATGTTCTTTTAATCAATGCAAAAATGATTAGCAGACATTAGACATTTTTTTACCCTGGGTCTGAAAAAGGTTTTCTGAATAAGTCTGTTTTTTGTAAATCATACTTCATATTCACATTGCACCATTATAACCACTACATTCATTCATTTGTTGACTAAGTTATTTAGCCAGCTTTTGCTTTCACACATTTGCTGCACTTATTAGTCCTACTGTTCCCTTATTAGCAAACAAGTCTTGGGACCCTTTGGCTCGTAAAAAGACACTTTGATAATGGGAACATTCATCTGACATGGCAAGTGCACAATGCATCAAGCCTAACGTCCTCGCCCCGAGACCCACCTGGGAACCTTCTTCGTTGTAGTGACGTGCATTACGGAACATAAGCCTCATGTCTTCCACAAGCGACTCCTCGCTTAAGTACTTGTCAGAGCGGATGTTGTGCTCGATGGTCCTAAGGTCCATGGGCTCCAGGATGATCTTATAGTAGTCGGGGTAGTCCTTCTTGGAGGGCTTGACCATGAAGAGACTGCAGAGCCGACGGCTCGTGCCTTGCTCGCGGGCGTCTGTCACTGCACGGTAAATGGCCTTCATCCAGCTCTTTTTCGTGTTCTTCTTGTGGCTGTTTGTCACAGGAGTCAAGGTGGTGGGGGTGGGACTTTTCATCTCATCTCTCTTCACACAAACGTCTGGCCTAAAATACTGCTAACCCTAACCCTACCTCATTCATACCACAACCACCCATGCAGACTACACCAGCAAAGGCTAAAAAGACATTCTGACAGCAGCTGAAAGTCACAGGTTCTCCATCTTATATTAATCTTGTGGATGTCAGTTTTTGTCAGTTGGTTGAC
>JAODJU010000130.1:14298100-14312192 GCA_026776725.1 Gnathonemus echidnorhynchus
TTTCCCCCCACAGTCCAAAGACATGCTGAGGCTGATTGGAGTTCCTAAACTGCCCATAGGTGTGCATGTGTGAGTGACTGGTGTATGAGTGTGCCCTGTGATGGGCTGGCCCCCTGTACAGGGTTGTTCCCTGCCTCGTGCCCGTTGCTTCCGGGATAGGCTCCGGACCACCCGCGACCCAGTAGGAAAAGCAGCTTGGAAGATGGATGGATGGATGGATTTAATGTTATACATACATACATGCGTGTGTATATATATACATATACACACACGCACCCTAGTTAATACTAAGATCTCTCAAATATTGCTGAAATTGAGAGCATATAAAAGCCAGTCTTCAGCTGGAATTAAAATAAGGGTCATTTTTTTGAAAATGTTTTTGAAAACGTGGGAAATTATCTGCATATTAAACAAAATATATCAAAAGGGTAATCAAAGATAAATATGGGTCCGCCACAAGTGTAATCAAAGTGTAAGTGTATTAAAAATCATTAACCCGAGTGGACTGACACAGGAGACCAACAGGAGGGCTGAAGGAGACTCAAGTCTAATCTAAAGGGTGGACTGGTTTCGCTGCTTGTCATTTTGTATCTTCTCATCCTGGTAACCCTTCTGGCCCATATGAGAAAATGAAAAATTTCCCCTTTCTATCTTAAATCAATGAACAAGACACACCTCCACACCTCGTTCTACTTGCTGCTCTCGCAGTTTCCACATAAGAGCTGAACATGACTTGGAATTGCACTTACTGGATCTACAGTGGGGATGCTGGAAGCTCTCCGCTTTTTCCGGTGGCTTCCTGGTGTTGAGGAGGACGTCTGTCCATCATCAAAGTCCCCCCCACTCACACTGCTGGAGGGGGAAGTCGCCCTCCTCCTCTTGGAGCCCATAGGAATGGCACCTTTAAGCGGATATCGAGTATTAAGTCAGAATCTGCAATGATTTTAACGCAGACGCTAAACAATGTGAAGTGTGATTATACGCCGATGTTTTCAATCCAAATCCTAACCTGTTATACTGGTCTTGCCACATACGTATCCATAACGCATAAATCAATGAAACCGAATAGCATACAAAACTGCATGAGAACTAACAGACAACCAGACCCTACTCCATCCAACCATCCATCAATCTTAAAATTGCTTGGAATCCCACTCAATACTTCATAAATTGTCCCAAGCTGAGCTTCAGACAAAGGTTACCCGCCATCGAGCTGCTATTTGACAGCAGTACATAGAAAACCATAGAAATCCTCTTTGGTACCTAAATACATTCCTGTGTTTCTCTGTATATCTCCATATAAGACTGGACTATCGAAGTCAGCAACATACTATCAGAATATTGTCGTAATGGACATTAAACCAACAATAAACATACCTGAAAACCAATGTTAACTGTCAAAAAATCGGTGACAAAAGCAGACTAGAAACGGCGATAAAACTGTCAGCTGTCAATGAGGCTAGCGAACTGTTTATCGACAAATTTGCTGAAAATAACTGCACTGATAGTTTAAATAACCTCGGGAAAGTTAAAAATCCATCGCCAAATGAATGACAAACAACAAAGAGGATGCAATTTGCATGAGATCCTAAACATCGTTCCGCCGAATCAGTGTTACTCATTAGCATTTCAACCAGAACAGGCCGCCCCATTCATTCCCCATTCTTACCTGCTATCCACTTAAGTCTCGATATAAACTTAGAATGATTTGATGGGTTCAAAAATGAATCACAGCCAAAAACTTATTTCTAAAAATTAACCATTTCTATGCTGGGGCGGAACCGGAACTCCCATGCTAATTCCGAAAAGAGGGCGGGCACACTAGCGGAAGTTCTTCTCCTCTATTGGCTAAAATGTTCCAGATCAATGACGCATGTGGGACACTGTTGACGCTGCCTGTCGCTTACCGAGGGAATGCTGGACGTGGAGGTTATCAATCCTAACTGAGCATGAAATTTCCAGAAAAAAAGGTGATCTTACTGAGAACAACGTAGTGAGGTTAATAATTTGTGCAGGATAATAGATGTTTGTGATGTGATCCATTTTAAGTGCATTGTGTCTAAGAAAGTACTGTAAACATCTTAACCGGTTATACCAATGAATTATAATTAATTATAAATAAAGGATCTATGGATATATATTCGTGCTGATTGTAGGTTGGGTCATGGGTATTTAATTAAAATATTTAAACAAATTGTTTGATTAGATAAATGTACGACTTGACACGGTATCTTGAGCAGGCCAGCATGATATCCTATATAGTTTGGTGTATGCTTGTCGTCTGCTACAGCAAACTAGGATTTTTGTTAACTGAAAAGCAATTTAATTAGAAGGTGTGCTATTCTGGTAAGATATTACCAATTTGGTGTGATCAGATAGTCTTCGAAGTTCAGACACCCCGATCGACTATCTGCCTCGCTTTTTACGTCGCATTGGACAAAACTGTGATCTTGCCTGTCTTTGTACTACAATAATATCTAATATATCTATTAATATCTAATATCTAATTCCGAACTTGTTTTGATACTTACACAGAGTTGCAGTTATTGGATGTTATCCTGTAATAGTGTAGACCTTTCAGCTACCGCCTGCCGCGTTCTCTGCATGGCGTTTTGCCGCAACTAGTGGGGATATACGCGTCTGTATTCAGCAAGTCCTACTTTAAGCAGAAGTTGAGTAGTCTACGCTAAATATGTCCATGTGGAAAGTATCATTCTGTATTTTAAACGTTACAGTGATTTTTTTAAAAGTAATTCAGGAAGCTGATGAAATTCATTTTATGCAATGTATGTTTTCTGTTTATATAAAGCTTTTTTTAATTATTATTATTTGATCAGCCTGGAGCCATGGAATTGTCCAAGAGCACATCAAACATAAGCAGCTGAAACCTTGCTGGAATGGTAAGATTGTGTCCTCCCTTGAGCAGTGGGATGCTGGGGGGAGTCTGTGTACTGACTGAGAAATGAGGAAATGACAAGTCTTGAATTCCAGTGAAGACTCTAATCCAACTCTGATCTCAATGAAGTGCCAGACTAAGAGTGGTGCTCAGGTTTGCATTAAGTTTAGGATACTGACAGCACCGCAGTGTTTGGGAAACAGTCCAAAGTAATGTGGCTACAGCTCTTCATTTGCTGATGTTGGAGGGGGACTTAATTGTTTAATTTAAAACATGTAACTGCATTTTCTTTAACCAGGAACAACATGAGGAACCACTTCAGCCAATCAATGGATTTTCAGTCTTAAGCAAAGGTTTGATTACTGCAAAAAGGCTTAGTTAAAAAGATTTCTGTACAAATATGCTGAGCATGTACTAAGACACGAGACAGCCCAAACATGTTTGTCTGTATAAAAAGAATTTCATGCAGAAAGATTTCAAACTTTCTACTTCAAATTCAGCTTCCCTTAAGGCAAACATTGGCTGGCATCTCTTACTTTCAGCTTATACTGGTACTTGATGTCCCTGAAGAAACTCCAAGAAACAAGACTGCATGAGGACATGGAGCTACTTCTCTAAGGTTTTTCACTAAAGATGTCAAAATTATCCTAACTAAATCCAGTATGCACATTAACATTGTAAGGACCTGCCACAGACTGGGAGTTTGATTAAAAAACTTTAATAATATTGCCAATATCATGGGTACTTGCTGCATTTTGTCCATACATACAGTAATACTCAAAGTATCAAACACAATATTTCCTGAAAATCCACAACACTATCGGGGGAAATTGCCCAAGTGGTAAAAAATACTGGCATCTTAGCAGAACATAACTCTCCATCAGCAGCTACCAAAACATGATATGAAATCCTTAAGAACAGTGAGTTAGTGTGCTGAGAATCTTCTGTGCAGTAAATGCGTGCAGAAGAAAGTGTGAGGTGTAGCTAAACGGAAAAGTCATTAAGCAAAAATGACATCTTGATATGCCAGAGAAATATTACAGGGGTGTAAGGAATGACAGAGGCTGAAATCTTCGCAAACCACAATGGAAACTTGTCACACTTGTGCTTGTTTGTTGCTCTTAATACTAAAACTTATACCACGTATATAGCGGACATCGTGGTCATCCTGCACAAGAATGTTCCAAAGGTTTCTTACGTACATTTTCCTGAGACATTAAAACAGTACTAGAAGACGACAGATACGCAGGTTTGGTCCATATAGGTGCAGCTGATTTATTTATCCTCCACATGCCTTCGAACAGATTGAAATTTGCCTGTTGGATCTGGCACGTACCACTTGTCCCAGATGTCGGTGAAAGATGCTCTACCCCATGGCTTATAGTGTCCATTCCAGTGCAAGAGCTTGGCTGCTTTCACAAACTGGGGAGAATAGCGATTTGCAGCACCAGTAGATCCTGAGAAGACAACCAGATTGGTAGGTAAACAAGTGTGATGAAGGACCGATTAACTGGCTATAGTATTAGAAGGCTAATCTGTCGAGATTAGGGATATACCAAGGTGTCGAACGTGCCACATGGGGTCAATACTGGAGTGGCGTTTGTAAAAGACAATCAGCAGGGGGGGTGTGGTCACACTGTCTGCCAGAGTCCTGCTGTAGAGGTCCTCTCTGCAAATGGTACAAAACAAGCAACAACACACTTAAGCTGACTCTTCCGGGAATTAAAAATATACTTCATAAACACTCATATTTCAGATCTCCCAGACTTCCAGATCTGTTGCCTCTTCATCTAAGAAGCTCATCAGAACTGGTTCACTTAAGATGACTATGACAAGGGGAACAAACGTCAGTAGGGCGACATTCACTCACTCAACATTCCTTTTCATCCACATTTCCAGCTGGCCTGTGATGTTCTGCAGCCTCCACTCTGTGAGGTTGGCGACAAATACTCCGGGATTGAACGAGCATGTGTTGGCGCGCATCCCAAGCTTTCTGATTGTGTCCTTCTTGAAGTCCAGGAAGCCAATGTAGTTGATCTATGTGGAAGGGGAGAAATCAAAACTACCAAAGGCTACAAACTCTTCTCACCCATAAACTCCTGTATGCAACATCAGAATGCTGATAATCAGATTCAGTTTCTTCCCACTACCTGTGACATTATGAACAGCTCTGCTGGACGACTGCAGTATTTCTGCACTTTGTGTGAATAGAAATGTGTCATTTATGTTACTCATTGTCATGGTATGACAGCATGCCTGTTTGCCAATTTATCATGTACTGTTCCTTGCACTGGGTTTGACTGAACAAGTGAGTATTTCAATGCACTTTCTGCCAATAAAACATGCTGAGTCTTGAATCTACTCGATATATGGGGGGAAAAATATCAAATCAATTTTAATTAAAAATGTAGGTGGTGGCAGGGTTGTGTTTGTCATATTTCAGAATTTATCCGTAAAATCTAAATGTTTCCAGGTAAAATTTAACTTAGAGTTAGTTAATCAGTATACAAGCCAAGAATAGTGTCTAAACAAACGTGAGTCATTCATAAGGAAATTATCTAGCAGTAGTTTTCATAAAATCTTTCTATTAAATACCAAAACTACAGTGGCTAAAAAGGTATGAATATGAATGATTCTTAAGTAAAGTAGGATAATTCACCTGGGTCCCTGCCCCACGAACAATTCCTTTAGAAGAAGCGGAATCGCAGTCATCTGAGAATGCAGCTGCATGTCCTGCCCTGAGATTAGTGTCAAACAGCTCCTGGATATCACCTGCAGCACAGTGTTCAATGCCAAGTACTATTAGTTTCAACGGAATAAATAATCCATGGGAGAAATTTTACACAAAAGTTCTTGTGAAGTTACAGTGTTACATTCCTTGTATTAATACTTGAAGGTGGAGGTTTGGTTATTCCTTTGCATGGCATTTAACCTGAATTGGCACAGCAGAATCATACTGCTCTTCATAATTATAAAACCTTACACTGTCTGGAACCCCAAGCTTTAATTACAGTGCTAAATACATGCTCATGTATTAAATACAAATGTTCACATTCCTCTTATACTCTTGCATACTAGTACCTTGTACAATGACATCGTCGTCCAAATATATCGCTTTTTCTGCATGAGGCAAGAACGTGGCCGCATAAAAACGCGCAAAGGTCAACTGCAAAATAACGAAAGATGTTACATATAAAATTTTGACTTTTTTTTCTTCAGTAGACTACAGGATTCGTTCTTACCGGCTTCACTGCTTCGACTTTATTTGGATCACTGGATATTTTCCCGTGTAGGATATGTGGTTCAAATGGGATAATTCTGTACTTTATTTCATTCAGGCTGGTTTGGCTTATCCAGGTTCTGCAAACGAAAAAATATATACTGCCATAAAACAGAAAAAATGTGATTTTGTTTTAAAAACTGATTAATAATTCCCACTTACTTTAAGTGATCCACGGTGTCATTTGTTGTTACAATGTAGAAAACAACATTTGCTTTACTGTTGTGGTACACACTGTTCATAGCAGCCACCAAAGCACCAAGTCTGTCTTCGACAGCCGTAATAAGCACTGGCACTTCATCCCCGCTCCGTGCAGCTTTCTGCGGCAGCTTCAGATGTGGTAATACATCATGCACTGTGTCTTGGTAACAAAATAATTTTATTAGGCGTTTCTGAAGATGTACTGTCCGTATTGCATGCATTTAATCATTCATATTGCAAAAGAGTTACCCGAAACATCAGTTCTTGCAAAGTCATTCAGATTTAGTAGATTCCGATGCACAACAATTAGAAATACTATTCCGATCAGCACCACGATGATTGCGTTTACTGTAGGAAAAAATACAATATAATGTATGCGCAAATGACAGGGGTCGATCTTACAAAACAAAGCAATACCATGCATGATTTCAGAACAGATACGACCAGTGTCAGTATAAAAAAATAGTTTTTAAAGCAGACTGACCTCTTCGCGCTGACATCTCGCTGCATTTGAGAAATTAACCTGTAACATAAAACCACACATACGACACCGACTTATAAGACTTATTGCAAGAGACCAACTACTACACAAAACAAATAAAACATGACTTCAAATTAATTTCACGAAGTTTGGAATTAATACATAATTTATCACAATCTACAAAGAACAGCTCGACACCATCCGCTGGCAATTTTACATAGCATAAGCTGAAAAATAGCCACGTGCATTTACAAGAAAGCTCTATATTTTAATCTTTCAGAATGTCATATTATTTTAAAAAAAAACGGTCAAAAACACTCACTTACTCATAATACTCCCGATAACTTCACTACTAAGCCAAAACGCCAACTCGACATACACAGCTTCTTGCAGCAAGTTAACAGTGCAGCTAAAATAGGTGTCTTAAAATCAGCCTGTTTTTTAACAATATAAAAATCCAAAATGTATGACATACTTTCAGTTGCGTAATAATAACATAAATATTATTTAGTGTTTGTGTTAAATTTGTTTCTCTATACATTTCCTATATGTTTTTCATATGAATTCCAACACATTAAAAAGACTACAAACGGGGCCTTTTCATATTACGTCAGTGACCGGGGCCAGTACGGTTTAGCTACGTCTTCTTATTCGTCCGGAAGATTCATTCGCTTGAGCTCACGTTAAATACCTTATATAAACGAGTGACTTGTTTTTCTGTTTCCTTAGATTTGTTAAGATGCAGTCAATCTTCAGTTCAATTCCAACGCACATGGTGAGTCTTGTATGTACAATACAATAGGCGTCAGTAAGTTGAAATATACCTATGCGCCCTATAACCAGCCTGTTAGCGGCCATGACATGTTTGCAAATGTTTCATGCATACATTCAATCTGTGTTGTTTTGCTTAGTTTATACTTCTGTCTTTATTTAGGCAAGCTGAGAAATTATCGATGGCATGCAGTGTTGTCTGTCTTTGCAGATTTGCCATGCTTTGCAGCAGCTTCCGATTTTGTGCTGGCCTATTTTTCATACTTGCTGTGTGTTCAGTTAAACAGACCAGCTTTTCTTTTAGGATTATAAAGGACAAAAGTTAGCGGAACAGATTTTCCAAGGAATCATACTGGTATCTGCAGTAAGTTTTTCGTTCTTTTTTCATTCAAGTATAATAATTATGCCTGTTAGCCAATTTCTTGACATTTTATTTGGTTTCAGGTAATCGGTTTTATATATGGCCTGATCATTGAACAGTTCGGCTGGACGGTTTATATTGTACTGGGTGGTTTCGCCATTTCTTGTTTGGTGAGTGATTTTGCGTAGATAGTGCATCTAACAGACATGTAATACGTTGTTCGTTGTAGCCAGGTCGTATAAAGTTTATTATATTTTTATATAATAATAATTATTATTAAATTTGATTGGTTCTAGCTCACTTTGCCCCCCTGGCCAATGTACCGGAGAAACCCTTTGGCCTGGCAGCCTGTGTTGGCAGAGTCGCAGGGAGAAGCGCGAGAGAAACCCCAAGAAAACCCGAAGAAGCCGAGAAAGCACAAGTAACCAGTCGCTGTCTGCTTGTGAACCTTATAAATTGACATCGGTTGCCCTTTTTGTTATGTTGCTGAATTTCAGATCACTGACTGTACTTTAAATATGCTCTTGAGTTTAATAAATGTTTCTAAAAAAATTATGGCTGTTTCAGTGTCATTTGCTTTTTCAATGTTACTGAGTCTAGTATAGATTAAAACTAAAGTGGGACAAGTAGATTACTTGCCGGAGTTGTATTTGGTAGTATTTTTTCTCCTTGCACTAATTGTAACATGCATTGTATTTGAAAACCAGTTGTGGATTTTCTTGATAACAAAAATGCACATGAAGAATCTGTTTTAAAAACTAAATCTATAACAATACCATGAGCATGTGATATTATCTTTGTTACCAATCAGTTTGATCACAACAAACAAGGTGACAATTTGTTCGCACACTAAGCATACCACACTAAGTCGTAAAAACCTTTAAAGTCACAACTGTTAATGTCAGAACTCAATGCAAGAAGGAGGTGTGAATGATAACAGAAGTATCGGAATTGTGAATGTATAGATATAGCACAGGAGCCTTTTATTGTGACCTGTTGCATCTGCAAAATAAGGCCTTATGAAGCACCCTTTGCTGTGCATTGCTGCATCCAAAACATGAGACTGCCTGTAATCGAAAGGATATGTCATGGCATCATGATCAGAGAGGATTAACAAACATATGGAGTATGAGGTCTAGTGGCAAACAACTGGGGAGATACTGAAAATGTTTGAACGTTTGAAATGGGTTGATTGTTATATTTTAAGATTCAGCCTTAGTCTGCCAACTAAGGAGTCGCACTGCCACCTCAAGCAGAAATCTAGCAACTTACAAATATCACACAACTTTCTTAGTTTTGTATTTTATGTACACTCAAATGTACTTTATGTGCACTTTTCAGGCTCGCTACCTGTTTTGGTTTGCTGCTGTTAGCTCAGGCAGAATGTGAGGGATCAGATAACCATTTGATAATTCAATCTCTTTTTTTCCTGATTGATGATACCTGAACCTTTAATTCCTTATGATGGAAACATAGAGGTATCATCTTACCTGTTCCTTCTCACCCTTACCAACTTATAAATATTACTAGGCTATGGATAATTTGTACCCTGTCTGATAATAGTAGCATTTACATTTATTTAGCATAACCTTTATTCCAGAATAATTTCCAAGCAAGGCAGGCAGTAGATTACCAATATACACATTTGTTGTACAAGTACCATTTTTAAGATTTTGGTGAAAAGCACTAAACACCCCATGATGCCAGGGGCTGTTGACTTTTGATTTATCTTCCCTCCAGCTATTTGGTTAGAGGTTTTATGGTGGCTTATATAAATTGGAACTTGAATATGCAATGATTTAATGGAGTGAATTCATATGATCGATGTTTGTAAATGCTTGTTTTGTAACAAGTGGTATTTGCAAAATAAATAAAATGATTTTATATATAAATTACATGGGCAAAAGTATTGGGACACACCTCTCAATCATTCCATTCAGGTGTTTCATTCAGACACATTGCCACAGGTGTATAAAATCAAGCACCTAGCCATGCAGTCAGGTGAAAGAATGGGTTGTTCTGAAGAGCTTGGTGAATTTCGGTGTGGTACTGTCATAGGATGCCACCTTTGCAATAAGTCTAGTTTGTGAAATTTCTTCCTTGCTAGGTATCCTACAGTAAAGTGTAAATGGTATTATTGCAAAGTGGAAGCATTTAGGAACAGCAGAAACTCAACCATGAAGTAGCAGACCATTTAAAGTTACAGTGGGGTTGTCAAGTGCTGAGGTGCATAGTTGCATAGTGCGTAAAAGTCACCAAAGCTCTGTTGACTCGTGTCTGGCATTAACCCCAGAACAAAACTGTGTGCCGGGAGCTTCATGGAATGGGCTTCCATGGCCGAGCAGCTGCATGCAAGCCTCCCATCACCAAGCACAATGCCAAGCGCCGGATGGAGTGGTGTAAAGCACACTGCCACTGGACTCTGGAGCAGTGGAAACGTGTTCTGTGGAGTGACGAATCACACTTCTCTGTCTGCTGCTCTGATGGATGAGTCTGGGTTTGGCGAGTGCCAGGAGAATGTTATCTGCCTGACTGCATTGTGCCAACTGTGAAGTTTGGTGGAGGAGCGATGATAGTACGGGGTTGTTTTTCAGGGGTTGGGTTAGGCCCCTTAGTTCCAGTGAAGAGAAGTCTTATTGCTTCTGCATACCAAGACATTTTGGGCAATTCTATGCTTCAAACTTTGTGGAAACAGTTTGGGGAAGTTTCTTTTCCTGTTCACTGATCACACACTCCAAGTTCCATAAAGATATGGTTGGGTGAGTTTGGTGTGGAAGAACTTGACTGGCTCACATAGAGCTCTGACCTCAACCCCATTAGACATTTCTGTGATGAACTAGAACGGAGATTGCGAGCCAGGCCTTCATGTCCATCATCAGTGCCTGACCTCAGAATTGGGATGTCATAAAAGTTCCTGTAGGTGAAATATATATGGGGAAACAATAAAACTTGCTTTCTGTTTATAATTTTGCATCAAATATTGCATAGCATATAGTAACAAAACATATCTAAAAAGTACCTACTGTGTTCAAGACACGACAGATGTGACAGAAATCCACATCGATCTGCATATCTACACATGTCAAACGTGTCAAATCCATCAAAGAATTGTTTAAATGTATGTAAAACCATAAGATGAGAGTCTAATCATACATTAAGGCTGGCATCTGTAAATAAAGGGCATGCATAATCGCAGCGTTACTGTGCCACCAGATGGCGCAAATTGATAAAATAAAGATAAAAATGGGGAACACAGAATTTGAATTATTTTTGAAAATTCAACAATAATGAGCGACATTTTCAAAATTTCGCTGTGTCATAGACAAATTTAGGGGATGGCCGAAAAGGTTGGATTATACTGACATCTTCAGATATGAAGTGACAGTTGGTTATAGCGGAAGTCAAGTGGGGAAACGAAATGTTAAATGGCCTTACTATGAACACAACAAATGATCGCAGTGTCGTTATATAATATATTTTCATTGAAAGATGCATGATGAAGCTAGTCGTTAATGCGAAACAAGTAACTGTCTATTTAATTCGTCAGTTTAAATAATCTGGCCACCGACGTTTCTGTTTAAGGAATGTTGTATTCCCCTGTGATTTTAACATACTTTCTAGTCGTTTAGATCAATTTGAAATGTTACGTCCACTATACTCTAATTGTCTATAAATTCTATAGCCTTGTAAGGGATAAATAACAGCACTTCTAAGGTAGAGTGCCTACAGAAACAGGAGCCTATCACGAACTGCGCCCTGCTCACCGGAGAACAGCGAAGAGAGTGCTGATTGGTTCAGAGCGATCTAGACCACGCCTTTGGGCCTCGCCTCCGTCGCTGGTGGTGGTGACGTCAAGGGGACGCTGCTGGACAGTCAAAGGGTCTGACTGGCTTTTTTGCGTTCGAAAATCCTGACAGCGGCGGTGTTTTGGTGGGGAAACGCGGCGATTTCCAGGCTACTGAAATTTCAGGTAGGGTTGGATTTTAAAAATTTGCGTCGGTGCAACATCGGTCTTTGCGATTATGTCTCTGTCCATTGTGTGAACGTGGAAATAAAAATGTATGTATAATTACAGTATATATCATTTTTATACAGGAATATGCGTGCTAGCTGGAATTGCAGAAATACATATTTATGTACGGTTATGAAAAATTCGGCTTCTTTGATTTATTATTGAAAGTGAAGATGTATGCACAGACCAAATAGTTTGCAAGCAAGCGTTTTGTTATATTATGTTAAGGCAGCCCTGCGGCTAGCGAGCTAATCAACTAGCAAAACGCACAGGCGAAGATGATCAAGTTCCATGAATTGCACTTAAAGAAAAACACAACATTTAATATAAATTATAACGCCTTACATTGCATTACATTGATACAACTGACCAACAGAATGACATTTGTTAGCGGCATGACATTTCCGAATAGCTGATATCATTAACGAGATTGTTAATTGTTAAACGGTCTTTATCGCTTGTTACTGTTGTAGGTGTAATGTGAAAATAAAATATAGACTAGCCTTCCAAGTTGATTTAGACTCGTGGAAAATTTGCCAAGGGTGCTTAAAGTATTTGATACTCTTATTAGAGCCTTGCAAATAAAATACTAGATGGCAAAATCTGAATTTTGACGCCTTGAATGAATGAAAGCCATGAATCAGATACATTTTATGGTCCTTTGACTTCGACACTTTACACGCCTTTCCTATGAGACCTTGCATAGCTGCCTAGCAGCTAGACGAAGAGTCAAGAGTGTTTAATCTATACTGCAGTATCAGTAATCCGGCATTATGCAGACACACACATATTTGTGGTGTATGATATGTTCTCCTAAGAACATGTGAAAAGGCTGTGAAATCAGGCGGAAGGATGTCAGATTTAAAGACATTAAAGTCCAATAAAAAGGTGTCAGCCATGCACTGCTTTGTTAAATACGATATCGACGTGTAAGCCATGAATGGAAAGAGGGAAAGAGTGAAATCGTACATGCTTAGAGCCTCGCTCCATGCTGCTATGCTGAAATTGACGTTGCTTATCAATTAATAAAAACGGATTTGCTTAATGTCACCGGCAAATGGGCGGGTGGTTTAGATCAAGCTTTTTATCATAGCGCCAGTCAGACGGCTTGACAGCAGAAATTCGGCAGCTGCTGGTAAACAGATATGGTGGGTCCTCATGTATAGTGGAAGCCGTTTGAGGAAGCGAATATCAGTGCTTTATTATTGCAGACCAGAAACGACCTTTCTTTCCTGGGCAAATGAGTGTCACAACGCAGTTAGGCATACCCAGAAACAGAATATATGGAAGACCTGTAAATGTGTTTGTATGTTTGTATTTACTAACTAATATACTAACACAATTTCACCTAATAGGGATTACAGGACTCCAAATGACTACAGGTACAGTCACTGTGACGCTTTTCATAGGTGCATAGCTGTACATATTGCTATGTTTCATTTTCATAATGTCAGTTGTTGATGGAAATTATAATGGCCAGTGAGATTTAGAATTTCCTTGATGAACCTTAAATTAAAAATATTACTTGATTCCTTTTCAGAAACAAATGGATGGTCCTCCTGGTATGTGATTTATCTTAATGCACATCTATTGTATTTTTATTGGGTTAATTCAGGAATTCAGTCCCAACACGGAATTTGATAGGAGGATGCATGGATCCTACACACTTGTGTTGGATAGATGCTGGTTTTTATTGTTGGGTTTTTTTTTATCTGTGAACTAGTTTGTCAAAAACCAGAAGTTGGCTTTGGAGGTGTTGCGAAGGGCCACTGATCACTAGGCTATCTGCAGTGTGTTGGCCTCTTGTGTGATGTGCTCCACAGCGCCCCCATCCTGCATTGTTGGAGAACCTCGCTGGTTATGACATTTCATATACATGTCCAGCACATGTCTAACAGGGTGTCGAGATGGACCATGTCCCTGCAAGGTCCATCTGAAACATCGGTGCAGTGACATTTTGGTTTGGGCTGGCTGTGTTTTATTACTTGTACAGAGGATGGGACCTACCCACTTATTGATGGCCTGTTTACGGAGGGCCTTGAAATCCAGATTCCCCACCCCCTGTGTGTGTGTGGTGGTGGCGGGGGGGC
>JAODJU010000130.1:14312292-14326751 GCA_026776725.1 Gnathonemus echidnorhynchus
GGGGTTGCAATGCTGAAATCGGAACTGAGCTGCACACTGAAACACTGGCTATGGGCCGTCTCCGTGCGTCACAACCTCTCACAGCAACAGAACGCAATTGCTGGCTGTGATGGTCACAGTGTCTGTGTCTCTTCTGTCCACCGTGCAGCGATGGGAAATCAGTGAGTACAATCATTTTAAAACATTTTATTCTTAATATTTGCCTGGCAGGTAAATGTTGCATGAAGACATACCCATATGTGTATAAACACATCCTTTAGTTAAGCTTGATGTATGTTTATTTCCTTATTTCTCTCTTTAACATGAGATATTCAGAAGAAATGTACACAGAACTGAACACTTTCCTCCTTACTCTGAATCGTGCTGATATGTTGACCTGCATGCGCTAATTTTATTTTTTATACATTAAAAATTTTTAATTGCTGGTCGTCACAAACCTTGGAATTAGTGCTTTTGTTCTGTTAGTGGCCCACAAGGCTCATTTACGTGTTCTTGTGGAAGGAATTCATCCATTATCCTCTAATGGATTTTCCGACATATTGCTGTAATATCAGTACAGGCATAGAGGCTTTGTAAAAATCTGCTTAAACCCCATAAGAAAAGATCTGTTGGCCATTTTCTGCATGACAGACACACATGGGAATACAGTACATCACCTTCATACGCAGGCATGTGTATGAAGATTTCTGTTTCAAGCATCAGTGGCTTCACTGCTTTTATGTTTATATGCACTGACATCTCCATGCGCTTACAGATACAGCCAAATTGTCATCAGTCTCAAATAAGAAGAAATGCTCACTAATATATAAAGACTGATACAATTTTGTAAATGGAACAATCTTTTTGCATTTAATTTGCCCTGAAAATGCCTTGATGTCTTTTATTAGAGGTTCAAGCACCTGCAGTGCTGGATCCCTGTTGTTTTTGTATCTTATGTCTTTATATCTGACCAGTGTGGCAGCAGATATCCATGAAAAGGATGGTGCTGATCTTAAGACTGCTGTTAAGGATCGACTTTTTGCGCTCCGAAGCAATAGGATTCTCGTAGAATTTATTTGCATGCTTTTCAAAAGAACAATGAAATCAGTTTTGAGGTGACTAAAACTGAATAAATAGCAAATAAATGGTAGACATGATGAGAAACATTCATTAAACTAGAAGAAATTGTTGTACTGAGACATGAATTCATTGCTCACTGACTGGTCACTGTTGGAGACACTGGACACATCAGTGACATTTCCTGTCCTGTATCTTCCTTAAGTACAGTGTATATATATTTAAAATTATATTCTGCATTTCAAATTTGGTCAAAGCTGTTTCAGGGAGGGCATTCTCATGGTTTCTAATTTTGACTTCCTGTGTTGGTCGGTCAAATTAGAATAACTGACTTAGGGGGAACTTTTTTGTAGACATTTGACTATTTCCTCTTTCTGTTTCTCTAAAGCTCTGTAGAGTAGATGCTGAAACACATGCAAAACTCTACATGCACCTCCGATGTATTTGACTGAAATGATCCTCTGTCCTCCAACCTTTACTTGTTACATAAACTCATTCGGCATCGCTGGGCTATTTTGGCTGCCCTTGCAAACGTGCGCCGCCCCCTGGAGGTGCCTGCATGTATTTACGGCCAGTGATGTGCCTGAAATAAGCGCTGTTGCTGTCACCTTTTTTTTTTTCGAGCCACAATTTAGTTTTCACAGCAGCCTTAATTTCTGCAGCGTTTCCATGGAAACATGCACAGTGCTAACTCCAAACAAAAGGAAGGCAGCGGTCCTCCAAGGGCATGTTCCTGGCACCACCATCACCAGCCTTGTGTTAATGGTTGTCATGACTAGGGAGGGCTCTGCTTCAGGGAGATCCAAGAGGAGCGGCGAGACTGCTGAACTCCCAGAAATGATCAACTTGTGGAAAATTGATCTAAAATCCCCTTTAGAAGGTTGTTCTCTCTGTTTCCGGTTCACTGCGGAGTTCAGTGTTGGGCTTTTGTCCTTTGGTAGGGGGTAAATGCGAATGGTAACAGGTAACACGCCCATTACCAATCGGGTCTCACAAAGCTGGGCCTTGGCACACTCTTAGGGGATGGCATCACAGGTATGTCATGTAGCTTGGGAGCCCGGTTGCTACTTGTTATGACTCGTTTTGCTGAGTCGTCCAGGGTGAAGCCTCTGAAGAGCAAAGTGCACTCTTCCCCACACGGAAGGCCCTCAGAGCCGCCCCACAGCAGCAGTGAATCAGGCTGCCGTGGCTTGCTGACTGGGCCATGTAAGGATGCATTTCCTCTCAGGCCCCAGAGAGCCGCTCTGTCATTACACCAGGAAGTGACACGCAGGGGACGATCTGTCTCCACTGTCTGCTTCATCATCACGCTGTTAAAGATTCAGGGAAAACCTGGAATTACTGTGCTGTGCACGGGTGTAGAACATCTTAAACCGTGACGTGGCTTACTGTTTGCAGCTTGGTCTGATACTTCCAGAAATTCAAGAAATGTAGGACCAAGACAAAGTTCTGGTTTTTGTTTACTAGCTACGTAGTTCTAATTAACCAATGGCTTGAAGTTGGGATATCTGTTGCTGCATTTGATTAAGATCATTTTCAATGTTTGTCTACATAACCCCCCCACCCCCATACCCCCATCTGAATTATTAAGATCTAGCATGAGAGTTATTCAAACCTAGAAAAATAGGATCAGTGATGCGTTTGAAATGCATTGTAAAGTTAAGCATGGGGAGAAAATCCAGTTTTTGTGATTAAGTACAAGTATTTTAGGGTAATAAAATAAATCAATTTATAGCAAAACAGATTAGATGAAATGACAGCAACATATGTGCAAATATATGAAGAAACTACAAAAGAACTTGTACAAATCTAATAAGTGACTGTATCATATCCCAGCAAATCATGCAAGTTCCAAAAGAATAAGTAAAATTTAATTTACAATGTTGTAGATGATTCGTTTTCTTTCACATGAGGAGAAATACTTGTATGACTCAAACCCAGCCCAAGCCATCCGTCGGTCTGTCTTCCAGCCTCACAAACTGTACAGGGTCATTAGGAAACACTTGAAAAATAATTATTAAATTTTTGTTATTCCTCTGCTCACCAGTGAAAATGCTAGGAAGACCAGTTGCAGCTTGATTGCTGGTTTTCTACCTTTTTTGTCCCGAGGTGCCCATTTGGGGTCCTGAGGTGCCCGTTTCGGGTCCTGAGATGCCATTGTGGGGCCCTGAGATGCCCGTTTGGGGTCCTGAGGTGCCTGTGTGGGGTCCTGAGATGCCCGTTTTGGGTCCTGAGATGCCCATTTGGGGTCCTGAGGTGCCTATGTGGGGTCCTGAGATGCCCATTTGGGGTCCTGAGGTGCCCGTTTCGGGTCCTGAGGTGCCCGTGTGGGGTCCTGAGATGCCCGTTTCGGGTCCTGAGATGCCCATTTGGGGTCCTGAGGTGCCCGTGTGGGGTCCTGAGATGCCCATTTGGGGTCCTGAGGTGCCCGTGTAGGGACAGTGATGCAGTAATGACTAGGAAGAGTAAAAACTTCACATTTGTAGGCAAGCTTGATTTATTCTTTTTAAATATGAACTAAATACCACTGCTGGTGAGATAGTCTGACATAATTTTCTGTGATGTGGGACATTTAACAGTTTTTTAAATCCTCTTATGAGATTTGTAATAGTCTGAACATCTATATATGATGTATCAGTCATTTTCTGACCGAAGTTGTAGTTGAAACTTGGATAACAGAAAATAAAAACATTGATACAAATCTTCCACCGAAGACAAGGCTTATTTATTCAACTTGTCATAATTCCATAGATAACAGCATCATAATGTCATGACTGTGGTTATCTGTGTTCACGTTTTATTGGCTAACCTGCTCTGGCATACAGCCAGGGTAATGATACTACTAGTGATTTTATTGTCCAGTGGCATCGATCAATGGAAGTATTTCAGAGTCAACATGCTACTTGTCCTTTCTTGAAACATGCTCTACACTGTAAATGCAGTGACCCACACGTGAATGTATGATGTGTTTCAGGACGGTGTTAATACCTAAATTAGCTTTATTGTCCTCCCTCACCTTTAATGGATTTCTGTCCTAGTTGTTGTTTTAAATCCCACATAGAGAACTTGCTAGTTCCTCCTAAGCGTTTACACTGGCTCACTGGGCTCAGGAGGGTCCTGTTTCCTAAGTCGGGATTGACACATGGCCCTTGCTCTGTGTGTGTGGAGTTCATTCCTGCACTAAAAATGTATGGCATCTGTGATGTGTCAACAAGCGTTTCAGCTGATGTAGGTTGCAGATAATTATTACAAGCCTACTTTTAAGGGATCCTGTGAAATGTTGATACCCTGAAGTGGGGCCCTCCTTTTCGGCTGCATACTGATGGGTACTAATGCCCATATACTGTGCATTTGCTTTGTTACCAGCCTGGTAAACGAACAAAGAGTAACTTAGCAAATGCAACCAAGCTTAAAATCGCTTTCTAAACTTTCAGTCCATCTCCCACCCTTTCCTAAAAAAAAAGGTGAAAAACGTGTGTTTTGAAATTGGATATATTCGCATGTAAAAGTCTTTTTTGGCTGGTGTCCCATCCTGCCCTGTGCCCTGTGCTGCCCCCTATGCTCCTGATCAGGATATGTGCTTACAAGATGGGTGGATGGATGGATGGGTGGGTGGATGGATGGGTGGGTGGGTGGATGGATGGATGGACAGTCTTTGTTTTAAGCATGTAAAAGACTTTAAAGGCATACCACATTTCAAGTTTTTATATATATATATATATATATCTAAATAATACTTAAAATCGTATTATATAGCTTTTACTATTTTTGAAGGTGAAAATTTCGCTGCTTGCTAAACATAGAGAATTTACCCAAAGTATATATATGTATTTCCAATGAATCTTTTCAATAATTTAATGAATGAACTGGCGAGATGCAGTGGACACACAAGGAACAAATATATATGTATATACTGGGAATGTCTCTTATGTTCCATGTTTGCTGCATTTAATTGCTAAGTGCGTAAAGGGCAGATTAAGCTAGTGTTAGGCTTACTGTAAGTAAACACTTGGGTTGACCCTTTGACTGGTCACACTTTCCCTACAGGATTAGTGCTTTTTTTCTATTCCTTTGCTTCCTTGTTGGAACTATCTGCTAGTCTTTTGCCAGGAGAAAATACCAGTCCCCTTTCTCTACAGTTGAGCCCTTTATCAGAGGTAAGTTTGCTCTCTTCACTCAGTTCTCTCTCTCTCTCACTCTCTCTCTCTCTTTTCCTTTTTATCACATAGCTGCGTAATTTGCTGCCTCCAATTTCCTGGTGGGAAATTGATTCTGTTCGGGATTTCAGAAGTCCTTGCTAAGGGAAGGTGGAAGTGACTGCATGCATGAGTCGGGCAATATGGAGGGTACGATGAAGCATGATCAGATACTGCTTTGGGCCAGGTGAACAGGGAGATGTCTGCAAAGGGGATGAAAATGAAAGCATGCTGACTCTCTTGGGTCAGAAGAATTGTGTTAAGCAGCATCACCAACCGTTATTGCGCCTGTGTAGTATGCCCTGTGTACTACAAAGAGTGACACCCTCCCTCCCTGTTTTGTGTGTGCGTGTGTGTGCGTGTGTGCGTGTGTGTACGTATATTTCACATATTTCGTGTGCAATATACACATCTCACTCACACAAGCACACACACAGAAACTTGATAAACCTTGATGGAAATTTTCAGTGTTGATGGCAGCCAAGAAGCCATATGATCTCCAGCGTCCAATCATAGATCAGTCATCTTCACTCAGTGTTGAACTGCTCTTTGGGTGCAGGATGCTGATGTGGCCTGTCAAGCTTTTAGCAGCACATTTAAGCATTGCCCTCCTTAGGAACTTCATGGTTGTGAAATCATGTGACCATATAACACTAATGCCTCGCCTTTATCTCCCCGCAGCTAAGAAATACTTTAGTGGTTATTTTGGACTGCCAGATTAGGCGAGGTCGTTTGGAGCAGCGCGCTTTTCAAAGCCTTTGAGGTCGCTGAGTTGTCTCAAATTCTCCTTCCCAGCTTGCCCGTGTCTGACCGTAGCGACAGCAAGATGCCTTTGGGTGACGACAGCAACACCTGGAAAAAGAAAACTTCAGATATTAAGGAAAATTATGACTTCAAAGAAGTTCTGGGCACGTAAGTATTTTCAGCATTTATAGTTTTTGAAGTACAAAATCTAATTTAAGAATAACCTTTGTGCTTGGGCTCAGCCTCTTATTAGAAAAAGCAGTGAATTAAATCAGAGGATTGAATGTGTTCTGTGGTCTGTTTCCATGGACGCTGTTGTGTTCTTCAACTTTTAATGTGTATGCAAACCTATATGGTGCTGGTACTTGCTGATTAACTGTGCAGCTAAGGATTAAGGCTTTTCCTCTGCAGTGTAGTGAGCAGCATCTTCGCTGGCGTGGAGAGATCCATCTGGGTGTCATTACTGGAGTGTAGGGACCATGTCTGCTCTCTGTCGTTATCGGGCTTGGCTCAATGCGATGGTGGCCCGCACCTGTTTGCAGGAGTTAAGAAAAGCAAATGGCTGATGCTGGCTGATAACGGCAGAGTGGGTGATGTGTTTGCATCCCGTCGGCACGTAGTTTCATCTCTGATGTAACCCTGGGTGGCTGGTCGCGCATTTAGATGCGGAATTTATCCAGAAAGAAGGTCGTGTTTTGACTTTGCCATCTTTTAAAAATGAGCAGAAAGGTTCTGTTTTTTCACTTTAATTCTTCAGTTATATAAAGTTTAGGGTTGATGAGTGTTATTGGAAGGTTATTCCCAGAATATTACAGAGATGTACTTATTCACAGTAAATGCTGGTCGCCGGGGAGAGCCAGACTTGTTTGACATTATCACACAGGACCCCAGAAACAGTGAGTACGGAGTGGATGAGGCTGTTTTCCCACAAGCCAGGCACTCTGTGATAGCGCATGAGAGTGACGGAGGCCAGCAGGAGGAGCCAGGCTGCTCTGGTGGCAGTGAAGCCAGGAGGGACACTCCGGGTGACGGGCACAGCCGCGTGACCAGGCAGAGTGGCTTGGCGGCGAATTGACTCGGCTCATCCTGTCAACACAGCGGGCTGGAAAAGCACAGGTTTATCCCAGCGACGGGCCGTCCACAGGCGGAGTCACGCTGCAGGTTCGCCTCCTGTGCTGAGAGGCAAATAATCTTGGCTGAGATACCCAGGACCAAAACAGCAGAAGCATCCCTTTGAGAAAAAGGATAGGGCAAATTTAAGAAACAACAGCAAAAAAAGATTTATCATTTTAAATGGATGTTTAACGCTCAGCTGAGGGAACAGAAGAATGCGACAGAAGCTTGCCCGAGGAGGACACCCAAGCAAATGTTCCGGAAAGTTCCCGGCAGCTCTCTTTGGCTTGCTTCCTTTGAGATGCTCGTGTCTTGGCTGGCCTGACGGTTACCTAGGTACTTGCAGTGTGGGCTTCATGCTGTGAGCCCCGCGCTTGCAGTGCGGGCTTCATGCTGTGAGCCCCGTGCTTGCAGTGCGGGCTTCATGCTGTGAGCCCCCTGCTTGCAGTGTGGGCTTCATGCTGTGAGCCCGGTGCTTGCAGTGCGGGCTTCATGCTGTGAGCCTGGTGCTGGACCAACCGTAGGATGCACACGCTCAGGGGGGGCTTTGTACGCGTGACGGATCAAAATAAACTACAGGTGTGTGTGTGTGTGGAACCAAGGTTGAGCTCCTTGTGCTTATAAAGGTAAAACATGACATTTGAGCCCAGGTGTTGAGACAGGGGTGGGGAACCTGTTCCATGGAGGGCCGGTGTGGGTGCGGGTTTTTGGGTTGGCCTCTCAATCAGCCTATAATAGTGGGTCCCCAGGACTGGAGTTGAGAACCACTGCTGTATTATTGGTTGATTGAGAGGCAATCCCAAAAACCCGTACCGGCCCTCCATGGAACAGGTTCCCCACCCCTGGTGTAGAGTGACCAAACAAACATTGTGTATAGCTAAAAATTGGTGGTTTGTGGCTCTGTTGGTCATCAGAAGGTCGCCAGTTCAAATGCCATGACTGGCAGAACAATGTCACTGTTTGGCCCATGAGTGAGACCCTGTCTGACCTGTTCTGCTGATCCTCACTTGTATGTCACTCTAACAAGAGCATTTGCTAAATAAATAAATGCAAATGAAAGCAAGAATAATATACTCTTTGACATCAGATTGAAAGTATTTATGAGACATTCTCATCTGGTTGTCTGCATCGCTATTTCAGTTTGCCATACATAATTTTCAGTTACATATTTTGAGATTATTTATACTCCTTTAAATCAGGTAGAACATTTTGTTTCTGTCTGTTTTTTGTAGAATAGGTGTGTAGGTGGTGTTTGTGTGTGAAATCTAATTACAGACGTAGAACCAGTGCTGTTGCAGTTTAATCACGTTAAATTTTCCAGGTAGAAAATTTTGCTTCCCTAGGGAAAACTAGGGTTGACGTCATCGTATCACATTAAACAATTTGATTTAAATATTCATGTAATGGAAGAACTAGTTTATTATGTTCACCAGCTGTTTACACACAGGTTTTGACACTCGACCCATTTGTGTGCCAGTGAGTTAGGCTGTGCAAAGTCTTTTTTTAAAGAGCTGATTCTCAGAAGTGGCTTCTATCCAGTATAAACACACTGCTGGCTTTAAGATTATAGCAGTGCCCTTTCCAAAGAATTAACGATGCCTCTTCTTCTCCCTGCCGCACGCTAGCAGCCCCGCACCTGACGGGACCGCAGTGGAATGCTCCACTTCTGTGCCACTTATCGTCTTCGGAATCTGGAATGCTCTGCTCCGCCCTTTTCCACCACAGGGTTAAACCCAGGACATTTTATCTTATTGCTTAGCCTGTGAGTCGCACATCTCCTTCATGCCGGAAGCTCTGCAAGACTTGTAAGAATCAGTTGAGTTTGTTGAGTGAGATGGTTTGTGATGTCATATCACCATTAGGAATGTGTATACCACAGATGATGCTTGCGTCTGTCGTGGGCTTGTTGTTAATGGAGTCTTTATGAACAAATTAATGCTCATAGGCATCTATATAGTTTACATGTAACAGTCCTGTTATGAAAAGTATGGCACAGAACCTCCCACAACAGGATATTCAGGCGTAATTAGTTTTCCTTGTGTGCCCCTGTTATCATAGCGCCCTGCGGGCGTCTCCATGAAAGGCTTCCTCTAGCTTAGATGGGATGGCTCATGTTGTTTCTGCGCATGGATTTGCATTTGCCATAAAAGAAAAAACCAAAAAGAAAAGCGTAAGCCTGTTTTGTGGCGGCTACACAGGCTGGCAGAATGCGAGGGGCGCGCCGGTACAGTCCGATTTGCCATATGCCATGAGTGCCGGCTAGCTTGCCAAGGTCTAGGTTTACAGGGCACTGAGGTAACGGGTACCATTTCCTGTGTGGTTCCTGTACACATGTCAATGCTAAATACGGACAAGGCCAATCTGGCAGGGTGCCAGTGGTTGCGGATCCTGCAGTTTCACTCTTGTTTTCATGCTCAGTTCGTCAGTGAGTCACCCCAATACTCAGCTGACCAAGTGGACATGGCGAATGTCGCTGATAGGGCTAACGTCACTGACAAGGCTAACGTCTCTGACATGGGAAATGTCGCTGAAAGGGCTAAAGTCGCTTACAGGGCTAACGTCTCTGACATGGGAAATGTCGCTGACAGGGCTAATGTTGCTGACAGGGCTAATGTCGCTGACAGGGCTAACGTCTCTGCCATGGGAAACGTCGCTGACAGGGCTAATGTCGCTGACTGTCTTATGGTTTCTGGCCCCTGAGCACACCTTTGGGTGCAGTTACCTCTTTATCACCATCTCTTTGTGTCTGTTTTCTCTCACTCCAGCAACAAATGTCATTCTCTGGCTCTTTGGTTATAGGGTCTTGTCGAGAGGCATCAGGCCCCTTAGTATAGTTCCTGAACCTGTCTGGGGGTTTCCCTCTGTTTTGGGCCCTCGATGGCTAAGAAAATCACAGAGAGGTGATGTTCTCTGATTTTCAGCTCTCTGCGGAAAGACCCTCAGCATATGTGCCATTACCTGAAGGAGCTCTTACAACAGTGAACAGCCATGTTCGTTTTCCTGCACATGGAAGTCCCTTTGCTCACTGTTTTTTTTCTACTTCCGGTAAAGGATATTTCAGCGCAAATGTATTTGTACAAACCTGAATAAAATTCCTCCTAGTAACATTATGGTATGGAAAGTGGACGTTACCATAGATCCAGGGAAAAAACTTTGGTATGAGAGATTTTGTACCTAAGTGTTTATCTTTGTTAAAATATTTGTATTTTTTTGATGATTTACATGTAAGCATTCCGTTTTCTTCATAAATACTGTGTGTGTTTGTATCTGCTGAATATTAATTTTGTCAAGTGTTGTTGTGAACACAGTAAGTTTAAAGAGAATAGTGTATAATGATGACATTCAGGGGACATAATAGTCTGTGTGTTGTATTATTCTTATTATCGAATAGCTCCATTACGTAGCTCACTCCACAGACCACTCTTATCTGGGAATATGTAATTGACACTTCTGTTTATTTTCATTCGATTCAGTCGTCCGAGCTTGTTTATGGAAAGATCAACGGCTTGAACATTGCTCAGCTGTGTGTCTGTTGCAGGTTAGTTGTCTAGGCAACTGGAGGAGACTCTTTCCTTATGGACTGTATCTGTTGCTACGGAAACAAAGTTTTTATTTCTATATTACTAAATCCAGTTTCTGAATGTGGAGAAGCTCGTACGACACTGGAGTCCACTGCATTTCCAGAGATCGTCTGGAGGTTTCGTATTTAAATTCCAAGACAAACTGTGCTTCTCTTAACCATGAGGAAGTTGCCATGGCAAAGAGGGCTCCCACTTTCTCCCTCTGTCACGTAACCTTTTATATATCTACCTCAGCCTTCCTGTCTTACAGCGAGCCTCTCCTGCAGCTGTGCCCTGCTGACTGCTTGCTGCTATCCTCTCTCAGATTACAGAATCACACAAGGCTTCTGTCGTCTGCTGCCGTGTTGATCAAATGGGACATAGAAATAGTACAGACATAGAAAGAGGATGTTAAGGTAATGCTTGTGCCAGGCCTAGTAAATGCCCACCTACCATCTTCAAACAGGGCGTCACGGAACAGGAAACCTCAAACTGACAAAATGGTCAAGCCTTGGTGTTTTTTGCAACTCTACTTTTTGCAGCCTTCAGTGGTGGGGGTGGGTCAAGTCACTGAATATTGAACATGGTGCCAAATCTCTCACTACGGTTGTCATGTGTGTCACTTCTGTCTGGGGCAGGATCCATCACACTTTGTACTGTAACGTGAGATAAGGAGCCTCTTTTGGGAGCTGTGTGAGGTTCAGCCCATTGAGATAAATAATAAAACCCTGCCAGTCCCCGCCCCCCCACCCTCCACTTACTGTCCCGAGTTTAGGAATTAGTAGCACCAAGCTTAACAGGATATCCGTAAACACACATGTGCGGATAACGCGGGCAGAAGGGGCCACGTTTCACGTCAGGGCTGACAAACGTAGCGCTAACGAGGAGACATTTCACAGCCCTCGACTGTGTCTGTTTGCCAAGGATGTAATGAGTCAATAAAGTAAATATTTGCACGGCACGCTACCGTTTAAACTCCGGCATGTTAATCACACTTCCTGAGCAAGCGACTGGAACAGCGTTGTCGTAGAATACCGCTGTTAAGGTCCTCAGATACCATTCAGTTTGTTTATGGGAATCATAACCAAGCCGTGTTCCATGGAAGTAGCCATGTTACGTTGCTGCTTGGGGTTCTGGTGTGTGTTGGCTGAGGGACAAGTAGATATTTGTGCAGATAATTAGAATCGTTAACCGCGCCGTGGCTTTGAATTTGGCTGCAGTTAAAATGGAATATAAAAGAAGCATTAAACAGGTGCCTGCATGAGAATGAGAAGCGCCAGAGTGACGACGTCCCCGTTAGAAACTGAAAATTCATTATAGCAATACTTGCTTATCTAATTCGGAGCTACTTGGAGAACCAGTATTAGCCCGTTTGACATTTTTATGCATCTTAGTATTGACTGAATAAAACATTTAATTCTTCATGTTTTTTCTAGGTCATAATTGCGGCCTGCTCTTGGTTTGATGTCTGTCTGTCTGTTTAATGTTTATTTTGCTGTTATTTTAGGTGGCTTTTTCGCAGAAATGGTATTCCTTCGCCTTTCTGGTTCTGTACGCCTTCTTGCGGGTGCCTTTATATATTCGCTATAGCAGGAAACTGAAGATCACCTATAGCTCTGCCTCTTGTCTGCTGTACTATGGTGTTTAAGGTAGACAGCCAGTGAAGACACAAGCCATGTAACTCGACACCATGATATTCTGGACTGATGGAGTCGCTGCAGCTACTTAGTTTCATTTCAGCTTTGTTAGTATACCGGTAAAATGGGCGGTTTTTGTAGTCATTTTTAACATTGTATTAATAGGAGTGATAGATTGCACAAGCATCCATGTTGGAGATTGAATATATGTGCTGGCCTGCATTTCTGTGAAATGGAAAAGCTGTGAAATGGTGGGGGGTGCATGTGGTGGAAACAAGAGTCCTGTTTTGGTAAACTAAAGCATGCAAGTTCAAAGTCCTCGTGCCCTTTGTCCTCTTCATGGTCTTAAAAACAAAAGCCTCCCTGGCAAATATCAAGGTGTGAATAATGTGAAGAAGCCCCTTATTCAGCACAATAAAGGCTGACCTTTGTGAAGCCTCTGAAATGGGGGTGTCTAATGTGAGTGCGGAGCTAGTGGCTCTCAGCTGTCTCTCTGCCACCCTACCAACCTTGTTCCTGCAAGGCCTTCATGCTCTGTAGGCCCCCTGGTCTGGTGCCGGCCTTTGCCCGAAGCGACTCCCTTGGCCTGACAGCTGCCGGGTGTCTCTTCACTGCGGGGTGCCCCTAATTATGCACGAGTTACCGTCTTGGGCTTCATGCTTAGCATATTTTAGAGTACAAAAGGAAGGATAGGCCTGCGATATGTTACAAGTACGACTTTTCCTTTGCCTTCGCAGGAATGTTGAAAGTGAAACCGCTGGCTGTGTTGGTGATAGAAGCTGAAGTCAGCTTCTTGGAGGGAGGGGGAACCTCAAATTAATTATAGATGACCATGTCTGCTGCTGCTTGGCACGGAGATTGCCGTGACTGATGGCAGACACGCACAGAGGAAGTAAACAGAAACTTCCACGATGTTCAGTATCTGCTCAGCTCAGCAAGCATGTCTTTCAGCCAGAGCTCAGTCCGTAGCACATAACGTGCCGTCGCTGGCTCAGTCTGCAGAGCGATGACTGCAGTGCATTGTCACCATGCTTGCTGTCTGTTAAGTTGGGTTCCCAGGTCTCAATACTGAACACTGAGGGGCATCCAGATGGGGCATCTGGGGACTTAATGTATCTTCACAGTAATATAGACATGAGATTTTTTCAATCAGAATGTGAAGAACATCTGGGTGCTGGGATTTTCGAACATTAGAGTAAATGTTCCCCTCGATGTTCCCCTCGATGTGTCCCTGTAATATTGAACACTTTCTTGTCGTTGCTGACTTTTTAACATGGAGCCAGCAGTGTGTGTTGGATCGGGCTCCTCCAAGAGGCAGCATGCTCTGCCGCTGGTCCCATGAGTATGACCAGATGGGTCCAGGGGGTGAGAAGGTTTGTGGGAGGCCCAGCCTGCAGAGAGTGGGCCACTGTGAGTGAGAGGGGTTACAGCGACCCGCCCCCCGGGCGTCAGGGAACCCGAACATGTACAGCCTTGCTATACAGGCACATACCTGAAGTATATAAGGTCAGTCATGCAGTGGAGACCCCTAAGCCAATGGTTGCAGGTTCAAGTCCTGGGGAGGGCCCTGTTGAAGAACCCTTGAGCAAGGAACCTAACCTAGATTACCCCAGTAAAAATATCCAGCTGTAAAAATGAGCTGGAATTGCTACTTTGGAAAAGAGCGTCGTATAGGAGTATATGTCTGGTGTCAGTTATGGGCTGTTCCTGCACGTTAGATCAAGCCATGTGAATGTGCCCTAATGTGGTGTGTTTAATTTTAACTTTCTTTTATTTATTGTAATTAAATGGCAACAAGCCTCAAAGCTACATGATTTTTGAATAAAAAAAAATGTTCCATTTCGGATTTATTGTTATTGAAATGTTGAATTTGAGTTTTGATTGGAAGTGTATATGGCAGACAGGGCTATAAACATACACTGAGAGTGGGGGCGGAGCTTCTCAGGAATGGGTGGAGCCATTCTCTCACTTCACCTTCACAAAAAGTGGGTTTACGGACCATTGTTTCTGCCCATTTTGTTAAACGTGCCACTGTTCCTTTTCCATTTTATAAATTTATTTCTGAAACATTTTTATCCAAAGTGTCATACATTTGAGAAAGCATGGTCAGCCAAAGTGTCATACATTTGAGAAAGCATGGTCAGCCATGGTCA
>JAODJU010000130.1:14347325-14374911 GCA_026776725.1 Gnathonemus echidnorhynchus
CCCCCCCCCCCCCCCCCCAGCTATATCCATTTTTTGAATGCACTGTACATCATAGAATTGTCTAGACATTTATTGGGTGTTCCATTGTTTATAACCATGGTTTGCTTTGGAAGGTCCTTCCAAGATTTTGTATGCCATTGACCTATGACTATTGTCCCTTGACTTTACACGTAACACAGGTGGCAACCTTGACAAGCTCATATTGCTAATGCAGGCTTTTTTCATCACTGCATTTTCTGGGAAGACACCCCTGATGGACCTTCCATCATAGGTGTTCCAGGACTTCCCTGTACCTCACCTGCTCTCTGGTCCCCTGCAGTGTCTGTGTGCTTCATGGATCCCGGGCCGGTTTGCTTGACTGTTCCCATCTCTTCTTCTTGCACCAGGGGAGCCTTCTCAGAAGTCGTCCTGGCAGAGGAGAAAAGGACCCAGCGGCTGGTGGCAATCAAGTGCATCCCCAAGAAGGCCCTGGAGGGGAAAGAGAACAGCATCGAGAACGAGATCGCCGTCCTTCATAAGTGAGTAAGAGCGTCATGGGTGAGGCTGTTTCACGCTGACATTGCTACACTAATTTGTGGCTGCCGAATGATTGGCAAACATTTGTCCTCAGAAGAACAGAACGCAAAGGCGTGGACAGGCAATCACAAATACACAGAAGTTGGAGACTCAGAGATGACCCATTTATATACAGTCTGAACTGTGTCTACAGAAGGAATCTGAGCTTCTGACTTCTATGAAGCCATAATTACCACAGCATTGGCGAACTTAACATAGCTTTTGTTAAATCTCCAGAATTATATACCGGAAATGTCAGAAGTAAAGGAGCCGCTCTTCTATTTTTAGTGTCCCTGTTGCCAAGGTTACGACAGACACAGAGGAGTCTCAGCTACATGGAGTTCCCTATAATGCAGCGGCAGGGAAGGAACGGGGAGCCGTGTTTGGGCGCCGTTCGCGACTCTGAGGGAACCATGGCTGCCATTCGCGACTCTGAGGGAACCATGGTCCGGAGTTTGGCTGCCGTTCACAACTCTGAGGGAAATCATGATCCATTTATAGCCAAACAAGTTTCTGTTGAGGGATTCCGTCAAACCACCTGCTTGGCTCCCAGCACAGAGCACTTCTCGCTTTTTAAGATAGGAGTGCCGCTGAATTAAGCTCATGTTGACACTCTGCTTCATCTTTCTTTGCATGTAGCTGGAGTTTAATCACCAACAGTAGCATGATATCTTTGAAGGCTTGTACAATATCTGTGTTTTTTATCCTTAATTCCGCACAGCTTGCATCAAATTAAGCTGGACAGAGGACGGGCAGTAGGCTTCAGTGCACTTCTGTTCCATTCCTACCTTGTTCGACTTGGTTTTTTACTGGTATTGTTCATCACACAGCACCTGTGAAATGACATTATTGTGATGTATTCATATCCTCCTCCATGTTAGCCCTCTCAGTCCCCTAACCCCCCCCACCCCTCGAGCTTATGCCTGGTAGGTATTTTGTCTGGCACGTTTTCACAACTTTATTACTTGCCTTTTAATTTCTCTTTGTAATGCAGCACTTGTACCATGACTCAGTAATTCATTTAAATGGCATTTAACTTTTAATATGTCCTCCTTGTGCTGTATGTTTGTAACAAGTACAGCCATCAAGCAGGTGATATGCAGACATGCTGTGTTACGTGCTGGATTAGACTGGCGATGTGTGAATACGCACACACACGTATGTATTCATATCTTTGTGGGGACCCACATTTCTCTGGGAAAAACCCTAATCTCAAACTGACAACTTGAACCCCTACCCAGCCCTATCCTTAACCATAAGTAACCAAACAACATACTAGACTTTTGGCAGTTTTAGTTTTTTGATTGCATTCACAGATTTTTGTAAAACTGAGTTTCTCCTTGCGGGACTAAAAAGGTGGTCCCCACAACACAAAAATAACAGGTTTTTATCACAGTGTGGAGACATTTGGTCCTCACAATGAAATATATACATAGCGCCCCTTACACACTTACACATTTTCTGTCCGTCTCTCTTCCTCTTTCATTTCAGCTTAGAATCTTTGTTCCGGTTGGCTTGGCTGTCAAAATCCACAGTTTCTTCCTCACTGATCTTGGCTCTCCATTGATCAATAATGGAGTGTTTAATTAAAGAGGATTAAGTTCTTGGCTTTTGATGCTTTTCCATCGGTGCTCTCTTCCTGCCTTCCCTTTAAGGCGGCTATGACAGTCAGGCGCATTGCAGAGCTTGCAGTGCATCAAATGTGGAGAAAACGCAGGTACTCAGATGTGGGGAAAGTCCAGATTTCCATTTGACGGTTCACCTACTACCTCTGAGAAGATGAAACAGGGTGCTCTACATCACCCGTGGAACAGCTGGTGCCAGCATGACGGCTCAGCAGGCATCTGGGCAGTCTCACTCCTCCAGGGTTGTGGGTCCGACTCCCACCTCTTTCTGTTGCTATATTTCCCTCACTTGTGTGCCAGTTACTGTAGGGTGCTGTTCTTTTCTCTTGCAGTCAAGAAACAGTGGTTGGGAAATTTGCTGGACTGATGTTCCTTCCTGGGCGTCCCCTCTATGGTGTTCCCTCCACAGCGTCCCATCTAGGGTGTCCCCTCTAAGGCATCCTCTTCAGGGTGTCCCTTCCAGGGTGTGCCCTCCAGGGCGTCTTCTTCAGGGTTTCTTCTCCAGGGCATCCCCTCCTGAGTGTACCCTCTAAGGCATGCCCTTCAGGGTGTCCCCTCCTGAGTGTACCCTCCAGGGTGTCCCCACTAGGGATTCTCTTCAGGGTGTCCCCTCCAGGGTGTCCCCTTCTGAGTGTCCCCTCTAAGGCTTGCCCTTCAGGGTGTCCCCTCCTGAGTGTACCCCCCAGGGTTTACCCTCTTGGGCATCCTCTCCAGGGCGTCCCCTGTTGGAACATGATTTCTTTTAAATGCACTCTTCTGATTCTCTGTTTTATTCTCTAGTTTCTCTGATGATTTGGTTAGTGGGACACAGCTAGTGGAGGTGCTATTGCAGATAATTTTTAAAGCATCATTTCATGACTTTAAACTATAGTGATTCTGATTACCAGTTTCAGATACATTTCAGTACATATACAAAATTAGAATAGTATTTAATTCTTTGTATATTAACTCGACGCATTGAAAAAAGAAAACGAAATAGTAGTTTTCTTTGGCCTATATGGAACTACACTGACACCTGGTGGCAAATAACTGCAATCAATTCCAGTTTCTGCTTGTAAATGCCATGTAAATCAGCCTTGAACAGGAAGAGCTGCTTCTTCTAGTCATTACAAATTAAAATTAGCCAGTATATTGTCACATGTTTTTGTTGCGCTTAAAATTGTCTAAGTAATCACATTTTAATTTCAAATTTTAAACCCAAATCATACACATGTTTAAAGTCTTTATAATGTAAAACAGGGGAGCCCAACTCCAGTCCTGGAGGGCCAGAGCCCTGCACATTTTTTGGATTCCCCTCATTTAACACACCTGATTCAACTCCTTGTGCTAATTACCACACAGCTCTTGAGCTGAATCATTTATGTTGGAACAGGGAAAGAACTAAGATACACAGAGCTCTGGCCTTCCAGGACTGGAGTTGGGCACCCCTGAAGTAAAACATTAATATGAATGAAGTACACATTATATGAGTGACCAGTTCATAGACCAGGCCAGCTAATTTGTTGTAAACATCCAGTAAATGATCGCCCACAGGAAGTCACACTTTGCTGTCCTGATAAGAATCTCATCGTTGTATCTTCTTTCCTACAGCACAGAGGTGTTGCTTTGTAAAACTTAATGTCCATTGTGGTATTAAATGCCACAAATACTGGTCTTTCATACAAGATATCTAGATTGTAGCCAAAACATGAAGAGGTTTTGGATATGCCTGGGGGTGTTTAGGGGGGGACAGCTTCGCCTGATTCTCTCTGGGCAGCTGGTGTGTGGTTTCGGGTCACTGCTGCAACCCAAGGGGGGGCAGGTTTGCAGCAGACATTCAGGGGGCTCGGTGCAGAGGTGAATGCTCCCTGAGTGACTCACCCCACTGCGGTTCCTCAGATGAGTTTCTCACATTTCATAGAGGTGTTGTGGCCTTTTTCTGATCTTAAGACCTCAGAATCTGAGATGAATAGCTTCGTAGTCAGTGTAAAATTGAATGTAATGAGCACTGGGCTCGAAACACAACCTTTTTTAACTTAAAGCAAGAATGTATTTTTTCTTATTGTCAAATTTACAACACATTCCATGTCAGAATACATGAGGCAGACGAGACAGTTACACAGAAAAAGCCTGTTCCTGTACTCAGGAGAGGGAGATTTCTTTAATTTGTGTGCCCAGTTAGGCACTTTGTCACGAGGGTGAGGGCCTGGCTTTTGGCCTTATGTTTAATCTCACTTCCTGTGTGCCCAGTTAGGCCCTTTGTCATGTGGGTGACCACCTGGCTTTTGGCCTTATGTTTAATCTCTCTTCCTGTGTGCCCAGTTAGACCCTTTGTGTGATGTCTGATTTGTTTCAAAATGGAAGAAAGAATTGTTTTGCATTTAATTACAACCATTGAGCCATTCTATTGTAAATGTAGACAACCAGAGCACCTGGTGTTGCTTTTTTGTCCTGTCCATTTAAAGAATTTCCTCCAAGTGAGACAGTGTTCGCCCAACACCCTTTCAGATGTGGAATTTGGGCCCACAATGCAATGGAGCCCTGCTGCGATTGCTGTTGTCCTTCTTGTCATAATTTTGATTCATTTCTTTCTTACAGAATAAAACACGCCAACATTGTTTCCTTGGAGGACATATTTGAAAGCAAGTCTCATCTCTACCTTGTCATGCAGCTGTAAGTGTTTGGTCCGTTCTCCTCCAGCCTGTCTTTATATCGCTGTCCCACCATGTCACAATTTACTTTGCCTATTTCATTCTTCCTTCTCGTTCTATTGAAGGCCTTTTGGATGTTTCCCTTTAAAATGCTTCCCACTGCAGATTATAATTTATGGATAATTAAGAGCTGAGAAGCAGACAGTTTTGATTGTTGATGGTTTGAATTGAGAATGGATGGATGTGAGCTGCTGTACTGCTCCTGAAAGAGTGAGAGGTCCCTCCTTTGTCCCCGAGGGCCCCTTACAGCACTGGCTACCTTCCCTTGTGCTCCACATTTAACGTTTGTGCTTTCAAGTGAAGGGACAGAAATCTCTCAGCATCTACCCTGTTTTTACTACTTAACTTAAAACATTAAAGCAGAATGATGGCCAGGTTGAGGTTTTTTTTTTTGAGAGGGAGTGAAATGAGTTACACAAATCCTGACACATGATGATGTAACAGATGGAATGTGACTGGGATACAGTTTTGTAGGACAACGGAGATCAGAATGATTCCAGGTGTGTTGGAATCTTGGATTGTTTCTGTTTTTCAGGTTCTCCCTCTCGTGCTAGACGAGCTTCTCATTATGTATCAGTCAGAATGAGTAAACATCTCTAAGCAGTTATCAGCAGTAATTTGGGAGAGTCACAGCCCTAATCCTATTAAGTATGAATAATTTATCTTAAAGGAGGGTGTGAAAAAAGCGACTAAATGTGCGGCATTTGATATCTGCGAGCTGCTCGTCAGTGTGGCAGCTTCGGTTTGATAGGGAGGCAGACACAGATGGCGTGAGCTTCTGGACCGGCCCGTCAGCAGGTGCTCAGCAGTGTGTCGCAGTTAATCAGGCCCAGTAGCTCAGAGTCAGGCCCAGTATTTTTAGTCTGGCAGCTATGGTAATGCCAAGGATTTGCTGCATACTTTCACAGAAACACAAGTTTTTCACTTGTTTTGAGAAAACAGCACAGGCAGAACCTCTACTGACAGTGTATGATTTCACTTTTAAAGTAACAGAATAAACAACCAGAGAGTGATTCATTAGCAACAGCAGGAAGCGTGAAGCTGGCCTCGTTTATGGCTGTCTCAGCCAAGCACCAACATAAGCACACATTGTGTTAATGTAAATAGAGTTTTAAAATGGCCAAATCCACTTCTGTGTGCATATGAGTGTGGTGATAAAGGCTGTGAAGGCCGAGGTCATTTTTTCGAACCCGTTTACCCTGCACTCACAGGCTCTGGTCAAAAAACATCACGCGGACGACTGTTTCTTGTCATCCTTCATTTGTTAACAGAAGAGGGATCCCAGAACACTTTTCCAATCAAGTCTTTGTCAGTTTTCCGGCTGTTGTTTTCTTTCTCTTTCTGTGAGGTATGTGCCAGTTCAGGGAGGCCAGGAAAAGAGGGACTGACACCTGAAATGCCCAACGCTTAACCTTCCTTATTCTGGGAGAGCGAGCTTAAATGTTGAATGTTGAATTATGTTCTCCAGTGTAGATATTTGACATTTTTCTTCTCACGCAGAGTATCCGGTGGAGAACTCTTTGACAGGATTGTGGAAAAGGGATTCTACACGGAGAAAGATGCCAGTAAGCTGATCCAGCAGATTCTGGACGCCGTGAAATACCTCCATGACATGGGAATCGTGCATCGGGACCTGAAGGTGAGGCTCTCCAGGAAGGTGGAGGGAGCAGGCAATGCAGTCGCAGCTGAGGTTTGCTTCTCATGGGTCCCGTTCTAGTTTTATAGCAGTTTCTGTAAGTCTTCAGGTTCTCACAAACGCTAGATTAATTTGCTGTAGGGGCTTGGTGAAGGGGTCTTGCTACAGCCTCCAACCGTATAGCTGAAGTGCACACAGATTCATTCTGGTCTTTTATAGTGACTGACTCTGCTGGTTTATTGACTCATTGTACAAATATAATAACTAATGTCCCTAAATACTGCATGAATCCCTGCTGCTTTGTTTTTGGTTGGTGAAATCATACAGTTTTCTACAACTGTATATGTCCTTGATGAGCCCAGAACCCATCCCAGGAAATGCAGGACACAAAGACAGGGAACACCCTGGACAGTGTGCCAGTCCAATACAGAGTACATGCTCACACACAGTCACATACTGTCGGCAATTTAGTGACACTTGTTCACCTAATCTCACATTTTTGACTGAGGAAATAAAGCAGAGTTCCAAGGAGAAGCCTGAAGAAACATGGGAGGAATATGCAAGAACACCTGCATGCATCTAGGGAGGCTATCGGCCCCCAGCCATGCAGATGTGGTGTTTACTGTGCTAATTATGAATCGCATTGCCATCTATGTTTTGAAAGTTGTATATAAGGTCTCTCATTATAATATATATATATTTGCCAGGAGAGTAAAGTTTTGTATTTTGAAGATACCTCACTCAAGAACCGTGTACAAGCAAAAATAGCCATCCCTGAAACACATTGTTCACCCAAATCAAGTATGAAATCCTCCTGAAAAGTTGTTCCAGCTTCTCTCCAGGCCTGGACCTGTATCTGCACAGTACCATCAGTGGAAGCTCCTCAGCTCTGCCTCAGGCTGTCTGATTTCTCCATTTGCCTCTGCCAGTTTCATGTTGCCTGGTTAAACACGGCTGACATGCCTCCCGCTCATGTGACCTTCATTCTGTTCACAGCCAGAAAACTTGCTGTATTATAGTATGGATGAGGACTCCAAGATTATGATCAGTGATTTTGGACTATCCAAGATCGAGGGCTCTGGTAGCGTCATGTCAACTGCTTGTGGAACCCCTGGATATGTTGGTAGGTTATCGTGTCTATTTTTGTTTTATGACTACACTGTCCATCCATACATTTTCTGTAATCAATTGTCCTGTTCAGGGTCACGGTGGGACGAACACACTAGGATATGGAAAATACATGCAACTTTAAATGGACTGGGATTAAATGGCTGGAATTAATGGATGGAACTGTATGTCCATGTTGTGGTCCAGCCTCATCACACAATGGTGTACGTTTCATTTTGAGCTGAGGGATTTGTTGTTTCACAGCTCCAGAGGTTTTGGCCCAGAAGCCGTACAGCAAGGCAGTGGACTGCTGGTCCATAGGAGTCATCGCCTACATCCTGTGAGTGAGAGGAACAGCACATGTTCTCTGTGGAGATTTTGCTAGCTCCGCATCCCACAGTCAGCTTGCTCTCGCGCCCCCTCCCACACGCTGTCTCCTCTGACTCCTCTGATGTTTCCGCAGTTTGCCAAGATTTTCTGGTGTTTCAGATCCAAACAGCCCATGCCAGACATTCTGTCTTTCCGTTAGCTTCTCGCTGTGCTTCATTTGACTGTTCCTCATGTAGCGTTTCAAACTCCAATGTCTAGGTGTTAAAATGCATATCTTACCATATTACTGTTGTATCCGCCATGTGACAAGGGGGGGCCTGCAGGCATGGGCTTATAAGACAGTTTATTGTGGTAAATATGGTTTACATGATTCAGGTTTAAGAGGGTGCAAATAAACTCCAAAAAGCATAATGTTAAAAGTCTTAACAATACTTTGTAATTTTGCTAAATTTTCTATATATCATAATGGTGTTTTTTTCTATACTGTCCAACCTTAATTCAGGAAAATTTGGTCTAAAAAAATGTCTTACTGCATCTAAAAGCTGCTTTCTTTGAGTATCGCATGATCTCCGCTGCTGTCTTCTCCTCACTGCAGCTTATGTGGTTATCCTCCCTTCTATGATGAGAATGATGCCAAGTTGTTCGAACAGATCCTGAAAGCGGAGTATGAGTTTGACTCTCCTTACTGGGATGACATCTCAGACTCAGGTATCTGTCACTGTCTGTGTTCACCTCAGTCCATGATGACAATGACAGCTTTAAAAAATTGTAAATGATAGACAATGTTATTTTTGTATCATTTTTCAAGCCTGTGCCAAAAGATCATTATGTGTGAAAATGTTTGAGAATGAAAATGTGTGATTGACATGCAGTGACAGAGAATGAAAACCCTGATGTGTGATTAACATGCAGTGACAAAGAATGAAAACCCTGATGTGTGATTAACATGCAGTGACAAAGAATGAAAACCTTAATTGTGATTAACATGCAGTGTCAGAGAATGAAAACCCCGATGTGTGATTGACATGCAGTGACAGAGAATGAAAACCCTGATGTGTGATTAACATGCAGTGACAAAGAATGAAAACCTTAATGTGTGATTAACATGCAGTGTCAGAGAATGAAAACCCCGATGTGTGATTAACATGCAGTGACAAAGAATGAAAACCTTAATGTGTGATTAACATGCAGTGTCAGAGAATGAAAACCCCGATGTGTGATTAACATGCAGTGACAGAGAATGAAAACCATATTGTGTGATTAACATGCAGTGAAAGAGAATGAAAATCCCGATGTGTGATTAACATGCAGTGACAGAGAATGAAAACCTTAATGTATGATTAACATGCAGTGATAGAGAATGAAAACACTAATGTGTGATTAACATGCGGTGACAGAGAATCAAAACACTAATGTAATGTAATTAAATCATCCGGTAACAATGAAAACTCTCAGATGTAACACACAGTAGTACAGAACAGAAACCTTAGATACAGTGCTTAAAAGTTTACTGGAATAGTTTAGCTTCTGCACTGAATTATGTAACATTTATGTAGTACACATTTTGGAGGTTTAACATTTTCCCATTAATTTTTTCACATTTTCTTTAAATACTCTGAAGTGTTCCTTCGAGAGTAATGTGTGAAATATTGTTTCATATATGGATTGTACTACGTGTCTTCACAGCTAAAGACTTCATTGTGCACTTGATGGAGAAAGACCCCAGAAAGCGCTACACATGTGAACAGGCTCTGCAGCACCCTTGGTACACAGTCTCCCTATTCTCTACATTCCAACCACCCTTTTCAGGCTTTGCAGCCCATAGAGTCCATTGTCTGTCATAAAGCTGGGAAGTCAGATAGGATTGCAGGATTTTCAGCTGGTGATTGAAAGTTAAGGAGAAAACCTTCAGATCCTCTTTCCCCAAACTCTGAACCTTGGAGCAGCTGTTACTGAGCCATGAACATGGATGACAGTTATGTTATGAGTGTCGTGTATCGGCCCACTGTACCATCACCTGGGATGAGATTAAAAAATGGAGAACCTGAGAAAGGCCTCCAGTTCATCTTTCATATACTTACTACTTTCACTGCTTTGCAGGATTGCCGGTGACACTGCATTGGACAAGAACATTCACGAATCTGTTAGTGCTCAGATCAGGAAGAACTTTGCCAAAAGCAAGTGGAAGGTAATTGGCTTCCAGTGCTGCCACCAAATCTGACATATGGGCCCGAGATCGCACGGGGAGGTGGGGGCTGTACATCGAAGACTAACCCTAACCCTAACCTTAACACTAACCCTAACCCTAACCTTAATGTTTTTAGGCAGAATAGCGAAACACATGTATACAGGTATCTCCACTTTATGAACATTTGCTCTCTTCCACTTCACCTTTATGTAAGACCTACATTAGTACCTGTTTCCCTTAACCAACAGAAATGTGAACATTTTATGAAAAAAGGAGAAAAGCGAAAATAGCATTTAGCATTTGTTTATCAGTGAGCCAATAATAGATATATAGTCATGGGACACTTGACGTTTTGGTCAACGATGAACTGCACATAAAATGGTGGTCCTGTTAGATTTTAATGGAGGAGAACAATTCCTAGATACATACACACATACACACATACATACATACACACATACATACTTTATTTATCCCCTCAGGGTTAATTCAGGTACCCGGAGCTTACTAACGGTAATAGTACAGCACCCTACAAAAAAAGTCTAAATCCTATCCTATCGCTTAGCAACGTCATAGCCGTAGTGTCAGCCCAGCACATTACTCATGTGTTTGTGGTGATGCTGCCGTAAGCAAACTTACTGCACTGCCAGTCATATAAAAGTATAGCAAAAATACATGCAATTAAGTACAGTGTTTATTAATTGACAATGATAATAAACGACTATGTTATTTATGTATAAATTTACTATACTGTAAGTTTTTAACATTATTCAGGCTATACCATATAATCTAGGTGTGTAGTAGGCTATACCATCTAGGCTTTTGTAAGTACACTCCATGATGTTCTCGCAACGGTGAAATGAAAAAGTTGCAAGAATTTTGGGGTTTTATGTTCATCTGGTAAACACCATACTGGCTTCTAATTTAAAGAAAAAATATGGATTTGAATGAAGATGTGAATTTTTGATATTGATTTCTTTTATGGTGCAAGAGAGGACAGTACTATAATTTACTACTTCTGCAAAATGTATGTGGTCACATGACCCATGACCTTTGACCTTTGCAGCAAGCGTTTAATGCCACGGCAGTGGTCAGGCACATGAGGAGGCTACAGCTGGGGACCAGCCAGGAGGGCCCCAGTCAGAACACGCCCACCAGCCCCTGCCACGGGGACCTCCTGCTTCCTGAGGGGGACGAAGAGGAGAGCAGTGAGTCTGACACTGCATGACTTCCTGTCCTGAGTATATTCCTGCTATGCTGACCTCTTAATCACAGTTTGGTTTTCCTAAACATCATGATTATGCCTTCTAGTTTTAACATCTCTAATACACCTGTCACACCATCCCTAACCCTAACCATCACACCATCCCTAACCCTAACCATCACACCATCCCTAACCCTAACCCTAACCATCACACCACCCCTAACCCTAACCATCACACCATCCCTAACCCTAACCCTAACCATCACATCATCCCTAACCCTAACCATCACACCATCCCTAACCCTAACCATCACACCATCCCTAACCCTAACCCTAACCTTAGCTTCAAGCGGCATCAGCTCCCACATTCTTTGCTTTCCCAGGTGATATTTTAGATTCCATGCAGTCACAGTGACCTCAGGTGCCATTCTGAATGCCTCTGTTTTCAGCCCCCCATTGCGATGGTGTGTGTGCCAGGACAGCAGAGGGCAGCTCTGAGCGAGACGGCCTTCACAACTGCACCTTTCGCTGCCATCCTGCTAGTCGAGTCTGAGCAGAACCATACCTCAAGGGCAAAATGTTTCACTGGAGCCCAGAACCCCAGTCTGGCCAGGAATACAGAGTTATTCCAGCGGCCCCCACCAGGGAGCGCTGCTGTGTAAAGAATCCAGGGTGGGGAGGGACACTATGCCAACGAAGGGAGTCACTACGTGAAAGTTAACATGGAGCGAGATGGAGAGGAATGCCCCAGATGTATTATGGGTAACATTGCAGCCATCAGAGCATTTGTCTTTTTTATTAAGAAATAACTCATGTTTTTTTGTTTCTTATTATGTATATCTTTCATTTTCATTTATCTCCTAGTAAAAAGAGATAGCAACCAGAAACACCATATGAGGCTTATCCAAACGCTAGTCTCCAGAGAAAATTGTTGCCTCCTTCGAATTTGAAAACTTTCTCTTCATGGGAAGGCCGCTAGTTATCTTCCCTGTTAGATATGCAGCACAAGATCAGCTAGCTGACTGCAAGGCCAGCTCACCATTGGCTAGATGCCAAGTCCACCTACAGTTCAGCTGGCATCAACAGATTCACTGTGTCTTGTTTTTTTCCTACTTTTGTTGTTTTAATTATATGTGTTTCATTTTCAGCTGCCATCATAATGTACAGCTAGCTGGTACATCGACATCAAGCCCCAGTTGAAATTTTCCATAGAAATGCGATCTGGGAGTAGAGCTGTTAAAAGCATGTCGAGGCAGGAATGTCCTCCAGTGTCCATTCCCTTCAGTGCCTTGGAATTACAGTATCATCTGTTTGCTAACAGTTGTCATTTTTAAGTTTCAGTCAATAGTTCTGTCAATTTGCATAGTCAATCCATGTAATTTCAGTAATGACTATGTGCCTCATTTATTGATTCATATAAGACAAATGCCTTTTAATTATCAAAATATCTGAGAAGTTGTTATTAGCATTCGTATACTGTTAGCTTTCAGGGAGCTACTGCTAGTGTTGAATGCATCCTCTTGTCCCTTTGTTCCAATCCCCAAATAATTTACAATAATTTGTCATAATGTTCAAGTCTCTTTGTTTTTGACGACGATGATTGTCCTTTCTTTGACAGCCAGAGGTGCCCATTCCAAACTGTGCTGTTCATTCTTTCATTCCGTATTGACATGAAATCTTTGTAAATCCGCCCACTCATTAGTACTGAAATTACCAACTGGGCTGTTAATGTATTTTCATAGTTTTCATTGTTTTCATTGTCTCTCTGAGGTCTGTGGTTGCTGTGAGTACTAACGCTATCAGGGCAAACCTATTTATCAGACAGTACATTGCTTTAATTTTTAAATATTGGAGTTTTCCTCTTTTATGCTTGAGTAAAGATTTTAACATTCCTCTTTTAGAAAGAAAGCATATGCAGGTATTTCATTAATTTCCGATAATTCTGTGAAAGGTCAAAGTCTGATCAGTTTAAAGTAACATTATTTTTTTAATACTCATACTTTTATTAATGACATTTTACTAAAACTATAGCATTAGCATTTATCATTTAAAACATACAGTAGTCTCCTTCCATTCAAATTTTTATGCATCCTTGCATCTGTACAGAATGACTTGAATTAAAAGAATGTAACTAAATGATTTTTAACATCTCATTGACTCATCTCATCATTTCACCATGGGCAGGACTATTGCAATGTAAGGAAATTACCTTTGGGGATTACAATCGCTTAGTCAGCATTGTCATGCCGTTTCTTTTCATTTGCAGATATCTCCATGTCGCTTTGTGTTTAGAGCCATTTGCGGGGACTCACTGCCCCCCCCCTCCCCCCCGTAGATCTGGGGGTAGCTTGGCTCACTTAGCGATAGCAAGCACAGCTCTTCGGGATCTACATTCATTTTCAGTTGCTTTACCTGTGATTGATTCAGAGTCATAGGAACTCGGACAATGTGTAACAAGACATACAGACAGCCTGAAGTCAGCATCAATGCTGTCTGTATCTTGTCATTTATGGTGATTTACCTTCGTAAATCTGAAGATTAGAGGCAGATCTCACCAGGGACCTTAATGGCAGAATCCCTTCTGAGATCTTAGCCCCTTTTGCAGTAAACCACCAGTGCACAAATGTACACAAGGCATTTTGGAAAGGTCTGATTTGAGAAAAAATATCTAAATTGGATACATCCTGTCCAGCCCATTGGCTTGAGAATTTTTTTTAAAGACGTCGTACCAATACCTAGTTCACTGGTCTGATACCTTTCCTACAGATGCGTATCAAGTTGGCTGATGGGAAGCAGAGGATGGTTTCCGTTACGGAGCGGGAATCGAGGGACACTGATGCTGTACACTCTCTATTCTGCACCAGACTGGCTCTGGCAATTGTTCTGTTTTGAGAATCTGCATGTATTTGTGGGACTGCTGTAAATTGTGGGGAGGGGGAAAAACTTTCTATTTTATTGCTGTTTATTGTATAAAGTCAAAAAGCAAGATTTCTACTGCATCACTTTCTATTATAAAAATCTAAGTCTAAGAGCCCTTGGTTGTAAACCCTGCTGTTGACAAATCCATGTGAGTTGTGATGCTGGATGATGACTGGGGGAGGGGGGGTGCCCAAGCACTGGAGCAGGAAGGAGAAGGGACTTCGCTATAAAATCAAATCCTCGAATTTCATTTGTCCATACAATTCCCTGCCTGAGAGTCTGTTGCCTACATGCGAATTAACATACAGCAGCCTGAATATTTTCTCTTAACATATAAGCCTGGGCTCATATTACTCAATAGAATATAGGTTCACTTTATCTTGAACAACAATTGAACATACTGTGCGTTAATTTTTCTTTATAACTTAATCGATTTGCAAACTGCCACTTGAAAATTCCGTTCAAGGCATTGACTTTGCCAATGCCGTATGGATAACATCAATGAACACCAATGGCTACAGCCACCAGCCTGCTGAGGTGGCCACCGGCACGTTCCGAAGGCACTTTTATAGCCTGTCCCCTCCTTCCATGGGCACCAAGGAGTGGCTCCTGCAAACGGGCGGATAAGCGTTCTTGTGCTGTTTGTTTGCTTATGCTACGTACCTCTTGTGGATGAAGTGGTGAGCAAGCGTCTGCATGGCCAGGATTATAACTGTAAATTAATTATGACAAAACACATGCACATGACATACACTCTTCTGATTATGCTACATTGTCAAGATGCTATTGCCGTGAGGAGCCGTCTTAGCGGAAGATGTTTTTTGTTGTTACATATTTAACTCTTGACATGAAAATATTTTTATGAATTGTCCACAAGCATCTGCACGTCATAGGTCAGGGGATACTGTTCCACACAGAAGCCTTGTTTGCTCAAGATGCACTTAGGGTTGTACGTTGTAGTTGACTGATATTTGTGTTGTTCTACGCAGCACGGCACTTGTTTAAAATCAATCAAGTCCTGCTTTTTATTCCATGGGCTGTAGTGGCAAATTTATTCTGCATATAAGGAACCGTGATGGACAGTGAGTATTTATGAACGGGCATCACCAAGCAGGGCTCTAATTGTTCCTTGAAATGTTGTCCCTTGACTGGCACTTTGGGAAAATTGCTATTAAAAATTCTACTCAAGCACGTCTCCTCCTGCTTCCCAGAATTCACCCTTATTTGCTGGAGGGCGTGTCGTCTGCACTTGAGGGTCTGAAGCTCTGTGGCTTTGAGTGGCTCCCTAGTGCCCCCTTTTAGTCAGACAGCGTTGTTGCCTTCAGGAAAAGGAATTTCCCATGACTGTTAGATTTTGGATTTAAAGTGTATTTGTAGACAGATTTCTACTCTGTAGCCGTCTCTGCATCTAGAAGAGATTTTAATAATAATAAATAGAAAATTGTGAACTACATGCTTTATATCAAGCTGACAAAGCAATATTGATAGAATATAAGCGATAGCATGTAGTGCCTAGATCTGTTTATTAATGTATTTACCTGATTTAATGGTGTTACCATAATCTACAGAGCCTATTGGTATTCTCAGAGACATGTAAATCTTGCTTAATTTTCTTCACTCATGCTGTAATTTGTCAGCACCTTCTCAGAAGTAGTCAAAGGGATCAAATCAAATTGAAGTTTTTGAAAATTCCTTTCTGCCATCTGCTGTTTTCAGCGTGAAGGTAAAGAAAATGAAACACTTTTTGACTATTTGAGAACCTTGGGTCAAACTTTTATTTATATTTAAGAACCTGCTGTGTAACCAAATTCAAGCATAAGAACTTTTTCCTGCATGGGGAAATCAGCAGGCCAGTGTGGTCTCCTGTGCTTCAGTGCAGTGTGCCTCTGTGAACAGTGCCAACGAGAGAGATGCAAAGGCGCTTGGCCCCATGGTACCAGCTAACCACCTACCTCTTCTCCACTGCACCTGCAAACAGTAGAGCTCCCCGTGTGCAGTTATAAAATTGCCGTATTTTTGAGTTCAGGGTCCTCTGGCCCTAGGTATAACCCCCCCATCCTCCTGTCCACCTAAAGTGAACAGTTGCTTAGCATGGATAATTTGCGATGATCAGAGAAAGGATGTGCTTGAGAAACATGATATTTTTAAAGACATGCCCCAAAACACAAGCCCTATTCAATCAGGAGTATTTCACCATTTTTTTGTTTTTCCTGAGATTTGCACATACAAGGCAGTTTTTCTAGCCTATATGCAAAGAGTCTATGAAGGGCTTACTCCTTAAAGTTGATGGTCAGGTGTTTATTAAGAACGGGATTACTTTTGGATTAGGCTATGTTTACTAACAATGTAGTACAGGTTTGTTTGATTATACAGCTTAGCAGTGTGGCTCGGATTGCTTTTCTGCGTTCTTTATGTTCACTTTGATTTACTAAGGCAAAATGAGTAGGTTATTCATCAAACTACGCAAACACACACACATATATATAAATACATACACAAACACTCACACACACACACACATATATAAATATATACTTTTTGTATAAGCTGTTCCGAGCTACTAATGTATGGATGCAATGCATCGTGGGTTTCGAATATTACTCTGGAGTACTGTTCAATATAAAAGCCAATGATTTGTACTTTTGAAAATTTGTTAATGGCCAATAAAATAAATCTTCCTTGTCTATGCACTGTGCATTATCTCATCCTTTTATCTCTTTCCCTGATCACCAGTTGTGCTGAGAGGCTCCTCCCATTGTTGGCCTAGAAAGCAGTGGCCCCAGTGGCTTCCTGCTGCAGACATGTGAACATGCATTTCCTCACATGGCTGCTGCTTCAGAAACTTCAGAAAAGGCACTTCAGTGACATGATGGATGGTCAGCCCACTAGCCTGTGTCATTATCGGGTGGAGAAGGTGGCTCGGGATGTGAGGCGACTGCTGAGCGAGGTTTGGAATGGGGTTAGATGGAATCTGCCTGATAATCATACTGTGGTATATCATACCGACGGGACGGCTCCGTCCGCTGGGGCCAAAGCCCTAGACAGGCCTCCAGGGCCCACTGCAGGAGACCACAGCAGATTCTTTTCTTAGTACATCTTTATGAATGGATCCCTTCCTCCATCTGTTTTCCATATTAATGACATGTTTGTAGAACTACAGTGTGTGAGCTTAACTGTGGCTTCTGTCAAACAGGAGCTCATTCCTGATGGATTTTAAATGCCACCCTAACTTTCCCCCCATGCCCCTCCTCACAAGCTCCATGCTCCCCACAAAGGCTGGTGAGCTTCCTGTCTCCAACATTCCATTGCTGCAACTCTGTGGGAGTCTTTCCTGTACACACTCCATTTGGATGCAATGTGACATGAGAATGATGGCATTCTCTTAGTAGCTAAAACATATCAGAATATTTTTCATTTTTCACAATGTCTCCTTTATAGGTCTACACCCTATATGTCCCATAGACTTTCTATTTTTAGCTGACATGAGTTAGCCCCTCCTGAGGGCTCTTAATTTGACAGCCCCAGCTATGCCATGTTAGCCTTTGACATGCTAGTGAACAAAGGGACTTTTATTGTAGGCGTGTGTCAAACAGGCAGATCAACGGTTAGCGATATCGAAGTCGTACAGGCAGGGTCGGGATCCAGGAAGACAGAGGAGTGGAGTTGGGATCCAGTGTCGTGGTCGGGGTAACGTGACACGGGGTTCAGTACCCGGGACCATTACCAGGAACCTTAATGGGGCAAACATGGAACTCATGAGGAGGAAGATCAAGGAGAGGAAGGGCAGGGCAGAATGGAGCTGGATGAAAAACAGGGATCAGAAGGCTCAGTACTCAGGCTCAGTACTCAGGCTCAGTCTCATATGCATGCAGTGCAATGCCTCGCATTGAACTGGAGTTATTGCAGGGCATAAATATAAATCCAGTGCAATAGAGAGGCGTCGACCTGTATCTAATCGTCCACCTGAGGGCAGGGGGGCATGACAGAACCACCCCCAGTGGCTGCCTCCTGATGAGAGTGGACTTAGGGTCGCAGGGCAGGCCGGTCTGGGTGGTCCTGGTAGAACCAGGTGACCTCTGTGATGGCAGGAATCCAAGAAAGCCTGGACTGCAAACACCTCGCCGTCCTCGAGGGGGATAGGAGGAGGGGGTCTGACAAGGTCAGAAGGAGGATGCACCAGGCTGTAGCAAAGAGATTTCAGGAGGGAGATGTGAAAAGAAGGAGATATACGGTAGATTCGAGGCAACTCTAGGCAATATGTCACAGGGCTTATTCTATGGAGGACCCAGAAGGGACTGATATGTTTGGGCACCAACTTATGACTGGCCAGGTGGCAAAGGTCCCAGGTGGATGACCAGACCCGGTCTCCTGAGCAGAAGGTGCATGCATCTCCACACCTGCTTGCTGTGCTGGTACCAGTCCTCCACCAAGGGCTCCTCTGTAGGTCAGGAATCCCAGAGGAGAAGCTGGGGCTGGTAGCTGAGGACACACTGGAAAGGGGACAGGTTAATGGATGGCTGAATGAGGGAGTTCTGGGAGTTCTGGGTGTACTTAGCCGAGGGCAGGTAACAGGGTCATTCTGCTGGTTGCGAGGAGCACATCAGGCATAGCATCTTCCACATCTCTTGATTCGTTCTTTCTGCAAGCCCGTTATAAAGAGGATAGACTCAAGAACACATTTAAGTGAGAACACAGGGCTCAAAATACTCTTGCCATAAACTGGAGTCCATAGTAATGGAACACCGTTAATAAAACAAGTTAATAATAGGTCAGCCAGTTCTGAGGCAGACGGGAGTTTAAGCAGGGGAACTAATCTGCGCATTTTGGAAAAGCAATCCACTATGGTAAGAACAGTGGTGTAAACCTGTGAGGGGTGCAGGTTAGTCACAAAGTCTGTGGCTATGTGTGACTAAGGATGAGTGGGTGTGGGGAGCAGATGAAGGAGGTTAGTGAGGGGTGTGGAAGGTACCTTCTTCTGGGCACAGATAGGGTAAGACAGAACATAGTTGTTCACTTCTCAATGCCATGCAGGCCACCAGTAGTGACGAGCGATGAGGTGGGAGGTAGCTGCTGCTCTGGGGTGTCTTAAACCTAGATAAGTATTGACCCATTGGAGTGTCTGATTGTGGAGTTGAGAAGGGATGAACATTTGGTCCGGAGGGCACTTGGCAGCAGGAGACTGATGATCATTTATACAAGCCAGTTGCTCCTCGAGGTTCCAGGTGACAAGGCCCGCAAAACAAGACTGAGGCAAAACCATCACCGGTTCCCCTGGGACTTTAGGGGTGTTGGACTGACGGGAGAGGGCATTGGCCTTAAGATTCTTTGTTCTGGGAATGTACTTAACCTGAAAATCAAACCGGGTAAAGAACAGGGCCCACTGAGCTTGACGGGTATTCAGCCATTTAGCCCCCCAGAGGTGCTTGAGGTTCCTATGATTGTGGGTACTTGTGGGTTGGTATGCAATATCCTAGGAACTGTGCTGTGCAATTCACATTTCTCCCCTTTAACAAATAAATGACACTCCTTCAGCCTTTGAAGGACTCCATGCACATGGTGCACATGCAAATCTATATCATCAGAATAAAATTAAGATATCATCTATGTATTCAATGATGAAATGATCCCACATGTCACCCAGGATGCAGGGTTGGAAGACAGACATACTGTTAGCTAAACCATATGGCATCACTAAATATTCATATTGACCCAGGGTTCCCGCGGATCCTTATTTTAGAATTGCCGAATTTAAGGTCATAAAATGTCTTAAACAGTATTATTTTTTCTGGTAAGTCCAATGAAGAGTGATATCCAGGCCTAGTAATAATGGGCGATAAATGGCAGGAGCTGAATAGCTTTACTCTCTGACATCATATCCTTTGATGTTTCTTTTATGAATTACATGTAATTAAACTGGATAATCACACAGTGAGATATTTAGAGGAGTGTGGATGTTCTGAGGATGTGGCAAAATCAGGGGAATATCCCCTCCACTCATCTGCAATCAGCCACTAATCGATTTTAAATGAAGTCGCCTTGCACGGCCTAAGAGAGATGTTGAGAAACTTACTGGGGTGCTTTGTTCATGCTCCCCTGGGCTGTAAAATGCTGTTTGTATCTGTCTTAGTCAAGAGCTTGGCACTTGGTGGTATGTATGTAGATGACGTGGGGAATAGAAGTGGGCAAGTTCTTTTCAAAAAGCATCTTTTGGGCTCATGTCTATTGCCCTCTCGGACTTGACCAAAATAGACTATGTACAGTGGTGCCTGTGGTTCACCAACACCATCCGTTCCAGGAATGTAAACCAATTTGTACGCGAACCAAGGCAATTTCACCCATAAGAAAGCATTGAAATTTGATTAATTTGTTCACAAGCCTACCAAATAACAATTGTTATTAATTAATCTGGTCGAGGGATCTGTTCGTTGACCAAATTTTGTACGCAAACCATTACATCTCAGAAACTAAAGAAAATGAAAATTTTAATGGCACAAACTGGCACAAACGATTGAGACCAGTTTGGTTAAAATCTAAAAGATGTGTCACAATAAAATATTTTTAAACAAATTTTTCTGATTATATGTTATGTATGGGCACATGATGCAATATTTGTCATTGTAAAATATGTAACAATAGCCTGTTTTTTCATTGTTCCTTCTTCCTTTAAGGCGTATAAAAAGCATGATGTTCATGTCTCTGGCAACCCATTGATATATGACATTTTTTCATTGCAATATCGTCTCCTGAGAATTAGCTAAAATGTCAGAATCCCTTTCATTTGAGACTATGCACTTCAGATCGTCAAAATAGAGTCCTTAGTCTTTTCCAGGTAAGACAGAGCAAAAAGCACAGTATGTCATGGAAGTCATATTCACAGTTCAGTCTGTACAGTACTGGATAATGTCCATTTTAAATTATTAGCTCCAGTAAAATCTTTTGATTAACGGTAATGCTTAGTTGCACTGTGACAGACAGCCTCATTAGGTTTGCCACCAGCATGCACCATGTGTGATATGAAGCAGCTGCTTTCAATAAGTGTTACAGGAAGTAATGGAAAGAGCAGCATTTCGCAATAAACAGGCTCTGCTGTGAACCTCAGGCAAGGGATATATGTGTATCTGTGCACACACACACATAAGTGTGTCTGTGACTGATGTGTATAAAGCAAAGGCCATGGGGTTTGCTGGAACAGCATCCGGGGGTCTGAGTGTCTGAGACCGCAGACAGATGCAGAGGCTGGAAGCACATGGGCAGCCCTGCAGCCATGGGGCTGTTATCTGAATGACTATTGGCAGGTTTATAAAATAAGAAACAGGGCTTTCGGTCTTCACTATCGCAGGGGTGGCTTGTCTCTTCTGCTCCTTTCATGTCTTATGGTTATAAATGCAATTCCCATCCCTGTGGATCGTGCTGGAGAATGTGCCTCATGATATGGACATTGTTCCGTGGACGTTTGTGTGTGAACATGTAAAGCCTGCATGTTTGTCTCACGCAGCGCATAATGGGAACCAGAGCTCAACTCCTTAGGTGAACAATATGACGAATAGCTGAGTGCGCTTGCAACTTGTGGCTGCTTTAAATCCCTAGATTAAGAGAGAAGTCTGGAAGATATTGCCTTATAACCGGGAAAGCGACAAACAGAGGATGTAAGATGGAATGGAAAAACAGTGTATTAATGTAGAAAAAACAGCTCTTTTTTGGCAGGAACATTTGCACAGGTCCAGCTAAGTCCAAAACAAACCCAAATGTACGACAAACCTATTAAAAAGTCCTGGACTGGTTTTGCAAAGGAAAACACATTGTCTGTCAATGAGTAAAAACAAAGATTTTGAAATTGGGGTTATCTGGCAGAAATATGGAGTGGGTGACTGACGGGGCCTGCAGAGAAAGCAAGATGCCTCCCATTTATTCAAGCTTAGTTCCTGTCTGGTTCAATCCATCCCCGATGACCAATTCCATACAAGTGAAATTCAAGTCTTTTCATGCCGCTCGTCTGGGTTATAGCACCCCCTAGCAGATAGATAGTAAAGCGCTCCCCAGTGAGTCTGGGAGAGGGGGCTCTTTGGACAAAATTTACGGATAAGCGGATTTCCATGCTTGTGCTCTTCCCTTTAAGGATGCAGCCATTTTGAAATAGTCAGTATAAAGACTTGGTGATTTTAAGCACATCAGGGGAATCGTGTTCTGCAGTAACAGGGTCAAGCAGGGCCGAATAGCACAAGAGAAATACATTTCTACAGATGGACTCACTGTCAAGCATTCTGTCCCTTGCTAGGCTTCTTTATCTGTTCCAATCTTCACTTTTGTGGGAAATGTTTTTCCTAATGCCGTAGGTTAGTGGTCTTACTGAGAAGAGAGGGGTAAGTTTTTAAACTGGCAACACTAAGAGATGATGGTCAAAATTTCTGGGTTTTTTTCCTAATAGGTACATGCTGATTAATCACATTATGGTTGCTGGAGAGGAACTCTGGATGTACCCTTCAGTATTTCATCATCGTCCAGCCGGGATTTACTGGGGGGTGGGGGAATGTCTGGGTCAGTTCCCTCCTCAGTGCCGTTGCCAGTCTGGCTCTGAAAAGAGAATTTATTTGTGGCGGATGTTCCATAAATAAAACAGGGTTTTTAGCTCACAGTGGAAAATGATGAAGAACCAAAAGCCACAATAACAGGATTTGAGTCTTCTCGAGTCCTGTGTTAGATTTAGGTGACAGTTGCTATGGATGGTCCTGCCCCAGAAAAAGCCCTCTGTGTCCTCAGAATCACTAGGTTCCTGTTTCCAGGCTTTCAGATGACTCAGAAGAAACCTCCATGTGTCCAGATACAAGATGGATTTCTCTAGGGGCTTAGTGTACAAATAATTGTTTTAAGATCGACCTTCCTCATCATCTTGGACAACTGCATGAGAAGAAATCAAAAGTCCTGCCAAAAATTCATGGCTCTGGAAGTTTGTTCTCCAACTCAAAGCAGGTTTTGGGTCCTGCTCTCTCTCCAGCTTGCCAATCATTTCACTGTCTCCATCTCCACAGCTGACTGATGTAAGGTGACTTGCTGGTAACCAAATCACGTGCCGTTTTGCACTCCAGCTGAGACCCAAATAATCCAAATTGATGTGATGGTGTGAAAAATCAAATTGATTTGTGTAGCTTCACATTTTATCCAAAGTTTGCAGACTAGAGGAGTGTTCACCATGCTATGGTGACCTTTTAATGACAACATACAATCAACAGATCTATCTTACATATCCTGGTAACATTCATCCAAGATAGTGAGAAATAGTCTGGTCTGTTTTATGAAAAGCACATGCAATTTTCTCAGGGTAGATGTTTCGACAAGCCTGGTCTTATATTTCTCAGTTTGACAAATGCTATAACAGCCACAGAATAATGTCCATCTCTCTGTCTAAAATCACTCTTTCACATGAAAGCTAAGCAATCATCACCTTGATATTACTTCTTACAGTTGCAGTAATTTGTACGACTTGGCTATTTTTTCATGGTTTGACCTGTAAGAAAATGACATACTTACATACTAAAAAGTTGCTTACGTAGTGAAATGTTTTTGTAAGTACTTGCAAAAATATTTCAGTTCCTCCAGCCTTCTTGCCAGTGATCCAGTGTTTTTCTCAGACTTGTTTATACTGCATATCAATCCATTTAACCAAACTTCAAAGGAATACCTGGAAACATAAAACTGACACTGATCACAAAACAGTTGTGAAGAACAGGTAATGATGGCCTCCAATGGCTTTCAGCACCTTTTGCTGCATTGTGCAATTTGGAAACATTAAGAATTACTCAACAGCACATACACTGCCTGGCCAAAAAAAAAGTCGTACTCTTTAATATTTTGTTGGACTAACTTTAGTTTTGATTATGATGCAAATAGTCATAAGTATGATCACTTCTTGATTACAGGATTGCTGGACTGTGCAGTCTTGATATCTGTATTACACAAGGCTTCAACTACTTGGCTATATTAATTCTTGGTGTCTGATGATCTAAGCCACAGAGATGCTACTTACAGTACATCACCATCACTGACTGCTTTGTCTCCTTGCCACACCATGGAAACAACATCCGGTAGCATAGTACTATGCTGTCTGCAATGTACTGTTGTCTGGTAGATTCACAGGATACCTCAAAGAGATATCTGTCTGCATTCTGCCTGCCAGGCCAGTACTTTATATCGAAATGAAAATTGGCGGCTCACCAACCCAGCGATGCCCCTCAGCATTAGGTCTGGCCATGCTGTGAACGAAAGACAGAGGATTATTGTCAGTAAAAATAAGTGCATAATTGCAAAAGTTGGTGCCATCACAAATGGCCCACTTGAGGCTAGGAAATGAAGCTTTCCAAAATGCAAATGGGAAGTGCAGTCTGCTGGGGTCAAAGCTCTGGATCCATATGCTGTTACGTGAAGTTTAACATGCTGCTGTTGATAAAGAACAGCACCTAGGCTTCTGGTACGCTGTCACTGTTGTCTTGGCCTCAATATGTATGTTACGTAAGTATCACATATAGCACTGCACTGAGTAGATACTATGGTCAAAATATAATTTGCCATCATTTTAAACATAGTTTTTAAAGGTGTAATAGAATGAAAATGAAAATCTGACTTTACTTCAACATAATTGAATAAGGAGAGTTCAGTACATGTACTGGCAGACCAGGAATCTCAAAAACCTTTGTTATCTTTTTAAAATATAAATCTCATATATGTAAAAGGAAGCATTAAAACGGGTAGATTCAAAAACCCTAACCGTTACGTAACAGTGTGAACTATGCTCCCAAACCTAACATACCTACTTTGAAGCCCAATGGACCTGCACAGCCGGAACTCAACCAGTATCATTTGTTGACTGAGAAACAAAATAAATAGGCCTACACTTTTCTTGTTACAATCAGGGATGTAGTAGAAGGTAAATACACATAAATGCTGTTAACGCACCTTTTTAATTAAAAGCAGCGTTTATTCATCTTTTTATTATCGTTTACACACTTGTCATTATGCAATCTAAAAAATTTCCGTCAGAAATATACCGCGTCATTCACTGCGTTATCCTAAACAGCCCAGCAAACTAGACTATAACCAAATTTACATCTTATCTGAATTTGCAGTTATCCTATCATAAACTGATTTATTTTAATGGTATTTACTCAGTGAAAACTATCCCACATCAGAAGGTTGTAGCTTCTCGTCAGTATAAACATAATCCTATCATGAGCTTTTGTTTATAGGAGTCAAATCAGGCATTTTCATTTTTATAATGACTACCGGATTGTATCGTTATCATATGAATAGCTTATCATATGAATAGCGCTATTTGCAAATGGGTGGGTGATTATAGTGCTTATTCCCCTCGGAAAGCTCTAAAACATTTAGTTGGTATCATTATATCAGAGATATAATGTCACAAAATTAGAGTACGAGTAAACTCTCAAGTCTCCATTGTGTACATTTTGGCATGAGGCGACTGAATGGGAATCGCCACTTGAACAGTACATGTCTCATATATATATATATAAAATTGCTATTTCAAATGCCTTTGGCACAATAAAATTTTGTAAGAGCCTTACCACTTTTCTAATGTATATTTTAAAACTAATACTCCCTCAAAATTAACATTATGATGAAGACATCCCTTGAGCATAAGGGATAGATCCGAACGAGGAAGCCATGGTGCTGGACCGTATGTTAAAGCGCAAATTGCTGTGCTAAAATCATGTCAGACTGGCCCAGAGCCAGTGCCGGACTCCGCCCCCAACTACGTTAAAGTGATGTGATTGGCTAATGAATAGTATAACCAAGACCCCGTTTGTCCTGATGCGGAAGTAAATGTATGATAAGCTAAGTTGCGATGTTTCTTTTTACACATCGTTTTAAAGCATAAACTCAAGTTAATGGATAAAATCGGTTTGTGTCTCTGTTCGCGTGTATGTGCAATTAAATGATTATGCAAGCAACACCGCAAACTCCGCAAATGTTAAGATGTTAAATTAATGTGCAGTTGTTATGGGAGATCCGTAGGCGGGGCACAATGAAAAGATGCAGGCACTTTTTAATTTGTAAGAAGATAAAGCTTGACTTAGAAGGGTATGTTAGAAACGAGTATGTGTTTTGGGACATATCTGCTCAAATTTATTGCAATAATTGCTTATCTGTGTCACCATATAACCAGTCGCTATCGACGAGTCTCAGTTGAGGGATTCAATTTAAAAGCGACTAAAAGTGTGACTCCAGGCCGAGTCGCAAACCCGAGTCCCCATCTCTGGGATCTAAAGTTGTTTAGAAATGATTCCAAGGAACATTCTTGATTTGTGTGGGTCTCCAATCCTCTTTTCAGATCTGCAGTGAGCTCCTTGGACTTCCCCATTGCAGCATGTGTTGGTCAATCCAATGAGTGATGTCATATAAGACCTTTTTATGATTGCACAGAGAAGTTACCAACTGTAGTCAACCATGATCACTAGCATTCAGTTAATTTTTTCTATTTTATTTAGCCACCGGCAATTTTAAATTCCTTCTTTTTCTCAGGTTTTGTTTGCTGGCAGTCATGGAAGCAAGCTTCCTTTAGGTGGTGCTGTGAGACATTTGCTCCTGTAGTATTAAAAGCCAAATAAGTATTAAAAGCCAAATAAATACAGGGGTCTTTTCTCACTTGCAGTCCATTTGCAGAGCAGACTGAAGCTAACAAAGCACTGCGTGGTCTGGCACAGAGCCATTTCTTCATTAAAACCTTAATCAAACATGTGCTTGGCTTTGCCCACGGCCCCCTTTTAATGTATAGGGGAGCCGTTACTCTTGGCAGCTAGGTCATGTGGCCACCTGTTGGTAGTTGGAACAAAAGCCTCAGGGTTACAAGCTGTTTATGCAGAGATTCAAACCTAATCCCCTTCACTCTACTTTGATTGGCTTGTAGCCTCTCCAGGGTCAGTTCAAAACGACATCTGCAAAGCATGGGAACCAAGGGAGCTTCCGTCCACAAATAACACCACACCTTAGTGTTCCTGTAGCAGCTGCCCAGAGGGCTGAAGCTTTGCAGGTCAGGCCTCTGTGCCTGTAGCTCACAAGGCACAACACTGCATTACCAATGTGAAGGTTGTGGGTTCACATGTCAGACAGCACACAGAAAGTATGACTCTTCTTTCTTTGAATAATGATGTCACCTTTAAAGGTACTGAATGCCTCTTTTTTAACCATTGAGCATCTGACCCTCTAAAAGTCTTTGCACAAACCTGCTGACTACCTACATACACTTTAGGCAGTCCATCGCGAACGAAGATGACAGGTCCTCAAACTATTGGGGGTTTGAATAGGGACTAGGGGAGGAAT
>JAODJU010000130.1:14410268-14425385 GCA_026776725.1 Gnathonemus echidnorhynchus
GTATGTGTCAGTCTGTGGAGGTGAGTCCTGCCTCACTTTGTCTGTATGTGTCAGTCTGTGGAGGTGAGTCCTGCCTCGCTTTGTCTGTATGTGTCAGTCTGTGGAGGTGAGTCCTGCCTCGCTTTGTCTGTATGTGTCAGTCTGTGGAGGTGCCCCCTGCGCTCTTTGGTTTCTCCTGCAATCCAAAGACATGTCGTGACGTTAATTGTTACCTAAATTGCCCAAGGCATGTATACACTGTAATGTCCCTGCATCACACTCCGCGTCTCCCTAAACTGCCTGGGATAGGATCCAGTCCAGTGTGACTTGTAGTGGGATAGGATCCAGTCCAGTGTGACTTGTAGTGGGATAGGATCCAGTCCAATGTGACTTGTAGTGGGATAGGATCCAGTCCAGTGTGACTTGTAGAAGAATTTATTGGAAGTTTCTTCATGCAGAAGCTATCTGAAATAATTTTGCTATGTAGATGTAACGTATACTACAGTGTTCTAGGACAGGGGTTTTCAACCTTTTTTTAAGCATATATACATGAACATACAGAACAACGAACTTGGGGAGGAGCTGGGCAGCTTTAACACTCCTCATTTAGCAGTTGCCTCAGTTAGCTACCATTCAGAAATACAGTGGTAATAAAAAAAAATCATTTTCCTACCAATGAGTGCATTGGCGATGAAAAGTCATTCACCCTACAGTAATGCACACAAGAGCGAGAAAGATCTCTGAAAGAAAAAGTACTGAATGTTACAAATGTCCACTTCATGAAGGATAAAATAAATTGTGCATGAAAGACTGAAGTCAAGTACTAAGCACAGTTGTGGTTTCGCCTTGTCTACTGTGATTTTCATGTAGTGATCTGGTTGTTAGAATGGAACTCTGTTGGAACTCATGGAACTTTGGGTGCATTCTTATATGTGAGTGTGGGTGTGAATGTGGGTGTGGGTATGAGTGTCAGTGTGAATGTGGGTGTGAGTGTGAATGTGGGTGTGGGTATGAGTGTCGGTGTGAATGTGGGTGTGAGTGTGAATGTGGGTGTGAATGTGAGTGTGGGTGTGAATGTGGGTGTGGGTATGAGTGTGGGTGTGAATGTGGGTGTGAGTGTGGGTGTGAATGTGGGTGTGGGTGTGAATGTGAGTGTGGGTGTGAGTGTGAGCCTTACCCCCATCAGCCAGCTCCCTCATTCTAGGCTTCAGCTAATCAGTATCATAATGTCCTCAGCAAAATTTTGAGTTGACCAACTTGAGGGACCTTTCTTGCGGAAGATTTTATTGACCTTCTGTGTGCCACAATCTGATGTATGGTTGGCACAGCCAATAGGACGTCCATGGAAGAAAATGGAGAAGATTGTCTTGCCAGTTTCAGCTTTTTCTGAAATGTATAATCTATTTTGCCAGTCCTGCAGGGATATTGAAGGAAGCCATAGCACAAAAATGCTGTTTGGAACAAGATGGATTTCCAGGTGTGTTTAGATGTGTATAAACACCTTAATTAAAGTATGTGTATCATTAGCTCATTACTTTCCTTATTGTTATTATATCATATATCATTGGTTTTGTGTACTCACACTTTTTTTGCTGCTACTCTTCTTAAAAATATGAGAGCTAGGACTCTCTTTGTGGAATGGGAGACAATTCAGATCGTTTACATCCACCCTGAAATGGCAAATGTTTTTCCTTTGGTGCCTATTTTGCATGTACCTTTGCAGCATCTGCTCGCGGATATGTGCTGCACCACAGTATGCGCAGTTATTGCAATTTTTCTTGGTATTTTACCTATATTATTTATATCTTGTATTGAATATTTATGTTATACAACCCTTTCCAAAATCATCTATGGCCCACTTGAAATAGGAGACTATTTTAAAGTTAATCACAGAACATTATCTGGATATTGATATATTTATTGACTATCTGTCATCTGAAGGCCCACATCAGCATCATTATAGAAGAGCAAATATGCATTTTATCTTAGGATGGCTTACTTGCATTTTACCCTTTCAGGAACTGGCTTTGTTTTACATCAGGTACTGGAGTATCTAACTGTGAGATTAATTCAGACAGAATAAGAATTGCATCTTTCAGATACTGGGTGTTCAGATGTGCCATTCAACCCCTGCCCCCCCAACCATATAAATTTAGGGTCTGTTAGAAGAGCACTTTGGGGTGGGAGCCATACCTTTTGTGATTCATCAGAAGCTCCCTGTGGAGATCCTGGTGGCTTTTAGAGGCTTTCACTGGATTAGGGAGCTTTTTAGGCTTGATCAGATCATTGTCCTCTTCCATGTAATCTGGATGGGGCACGTAGCTGGCAGCTGTGAGCATGTCTCGGTGCTGACATTGTCGTGGCTCCTGTTGCTCCTCCTGTTGCAGGTCAGCGTAGGCCGAGGCTGGGGGAGGAGGGGGGAGCACCAGGGGCAGAATGGTGATCCACAGGGTCGATCAGATCCCACAAAGATGTATAGAAGGTAGTGGGAGCATTGGTTCTCAGTTGTTATGCTTCTATTAGCATTAGAATGCTCTAAAGTGCATCTTGTACTGTATGATCCAGTAGTATGGACACTGTGTCACAGAGATGCACCTTAATGTCCTTTTCAAGGTTTTTCTCAAGGGTGCAGCAGAGAGAGAGAGAAAGAGAGAGAGAGAGAGAGCGAGAGAGAGAGAGAGAGAGAGAGGGATGGAGAGAGAGAGGGATGGAGTGGTGGGTACAGACTCCTTACAGACTGCTGACACTTAATCTGCAGGAGGGACAAAATCAATGGAAAGTTCACAGAGCTTTTAAGAGAATCTCACTGAGCGCAGAGAGTATCAACCCTTATTTAACTGACTGAGCTTCTGGACAAAGAATAACTGAATGACAGAGATTCTCCCAATATGGGGTATAGCTTTGCTTTAAACTATGAATACAGGTTTTAGCTAATATTCAACAGCGTTTCACACTCTTCTTCAAATATTAAATGTAAATACTTAGTTACTTCTAGGGGGGTTATGGTGATGTGTTGGCGTGCAGCTGGCTTTTCCATTATTAAGAGATCAAAAGGCCGCCTGCAAGTAGCAACTGTGAGAAAGTGATAAATGCAGAGGCTGCATCATTAGCGAGTTGGGTGAGCAGACCATGGGGAGATCTTAGATTCTTTCTGAGCTGAATGTGGGAACCTTGAGACTTATACCATCTGCTTCACTTGAGGCAGCTCTGCCCCTGGTCTCCTGTAGGGGGAAACACTTTTCATGTCTTAACAATCCTTTTGCTAACAAGTGATTTGATTTTTTATGTCCTTACAAAGGTGATTCCTTGCCCAACTTGTTCAACTTAACTGCCATGGTTACTTGAGCTCCTTTCTCATGTCACTCTCTTCAGCAGTTCCCACTGTAGGCTCTGCTACCCCCCTACCCTGGGCAACAACAGGTGCTGTAAAGGTTGGACTGGTGACCCAAAGGTGATGGGTTGTTGAATTTCTGGGCCAGATAATTAACTCCGGTAAATGTCCAGCTGTGCAAACCAGTGAAGTGTGTAATGTGAAGGAGGTGGACGTCTCTATGAAGGGGGTACATCTGGCAGCTCCCAGAGCTCCAGAGCTCCAGAGCTCCAAACAGGCCAATCAGACAGGACCTGATGAAACAGCCTTTCCGGGATGGGGGGGTGGGGGGTCAGGTTTCATACTCGGCAAGGCAAAGCATCATTTCTCAAGTGGAACCGGACCCACCTATACTATTTAATATTTCAGAATTGTCCTTTGGCCTCAGCCCTTCCTCATATCGGGCTGGGTAAGAAGACTCTGATGGATCAGGGCTGGGATGGAAGAGATGGCTATCGACCATAAAATGACTGCCAAAGGTTTAATGACTCCAACTCAATCCTCTGCTCACTGCTGCAGTCAAGTTGGATGCCGTTTCTGATCATCCGTAGACTGTCAGAAGCCCAATGCAAGCTATGCTTCTTTGTCTATTTGTGTATGGATTTCAGACCCCCAGTCTCCTCCACTTGCTTGTTCTCCTGCCACACAAATGCTATTTCTATTATGGCCTAGAATTGCTTCCTTCTTTTCCTGGGCCGTGAGGATCCACCCAATGGATCCTTTGCAGTAGTGTTGATTTTGTGACAAAAATATGGCCTGATGAAGAGGGTATTTGCTTAATGTAAGTAAAACAGAAATCTGAATGAAATATGTGTTAATGGCGATTATGAAATCAAATGCACTATTAGCCTGACAATTAAAAATAAAAGCCAGATGAACAGCATCATTCTCTGATACAAACGTATTATTATTATTATTATTATCATTATTATTTATTATTATATTTACAGTTTTGACAGAATAATCACAATGATCATTTTCATCATATTTCTTTAAACTAAAATAATGACTACAATATGACTAAAATGTTCTTTAGTCATTTGACGAAGTCTAACACTAAATAAAACATGGATGTCAAAATGAACACTGCTCTGCAGCCCAACCTGTTCCAAGATTTATTGCGTGGGTTTTTAGAAAAATGCGATCTACAAAATGATCAGCCCCTGAATTGGGATAGAGATTTCTCATGGGGGTCCTGATATAAGAGCCAAGGCTTATTGTATTTAATGCATAATTCTGGAAAATGTAATTACGGTGTTCAGTTCAAATGGACACATGGGGGTGATGTTCTCAAGTAGCTTCTATCTCTCTTTAACCTGAAATATGTTCCTGCACCACCCTTCACACTATTACACAAATGCATATGTATGCAAATTGTATTTATGTGAGTGTATGTGTAAAGTGTATTATTTGTTTTGCATATGTTTGTGTTCTGCATATTTCTATGTTTTTCATATGTATGTTTGTTTGTGTGAAGTGTGGCTGTATGTTTAGGGGCAGCTCAGCAGCGTTTCAGTAGCACCTAAGGCCCCGAAACACATGGAGTTCAATCTCTTAGGACAGCTATGAGGTAACGTCCTGCTTTTCAGGCACCATATATCCTCAGATGAATATCGCCACATCTCACATTCAGCTGAAAATAATCAAAGAAAACAAAGCAAATCTGTACAGAAAACACTATATTATAATTCTAGCCTTATGTAACGATGCCCTGGCTCCACTAGTTTAGTTCAACCCTCACGATTAGCGAGCATAAGACTCGCCCTGGCTGTGCTCTTCACTGTCTGTGGTGCCCTTTCGGTCCTGAATGACATTAGCAAGGAAAGCTGCCCATTTCCATGCTGTCTTGTGGGCCTGCATTTCTCAGGTCTTCGGGGGGTGAGAGAATCTGTTCTCAGCCCAGATTGTATACAAACAGAACAGTGCCGGTTTCCATGGGAACGCCGGCTTAAGCAGAGGATGCCCAGAAATGCCAGTCTCCCATGGAGTGGGGGGGGGATGGTCCGTTCTCACAGCCAGAACATCAGTGTCTCCACTCCTACTCACCATGAAACTAATGGTGAAACTTCAGCAAACAATCATCATACAAAAAAGCAGCCAGCTAACCTCAGGAGGAACGACATGCAAATATGCGGATGAGTAATGAGTCAAGCCAAATGAAGCCATTTAAAGTCAGATGGTTAATCTGTGCAAAGAAAACACTACTGCTTTAAAAACAACATATGATTAATAAAATATTATTCAAGAGCTTCTGAGTATTTCTGAAAGTTTATACAGTAAGGATTCTTTGAGCATTAGAAAACATTGTTATTTTTTTCTGGACACATATCATAAAGAACAGCAGTATGGTTAAAAAATTAACTGATGAAGTAAAGTCAAGTGCCCTGGTAGTTAAACATTCAGGTAATACTGTGATGAAAGGACATTAAGAGGCTTGAGGAATTGATTCCAAAGAGTGGCAAAGTACAAGGACGTATATAAACCAGTTTAAGTAGGAAATACTCCTGAAGTGCTTTTGTATTGCATTATAAAAGACTGAAATTTCATCTTCTTTAAAATAGCATTTACAGGTGCTGCATAAGAAATACTAACTTTGTGTATGCATGCCTTCAGATGTGATTTGTGCCCTGTTTTGAAGGTAAACAGATGTGGGGATGGCAGGAGTAAATTTGGAGAAAAAGAAGTGAGCTTCAGGTACTGGTACCTCCTGAGATGTCTGACAGCATGTCGGAAAATAATTCCCCAGGCTATGTGACACCAGGCTTGGTATTCCAGATACAGACTGCCGGCCACATCCTGTGGGGGTGTGCGGCTTGGGGGCGAGGGTACAGCGGCCAGATGTTCCCACATGCGCCACACTTCCCCAGAGGCACCTGATAGAGCCATGCACCCACCAAGCTCCTGTTTGCACGCTGTACAGCACCTTATTCCCACTTCAGCGGCTCATTCCAGTCCCAAAAACAGAAACTCTCTGGCTTTACTGTTGAAAAATTGCTGCCGGGCTTTGACACAGCATCAGTTTGCAGGTGTTCTGCCTCTATTAGCATGCTCTAAAATGCGACCGCAGTATGACCACGAAGCATGGGCACAAGCAACTGTCACAGAACGGCATCTTAATGTTCATGTCAAGCTTTTTTTTTCTCAAATTGCAGGAAAAAATTACAGCTTGAGAACAACTGGCAACAAACTCTTGTTCAGTTTTTGACAATATTACATTCTGTTGCAGTGCAAGAAGTATGGAGGTAAAGAAGGCTACAGGAATGTGTCTGTCAGTGTCTGGGGGACTCTGGAGACCCCCATGGCGCCGACGAGGAAGCCTGCCTCCTACCTGACTTGACCATGCCGTCCCTGCGCCTCTCTGACTCCCTGGCCGGGAAGACGCCGTGTGTGACTCTCTGTGTCATACTGAGCCTGCCCAGCTGTGCATCCGCTGCGTCCCCAGGCTGCTAGGGGGGACCGTGGGCCACTGAGCCGCCGGGCTGCACTGAGCCACCGAACTCCTTTAAAGCATGCTCGTCTGGCTGAGCTCGAGTAAACAGTCACATGACCTGGACTTTCCTCAGCCCCGCCCCCTCCTGCTCGGGGTTGGCTTGGTGATCTGCAGGAGACCTGCCTCTCTCTGCATTAGTGGCGTTTTTAAGCTCCATGGCTCATTTTAACTGTAAGTCTCCCAAACAATTTCACAGTCAGCTATGTGTGCATCTGACGGCTTTTAAGACCAAGGGACAATCCTGTTTGTATCCTAGTTACCATACTTGGGTGGTCGGTGATTATCTACTTTATTGAAACATTGCTGCTGAATATTAACTGTAGCATAAATACAAAATATTATTTCTTCTTAGCAGACTAATGCCACCTTTACTTATGGTTTAACTCTAAGCATTTCTGACTTCATTCAGGTTAGAGCTGACAGATTCTCCAAAATCAGATGCATGGTTTGCATTTACTGAGCTGCAGTTGGTGGTCACTGAAATTGACACTTTTGGTCAGTAACTGTTGTTGAATCTCTCTCCTGACCTGGATTAGGAACCTGCAAGTCGCTGCTTGGAAACATACTTCTAACAATAGCTTTTTTTTCTGTTGTTACGAATGACAGTATGGTTTGTTTTAGAAAGCAGATGGTTGCTGATTCTGGAAAAACACAATAAATCACCAGTTTTGAATTAATGCTAACATTTAATTTTATTTAAATTTTGAAAATATACAATCTGAAAACACATAAGCCAGTTATAACCCCACTCTAAAAGCTCTCCTGCTCTTGAAAACATTTACTAAGCCTGAGTGAACAAGGCAGTTGTGGACATTCCCAGACGCTGGTCAGTCAGGACTTAAATTCCAGCTTTCATCTGAATCTCTTTCTTGTCTCATGCCATGAGTTCATGTTTGCGCCTATATTTACTTCCTGTGTGAATTATGCAAGTGTGAACATTATGTAATTGGTGATGCATTTAGAGCAGAGCCACCCAGTGTAAGCTGAAAGAAGTGGCAGGTATGTAGGGTGATAATGCAATAGATACACAGTCCCTCCATACTGGTGCGGGGGGGTGGGGGTGGACTCACCTCTGCCGTTGAGCTGTTTCCCATTTCTTGTGCATGGCTCTTTAAAGTCACGCGCCTTCTGTGGAGACAGAAAAGAAGAAGGTCAACACCTGAAACAGCAGCAAACACACAGCCACCTACCAGCCACTGGGACCCCCCCCCGCCCCCCCACCGAGGGGATCCCAATGTTCAATGTTGGCTGGAGTCAGGTTAGACTGGGGGGGTTCCTCTGCAGCCCCTTGTTCTGCATTCTGAGTCTTTCTGTTCCAACTTCCCATTGCAGTACAGTAGCCCCTCACACGATGTTCTTCAAGAAAGCACTGGGCTTGTCTGGGCATCTTCAAGGGACTGTGAAAGAATATTGTGTTACCGTGAGCCGTTGCTAGGAGAAACCCACTCAGCCTCTGAGTCTTTACTGCCCACAGGGTCTTCAGGAGATCAGTGAACCACTGAATGGGGGAGGGCTAATGGCGGTGGGGGCTGACGTGGGTGGGGAAGCCCCTTTGCACACTGCGGAGTCGTGAGGGGAATGTGGCACAGGTTCTCTGTGGAGTTGGAGGCTGATGAGCACAATGAAGATTCCCGATTCATGCGTTTGCTTGCATTACATACATATTCATTTTACGTCATGAATATTCACAGGTGTTACAGCTGGATTACAGTGACATCTAAGACTAAATGTTCTAGTTATTCCAAACTATGAGTCATAATTAATAAAAAAAAGTTCATTTTCCTCAGCAGAAAGCTGAAATATTTCCAGTTGTCCTTCATCATCCTGGAATATATAAAATACATTATAAAATATGTAAAAAAAAAAAAATTCTGGAATGTAACCTATATAGACAAGCCTCTGTCTGTTATAATTGAATATTTTAAGCTTCTGGGATTTATGTGCTTGGAGAGTGTGTGAAACGGTACTCAGATCAGCGGTAAAATCAGTCCGAGCAGCGTTACAATCAACAAAGGCTTTACAAAGAGGGCAGAGAAGGGAAGCCTGCTGTAACAATGCAGGAGTGAGTGTCTGAACGGGCTTCAGTGCAGTAAGAGTCCATCTGCTTTTATATGCACACAGAACACAAGGGCTGTCATTCGCTAATCCCTTCACAGGCCACCATACCAGCTATAACCTGAGATTTCCATTGATTCTTAAAATATTCAATATGATTGAAAACAGGACACCAGCACAGAAAATGCCTATTGATCGTACTCCAAGCTTAGTATTGTTTCGAGGTAGTGAAGCCGAATTTTAAATAACTATGGACTCAGCTGTAATTTTACACATGTAATCATTTAGGTCAATTCAGATTGGATTTCTAGGTTAATTTTAGAAATGGAGCCACATATTTGATGACTGTTCAAGCAACAGTTCCAGAAAGTGCTGGAAACATCAATCTGCTGGCACCAAGTAGATGGGGGGGCTATGGGGGTTAAGGGTGACTTTATGACCTGGTGCCAATAGGGGGGGGGGGTTAGGGGTGACTTTATGACGGGCCGCCACATATCATATTATTTGTCAAGGTGAACCAGAAGCCTCGGCTCCCCTTGGGTCCAGTTACTGCCGGTGGTCATCTGACCTTTCCAGGCTGAACCCAGACGATTTCCCTCATATTTTATTAAGCCCGCTGCAGCAGTTATTTCTGCATGTCCAGTGCAGCGACGATGATGTTACACCCCTCATATGTTGTGAACACAAAGGTTTTTTATAGATTTCAGCTGTGGTCCTGCGCTCTCGTTACATGCAGGGGTTTCGGGTTTCTCAGATGACAAACACGATTAGCAAAGGCCACGGAGCGGCGCCCGGATCCCCTAATTACCCACACACCTTGCCTAGAGATATTTTATTCTTCCTTTGTGTTTCATCATAAACAGGAAAACATGGATAAAGGCACGTTCCCAGTCAGTGTGCAGACTGTTTGCCATGCTGGGGGCAGTACGCTTACATTTCCTTTTTATGGGGTGCTTTTCACTGCCTTTTACATTTTAAACCTCTAAAGCCATATTCTTCTTCTCATACTGCTTGTCTTTAAGGCTCTATACCCCCCCAGAGTACGGTGTTCTTTTTTGTGTTGCCTGCTTGTTGTCGTTTTGGGGATGAAGGGGACAGATACTATGTGAAGCATTAAATCCGGGACTTCCACTGGAGCAAAAAGGGGTGGGAGGTCCAGGAGGGACTGCAGGCGTCCTCCGTGTCCAAAGCTCCGGGCTGCAGGTTACTGTGCTCAGGGAGCAAGGTGCAGCCAAAAGCCCAGGTTAGCGTGTCTCTTTGGGGAGATGGTGCACAAGGGGCTTTTCCAACCTCACCGTCTGGAAAGGCAGCTATAACTGCTGCATGTCATACTTTACAAATACATGTGGATGCATCTGTTAATTACACACGCCTCTCTCAAACTACAGAGGGCGCTCTTTCCAGAGACGTCGCTAGGACGAACCAGCATGGCAGCCTGGGTGACCAGTCTGGCTCTATCCTGAAGTCCCCAAACTGCCACAAAACACAGCTTTCTGTGTCTGCCGGCTTGTTACTGGGCAGTGACTGGCTGACACTCTGCCGTGATGCTGGGTATTAGTACATTACTAGTAAATACTTTTAATGTAGCACATCAGTGATTTATGATTGATGGTATGGATTGTTTTAGAAAGCAAATGGTTTTAGATTACTGATTTTGGACAAACACAGTCAATTTTAAGTAATGCTAAGATCTAATGATGGTTAAATGTACAATGTCTGTTTAGTGATACAGTTACGACTATGAATTTATATTTAGTTTGATTAAATTTAGTGAACAAATGACTAAATAGTGAAGCAATTTCTAAATACATGTAAGAAGACTCACAAGGCATTTGGGTTTGAAATAGCTTAGTTGCTAGAATAACAGCGCCACCCAGTGGAACATTAGAGGTATCACATTCAACAAGGCAGTGTACACTCAGTACATTTTGAAAATGTTTGCTTCCTTGATTAACTGGTTTCTGTATATAGAGAACAAAAAAAAAATACTCAAAATATTTCTCTTTGAAGAGCTTGTGTACAGGCGTGCTCAATCCTTTGTTTACAGACCATTTTAAATGGAAAATCACTTATAAAATCATTTACCATATTGATAAAATAAGATTAAAAATGTTTATATATCCCAGAGTAACCCAAGAGTTGAATTACTTCTCTGTGAAACAGATGGCATTCCAAACATGCTTTGCATATTAAATTTACTGAAGAAATTCAGTTATTGCTAAATGAGGTAAAACGATGATGGATGATCAAGGGGGGGAGGGGAGGTGTGTAGGGGTTACAGCCATCTTTTCAAGATATTATGGACATTATGGATTATAGTTAATTACTCTATAACCGCACTAAATATCAGAATTATATGTGGTCAAACTTGATTATGGATGTGCATTCTGCATTTATTTCATCTTAGTTATCTATATCCCAGCTGTTGCTTAATGGCACCATATGGAATAGTCGGTGTTTCACTAAATGACGCTGAAATGATGGGCATCTCTGTCACGTGGTAACATGCGTCATCACGCCCGGAAGATGAAGGGACTGAGATACGTGTCTCGCGTGACAGTCCCAGCTATCTCCGCTTCCTGGAGCCGATGTGACGGAGTTTCAGGAATTTTAACAAGTGCGTCACCGAGAATGCAAAGTAAACAGCATCTGCTTGCATGCACCGCACACCATCTGTGGGGGGGCGGCCCCCCCGACGTCAGGTGTTCTCGGCACCCCCCACGTCGCTCTCAGAAGCGGGGACACATCAGGGCACATCAGCTGAACTCACGGCTGTCTCATCTTGTTACCTTCGCAGAGTGGAATACACTGGCTGTCTGGGAAATATGCCAGTTCCTTCTCAGCGCCTTCTCAAAAATCCCCCTTAAACACAATTAATGGGAAAGGCTAAAGGAGTCCATTTAAAGCACGTCAGTGTGCCGGTTCCCAGTGATTTAGAAAAAATGTCATTCTGCCTTCTTTCTGGAAAGGTGAATAATGATTATTTTGGCAAATCCTTTCCCCACAAAGCAGCTTAGGGTCCTGGGTTTGACTCCTGCTTGTCTGCATTTGCAGAGTTTACATGTCCACCTGGTACTTCTGTAGGTCTCCTCTGGGTTCTCCTGTTTCATCCTGCTGACCCAGAGCACGCAGCTGGGCAAATGCAGGTCTCCAGATTACGTGCGTGTGTCTGACAGCCGTGGATCCTGTCACCCAAGAAGGCGCCTTGTGCTTGTGCTCCCAGTTATAAGCTCCAAGCTACTTTAAATAAGCAGCTGTGGAAAATGGGTAGGATCTCAGCTGAAGGGCCTTAGTGGCACAGCCTCTCCTGGAATGTGATCTAGCAATTGTCATGTTCATTTCACTAGCACACTGCCTGCTAACCAGGAAAAAAAGATACTAAGTACTTTTACTGAAACTCAGCTTTTGTGACTTTTAATGCATTTATTGTGGGTCTTTGGGGTAGAACATTTCATAAGAAGCTCACCAGCCATGACTTGTCGCACACCTAACCCTCTATACAAAAGAGTATTGTGTGTTCGGCAGACAGAATTCCTATTACGGTGCTTTCCATGAATACAGAGGCCTCAGTGTCCAAAACTGCTGAGTTAATACTGACTGGGTAAATATAATTAAGCTAATTTAGTTTTGGTTTTGTAATCTTCAGAGTACAGGCATCTGCCTGAATAATATAGTAATTATTATCATATAGTTATCATCATTTATTATTATTATTAGTAGTAGTAGTAGTAGTAGTAGTAGTAGTAGTTGTTGTTATAGTATATCGTCAGCCTAACCCTAACCCTAACCTTAGCCTATTTACTGTACCAAAATGCCACGGAGTATCCAGCTAAAATTGAGTAGAACACAGGTCCTTCTTGGTAACATTTTGTATGAAAGTGTTTGTCAGTAATCTTGGTGCTGCCCAGTGCTGTTTGAGGGCACATTAGGCAAATTTTGTGGTTATTAAACATTTTTGCATTGATGAAGTCTTTGCAATCCCTCTAAAAAGCAATTCTGAATATTTGGCTGTGTCAGGAAACAAAATTACACAAGGCCGTTACTTCAGGGAAAGGTCTGTGTTAGTGTTAAAAGGCCTTTTGCTTTCAAAAAGCACCTTAATGTCATTGTGTTTGTAAAAACTCAGAGTTGGTATTTCTGCTGTTCTTATGTAACTGCATCTCCTGGCAGGAAACACAGCTCATTGCTTTGCATGTTTGACGCTGTAGGCATTACCCAAGTGCTCTTCCCCATGTCCAGCTAACAGCAGAAAGATCTCACTCCTGCCCCCTGGGGATCTCCATAGGAAATGCAGTCAATGGTCAAATATACAGCTGGTTTGCAGGCCAAGGCTGAACAGGTTTTTGACAATTTGCTGCAGACATCCTGGGCACTCACCTGTTTCTTATTCCCAGAGATTACATAAGACTGGCTTTCATTTTCTGCAACCCCTGTAAAGACCCTTTGTACCCTATATACCCTATATTCTCATTTCAGTGGCTTCCCATGTTCTCGCCAAGCTACCCTAATTTGCTTAGACCCATCTTCACACTCGCAACTAAACAAAGACCCCTTTCTTTTTCCTCCACCTCCACCTCATATGCTTCTGTTTCCTGTCCTTCGTGGTGCGCTTCCTGTAATGCTTGGCAGTTTGCTAATGACTGTTTACTTCTGCATGAATGCATTGTCTTATCTCATTTTGTTTTGTATGCTTCATGTGCCCCTACAGATTCATTTCACACTGACCCTAGCAATGCACTGTTTACCAGACAGGAAGTGAGCTACCATGCTGCGGTGCTGTATCGAAGCATGCGAACGTCGCATTTCCCATAATGCTGCATGTGCCATTGGAGACCCATGGCCATGGGCTGCGTTGACACTGGAGAACTGAGACGTCTCATAAAAAAGACGTCGAAAACACGAGGTTTGTTTTTCAGCCGACCAGGATGGGACAGACATGCTTGTTTGGTCCTGGCTGTGATTTAAAGTAGAGGACCCCCCTCCCCCAAAAGCAGCCATGAAAAGAAGCATTGTGCTGTGGCTTTTATTTGCTTGTTATGTAATACCCACCCCCTCACCCACCCTTTTGCTTCTCTGTTCTCCACACATGGTCTGTTGAGAATGATGGCAATAATGTGTTTTATTGCTCAATCAACTGGGAAGAAGGCTAGGGGTAAGACAGGGGTTGGGTCAACATTTTGCACCTCTGTTTATCATTGAAACGGCTCCCCCCACCTACTGATAATTAAATAGGAGAGAGTGAACCAGTAAGTGGCAGCGTCCTAATTACCGATACCTGTCATCTTGGTTTCACAGGCACTAAACCAGTGGGCGAGGCTTCTTTGCTGTCACAGCCTATCAGATTGGCCTAAAGGGTTTTGAGGCAGCCGCCCCCCAAACACACACACACACACGCACGCACATCTGTTCAGGTATTCAGGCAGAACATTTCCCAAGTGGATGTCCCCGTTCACCCTCTTTTAAACATGCATTTGACAAATATACTCTGGGTAAGTTTAATGTGTGAATTTCTACAACTGATAGATGAAAGTCGACCACAATTCCCCTTGTGACTGTCTTCTCTTTTGTATTTCTCGGGAAAGCCAAACATTTTCTCCTTATAGTAGAAAAACTAAAAGTCATACCATAAAAAAATAAGAATAAATGCACAGTGTCCACTTTTACATCCCCTAAACGAGCCATTAGCTATACACTAGAGGTATCGTCACTGCTGAAACGCTCTACAAAGGTTGTTTATGAACCTATTATGCTTGTTTCTTGGGCAGTCTTGATTTTTTTGGGGAGGGGAGGGGTTAGCATTTAAGGAAAACTACCAAGTAAAAATATTGTTTGATAGAAATGCTGTATTTTGTTTGCCTCATTTTATTTCGTGAAACAGCCATCCTTATCTACGCCACTATGCAAAATGCTGTTAAAACTCTTAGACCAGAGAATAATTTCCTTTACATTTATTTATTTACTGGCCACTTTCCTCCAAAGTGACCTGTAACTGAGAAAATGCGGTCAGTCTGCAAGTGGCCATTAAGAGCCTCAGTCAGCGTCAGGGGCCCAACCTTGAAATCACCGTAATGGTTACAGGATTGGACCTTTGGATCAGGGGCAGAGTCCTATGTTGGAGAGCCACACAGTGTTCTAACCAGAGGAAGGACTAGATAGATAGATAGATAGATAGATAGATAGATAGATAGATAGATAGATAGATAGATAGATAGATAGATAGATA
>JAODJU010000130.1:14432420-14450750 GCA_026776725.1 Gnathonemus echidnorhynchus
GGCACTTGCCGCGTTCGGTCTGTGACCAGCTGTAGCCTATTAAGGACCATATAAGCCTGATTAAGGTAGGGTTGAAAGGAAAACATTCTGGCAGGGGGGTCGCCAGGAACAGGGTTGAGAACCACTGGTCTAGCAGATGACAGTGCAACTAACACAAGAGATACCATAGAGATACCAGTTAAAATAACTGCAAGTTAAACTGCAGAAGGAAACCCGCGATACAGGAAGAATATGCATAAAACGCATATTCAATGGGAGTAGGCTGCAAATCCCTAACCCTAGACGTGAGACACTATGTCTACCCATTTAGTCACACTGGTGCAATCGGATAAGACTGCCCTTATGCAAATATAAATCAGTTTCTTTAAGCTGATCACCAACTGGGGGCGTTGTTCACCAATATACCGAGTTAGCTAAAGGAGCAACATATGAGAATGTGTGGCGTAAGAGCAGGAAGGAAAACGTGATTAAACAAGTTTGTGTGACTGTTACAAGGATTTCCATTATTATGCACAATATTATGTTGCATTTCTTCATTCTATTTATCCATCTTCTGTAACTGTTTGTCTTATTCAGGGTTGTGGGGGGTCTGGAGCCTATGGGCACAAGGCAGGGAATGACTCAAGAAACAGGGAGAACGCACCAACTCCACACACTCCGAGGGGTCCGAGGAACTCCCCCTGCCTTCCCAGGTTCCATGCCTGCCGTCCCAGGCCTTGGTGCTCCCTCCACTTTCCTCGGACCCAGGTGAAGCAGCCGCAGTGCCTCTGATTGCCCCGGCTGCTCAGGATAAAGGTGGTCCCTCGGCTGCCTGATCCCTGGCATCGCTGATCAGCACCAAGCCCCCTGAGGTACTCGCCACACTCTGCCTGTCACCTGAACCCACTATTCTGCCTAGTAGCCCTCCACAGCCCTCTGTGAGCACCCGCCGCAGGAGGCGGAGACTGAAGCCCAGCCTAGGGGATGCCGCCGCCGTGCCCAGCCCAGGGGATGCTGCCACTGTACCCCCCTTTGGCCCCGAGGAGTGGAATGTCCCTCTTCCCCTCTAAATGCTTCCCCGATTTAGCCTACAGCCCCAGGGGCCTGAATGTGGCTCGTCCCCTGAAGTACGCCTGCTTAGTTCAACCAGCCTGGGGGAGGTGTCTGCCCTTCTGCTCATGCCTTATATTTCAGGCTCCCAAAGCCTCCTGCTGCAGCGTGTTCGCTCACGGCCTCTGCCCCGCCGGCTCCTGCTGCGGCGTCCATGCCTTCACCCATGCCTTCCCGTGGGCCCCAGCTTCAGCCCCGGCCCTCCCGTGGGCCCCAGCTCCAGCCCGGCCCTCCCGAGGCCTCCAGCTCCAGCCCAGAGGGGTACTCGGGGGATGACCCTCCTGTTAACCTCAGGGGGGACCCCCTTAATTTGACCCTGGTTCCTGACCCAGCCCCAGGTGTCACTAGGTCCCTGTCCCGAAGGGATCCAGGTGTGGGGTCTGCCATCCATCAATCTCCCATAGAGGAAGACGGGGCCACCGCTGTGGCCATCACTCAGGCTCTTTTAGCCCCCGTGTCTGTTCCCGTCATCCTTCTCCCCCTACAGGTGCTCCCAGGGTCTCCAACCCTGACCCCACAGCACCGATGATGTCCCCCTGCCCTGTTGCCTCAGCACCATCGCCTGACCCGGCCGTCCCAACGTCACTTCCCCACACCAGTCCTAAAACCCCGTTTAGGCCACCTAACATCTCTCTGGCCACCCCTCGACCCCCTAGCCCTGTCTTCACTAGTCCTTATGTTCCCCTTTCTGCCACAGTACCCTGCCACTGGTCACCCCTGGTCCATTTCTGCCCCTTGTTCCTCCTGTACTGTCCCCATTTTGGTCCCTTCGTCCTCCCCAGCCTCGCCTCCTGCCCCAGAGCCTTAGTCCGCCTTGTCTGCTCCCTAGTGCGTTATTCCCCTTCGTCTGTCTCTCCCTAGCCCTGTTGTCCCTCCACATGGCGGTCCTGTGTTCTATGTACCTGAGTCTTGTGTCTCCTATGGTGTCCAGTGCTGTGCCTTGTCCTAATCCCCATGTGCTATATTGCTATATTGAATTGTGGTCTTGTCACTCTGTCCCTGTTCAGTTCTAGGGTGTCCTTGCCCCTTTCGGTGTTCCCTCTGGCTCCTGCCATGCAGTCACCAAGGGTCCCTCCTGCTCTGGCCTCATGGTCGCCTGATGCTCCTGCAACCTCCATTTCATACCCACTGAGTATCCCTCCAGCTCCCCGGTTCCCGTTGCCTTTGGGTTCCTGGGCCCCTGTGCTCACTCACCGTCCTGCTTCACTGTCATTCCCCTCATCCTGTAGTACCTTCTGGTTCCTTTGTGCACCTTGTTTCCTTGTCCCTCTGTCTTCATTCCCTGCTGGTCTCTCTGTGCCCCCTGTGGTTCCTCTGTGCCTTTCTTTCCTTCTGGTCCCTGTGTGTCTCCTTTGGGTGCCCCCCTCCCAGGGGTGGTCCCTCCATTGTCCCCTTTCAGGGTTCCCCGGTCCTGTTTCCATCTTTGGTGTCTTTGTGTCTTTTACCTACTTTTCCTATGGCTTATAGCTTATTGTTAGGATTGCCCTTGTGCCAGATCTGGGTGTCTGTGTTCCCCAGGGGGCGTTTGATGGGTTTTGCTTTTGTTTTCCCAGGTTTCATATCCTTGGTCTCATCTCCTCACTCCCCTTAGGTGGGCCCTGAGTGCCCACCTTTTGGGGGGGTTCTGTCATGCCCCGCTCATCTGATCCCCTTGTGCCACGCCCCCTCCCTCGCTGCCCCATGTGGAATCCCCATGTCATCGGCTGTGTCTTGTTTCGTTCAGTGTAGTTTAGTGTATTTAAGTACTTCCCTGTTCGTCTTCTCCCAGTCCTGTCATTGACGTTACTGCCCGTTTGTCCTGTGTGCCCGATTGTCTCCCCATACTGCCCCGCATTTCCCCAATAAACTCCTTTGTTTCCCCGACTTCCTGGACTCCCGCTCCTCTGTCTCCGTTCCGTGCCGTATTGCAGCACGTAATACCATACAGAATCAGAGGATGATAATGTGGTTCTGAACTTACTCTTAGAGTGGACTTGCTTTGCCTGTGTATAACATGGCACTTTAAGAAGTCAAGGTTATTGAGTAACCATTTCTATTCTGAGGTTTAGGGGTTTCTGTCCACTGCACTGGGCTTGTGCTTCAAAAGCTTGCCATATTCCATTTGTAAGGACGTCACGCGGGTTTTCACCTCATTTACTGAAAAAAAAGTTTTTATCGATGTCTAAAAAAAGATATTGTCATTTATATTTGCTGATATCAATTATTGCTGGCTAATTCCGCATTATTTTGAAGGTTTCACCAAAAAATACCCACCCACCCAATCACTCATTCACTCGCTCACTCATTGGAGCTAATATGAATTCTCCCTGTCACCACACACACATACACACACACAACAACAATGACAACAAATGTTAACTTACCAGGCAGCTGCAGGTGAACAAGGTCACGTCAAAAATGCTTGTATGTCTGCCACAGCTCACCGAGCGTCCATGTGCTGCATCCACACCACACGCTGTGCCGTCATGCTCGTACTTCAGTTCTGTGTTTGCACGTGTGCAGTGAGGACAACCCACTCAGGCTGAAGTGAGTCGGCTCGTGGCTCTGCTTCCACAGTGCGATATCCCCACGACCAAAATTTCAAACAGGTTGGATTTTCTCACGATCTTCCGATTGCCGTTCGAGACCTCCAGGAATTATCGCACGAGTGAAAAATCGGCTCAAAATGGGCCAAAAATCGCGCAGTGTATGTCCAGCTTAACTTACACAACACTGGTGAAGACACATGCAGTCACAATGCATGCATCACAAGACAATAAAGGTCACAAATTAACCAAAATCATGTTGTTGACTGTGAGATGGAAGCATATAACGTGTAGTTATATGGGAAAAGCTAGCAATGCTACAATGCATTGCCCTGATTAGCCAACCCAGCCTCTGAACACACTGCCTGCCCCCTGCTCCCCCCCACACATCAGAACTGTCAGCTGACCTCATTTATACTCATTGCACCTCACTCTATATGCTGCTATAGTGCTACATGCACAAAGCACACCAATGTTCGAAGTACTGAATACTATATTAAAATGCTACTGACTGTATGTGCATAAAACACACACATAAATACAATGCATTATGGTTATATTTCTCCTCCACTGTGGCTGCTGAGGCAACATTTGCACAATACTTGGATTTTAAAATATCCTCTGTACTTAATTGCACATTCTTCTTTAGAGTCTTTGTTGCAGTTATTTTTATGTTTCTCTCTATTTGTATGTCTTTATTATTGTAAACTGTATAAACTGGAACCACATCATCTCTTCTCACTTTATACATGTATATAGCAGAGATGACAATAAAGTTTACTTTGACTTTGACTTCAGTGTTCTTGATATTGTCATTAATTTACAGGTTTTAGATTATTCTGGGGCAGCATCACCATCAAACATATTCATATTATTCTTCAGGTGGAAATATTTTGATAAATTTCCAACTACGACTCAAAATAAATGTATTGTGGACTAGTCTATTCCAACCACTCCAAGATTTAATTTCTGGAATGTTCTGAAACATTTATTAGAAAGTAATATTAAAATATTACTGTAGTGAGCCTGTGTAAATCGTGCAGCAGCAACATTTAGTGATATATTACAGAGGTTAAACCTGTTAGTCTTTAATAATCCTCCAGTTACTGCAATGTGTGGGCACACTAGAACATTCAGGGAATATTAATGGGGCTGTTAAGTTCCGTTTCGGGGGTGGGGGTTGTCAGGAGAGCAGAGTTTTGTTTGTTAGGTTCAGACATCAGTGTAAGATGTGGGCTTGAACTTACATTTAACTGCCATGTTTTTGTTTAAGAAACTGTATAGATGCTACTTTGTCATACCAAGACTTTTAGTCGGTTAATAAAAGTATCACTTAGCCTTTTTGGTTTTGTACATGATAGATGGAGACAATATTTTCATGGAAAAGAAGAAGGGATAGAAAAAGACAAAGCAGGAATAGATTAGATTTCATCAATCAAATGAAGACTTCTCCCAAATAAGTCTTTCTAAGCATGCTGCGACATGCTTCAGGCAACTACTGTACATCTGTTGCAAGACTATACACAAATATACACAAAAAATGGAAACCAGTGCACATGAAATACTCAGCTTTTTGCTGGTCTAATGCCTTAAATATCTATTAATATACTTATAAATAGCTGATTTTGCTTAAATTGCACTCATTTTTTCAAGCTGAATACACGTTGTATCTGAAAGATTTTTTTGTTTGGAAAATGCATTACAAAATCTTATTAAAGCACATAGACTTTACTATCAGAAGAATGTATGCTTCATATCTGAAAGAGGTGTCATTGTATTTAAATTAGTCTTCTAAGATGATGAAACATGTAATTATTACTGGAGATTCTCATTGAAGCTGATTTGTTTCTTTATTACATGCTGTACTGCGCATGTTTTTTTGTAATCCTGAACGCAGATTTTTAAAATGATATCAATTATTTATATGCAGAGTAATGAATACCATTATTATGGAAATATATTATAATACTCAATGACATAAAGACTTTGCATACATGGCAGAATATTCTGTATGCTTTGTATTAATCATTAAAATAGGACCAGCTTTGCTGAGGGCAGTATGCTTGCTTGATAGGTTGCACCCTTACCTTGCATCATTGTCCTTTTTCTGTATGAGCTCAAAGTGTGATATTCCCCCTCTCATGTGTAGGTTTACTTTAATTTTTTGCTCTTTAAATTGGCATTTGTGTGAGTCCCTCATGATGCACAACCATCCCACCTTGAGTGTTCTCTTGTATTGTCTTGTACCAGGCCTCTAAACCATGTTATGCATAAACATTTGGTAGATGGATGGGAAATTTTCCTTTTCATACTGAATTTGAAAAAGTGCTATTCTAAGCCAAATGTCGTATACACTTCATGCATGTCTCTAAACATTACAGTCGTACGTCGGGTTACGCCTGATCAAGTCATGTCTTATTGCATTTACGTCCAAAGTCCATAGTAAACGATATACACTGACCAAGAGATTCTTGAAAGTGGACATAGTGGGCAGCTGTATTGCTTAGTGTAGCAGGTACAGGAGATTGGGCAGAACTGCCAGTTGTATAATGAGGCACTGTTCGTATCTAACTTGTAATACAGTATGCATACAGTAAAGTACATGTATCGGACAGCTAAAATAAGCAGACATGACACAAATACAGTACCTGTACTGTGCTACTTCTTTACATACTGTACTGTACTTAATGTTTTGCCTCTTACCTATAACTATTGAGATACGTCCAAATTGACTAGCGTTTGGTGGTCCTGGTCAATGCAAGTCAAAGTGAATTTTTTTGTCATCTCACGGTATACCAGAATTCAAAGAGAAGGTCCGGATTCACAGGGTACACATAGTGCAAATAAGACAAATCAGTCAGGACAGGGCAATATACGGGCAATAGGCAATATGCCAGTACAATAAACTACCATAAATACACAGAGACACATTGAATGCAATTTAACTGGTATTACACTCAGATTAAACCTAAAGGGGAAAGCTCTGTATGCCTGACAGCTACCAAGGCTTCATATAATGATTCAGCAGATAATTCCTGCCTCCATAATCCAGTTGCATTTTATATTTACTAAGGACATCCAAAGCTGAATTTTGAAGAAAAGGGATAATAGAGGCTGATCTGTTTTGTATTAGCTGGTATCTAGTTGTTTTGATTTCTCTCGAAAAAGAGAGAGGTGAAGCACGCTATTGTACTGCTGCACTGAAAGGATCCTTCTGGAAGATCATACAGCAGGGGAGAATGGTGATGGGCTAATTATCTTCAGTCTTCTTAGACGTGTCACATTTCTCAAAGCATCTCTTTAAGGAATTCAAAGCACATGATAAAAAATAATGAAAAAAGTGATAAGAAATGGTTTTAATGACCATGTGCACCAAACACGTCCTCTAGTCATTACTTCTCATCTCATGAACAGTAATTATCCACCCTTTGGTACTGTATGAATACAGCCCTGACAAGTCCAGGGAACTGTTCTGTCTGACTTATTAGGAAAAATTATATATAGTGAATTTTGTTAGAGGCTCATCAAATACTATGAATGGAAAAGGTACATCTGTCATGTAAAATCTTCATTTATTATTTAATGACAGAAGGACATTTGTTTTTGGCACAGCTGTCTTGGACATGTCATCCTCACTGTATCATGGAGCATATGTCCTGTACCTCTGCCTGTTTCACAGACTTTTCAAATCTATAATTTAAGGCAGTGCATTGAAACATTTAACCTGGAGATTCCCACAAACTGGCCACCCTTATGCCAAACCATTTTACTTCAATCAGTGTTCATTTTGCACAGTACTGTATACTGTATTTTTATTAATGATATTTCAACAGAATGATTTCTGATATGTTGTTGGTAAAATGTAGTGAAAAATATAACTAATATGATCATACTAAATTTGATATCGGTGGTTCTACTTTGTTTTAAAAAGAGGAGAGCAGGGATGAAAATTATGAGCTCTGCTCTTAGAGCAATTTGAGACCTATTTCTTTACATTATGACTTTACTGTCATTATTTTTATACTCAAAACAAATAGAGGCAAAAGTTATCATTTTAGGTAACTGGTTTTAAAATGGTCATGTGATACAAATAAAAGTTACTATTATTACTGTTATTAGAATACTCATTCATAGCCTCCACGTATGCTAGGCTAGCCATAAGAATTAGATGAAGAGCAGGAAATGTGACTTGTGCTAAAGCAGCTTTCCAAGGCTGCTTAACCAAAGCAGAGCTCAGAGAATTAGGGCAGCTTGGCCATCAGACTAAGCTCTTTGGATATTATGGTTAGCAGAACCTCTGAGGTGATGGTTCTCTAGGGTGCCAGCAGGCATACGACACACTAAAGACCATGCAGATGTGCAACTCTGTGGATTAGGACTCTATGCCTATAATCACCAGCTCAAATCCTGTGGTCGGCTGAGTGATGTCATCGTTGGGCCCTTGAGCTAGACCTTTAACCCCAATTGCTCCAGGCACTGGGTGACCCTGCTTCCTGAATTGTATGTCACTTTGGATAAAAGCAGCTGCTAAATAAATGATATACCATACTGTGAAGCATCTTGTAGCCTTCAGTCGTGAGCAATAATTACTTATGCATACAGTGTACTGTACTGTGTGGGGTAAAGTTGCAGGTTGAGACAGGGTAAACCAGCCTTTGTTTCAGCAGAGTGTTTTAATACTGTCAGTTATTTGGAGGGCCTGTTCTTATAGTACTTCATACGTTTCTTGTTTTCGCTTTTTGTTAAACCTCCTGGAATTTTAAACCGTGCAGGACATCCTGTAGATATCTCTCTGCAGTATCAGGCAACACTTTTGTTTTGACTTAAAGTGTCAACGTGGGTGGGATGAGGGAGGTCAGATGTTCTTCACTACAAAACCGGGAAGATGAAAAGCTCTAAAGTTCCCACCTGGAGGGACATATGGCGAGCCTTGAGGAGCGCAAATCTGAACCTAACGAATCGGAGGATGACAAGCATGAAGTCGTCGGGATGTTATGGATGACTGTCTTGGGATGAATAATTCATTCCTGACACTGTTAGCAGCGCAACCAAATTTCCATCATCTTATGTCTAGCATTGCCAGTATTCAATTAGTACGTCAGGGTTGCGGCATGGAAACACTGGTATCCTGCACCCCAATGTAAATAATGAGAGGCGAGCAGCAGGTGGAACAGCAGGCAGGTCTGACATCAAAGGGCTGTATTCACACCAAACTGCACAGGCCCTGCTCTCAAATTAAAGACTCTCTCAACAGCAGTTCACCCACCTACTGTGAAGAAAAGTGTTCAGGTGAAGCAAGGGCTTTATGTCTCAGCAAAGGGTGCCAGACCTTTCCTTGCACAGCGAATCAAATGGCTTTTAACAATTGATTCCATGGTTCTGTATATATGTGTGTGCATATATATAAAATATATATGATATCGATATAGATATGATTCTGTCTCTGCTTTTTCTCTCTCTACCCCAGATTCAAGGGTGCAATCTTGACAGAGACTATTATGTTAGTCGATATCACACCACTTATTGTATTATTGAAAAGTACACAAGAGAGGAGGAAATACTCTATGGACCGGCACGGTTTTATCAGAAAGCAGAGAGTGACACACTAATCCCTCAGGCCCAGGCACATGAATAAAACAGATGATTTTTCTATTCATGGTAGACACCATTTCTACCAGAGCCTGTTAGTCCATGTGGATTCAATGCTGGTCTCATGGCAGAGGCTTTGGGGTCTCAGGGGACAGACAGGGAAAGGTGACCAACGACTGAAGCAGTGTTTATCGTTGCTGATAAAATGAAAGCAAGGCCTATAGTAGAGCTGGTTTTAGGCTTTTTGGAATTAATAAAATGCCGCTGACCTGAGGCAATGTTACTGTCCTGCATGCTGAGGGGTTTGGGGGGTGAAGAGAGGATTGAATGCAGTGGATATATCCTCCCCCCCATTCATTTATGTCCATTGTAGTGGACATTTTATTTTTGCATCTATCTTTTCACTGATGTGAGGATTTAGTATTTATTCCTGTTGTACACTAAAGAGGACATGCTGTGAAATTAAAAATAAAAATAAATTTGAAAAAAATCTAAATTGTAAGATGTCTTATTTCCTCCAAAGACAAATAACCTAAAATTGAAGGACACTTTTTTCCTTGGGCCTCAGGAGGATATAGTATTGCACTATCTACTAAAACTCTAAAAGAATTAGTAATATAACCATTAAATTAATATTTTTATTAGCTAGTCCTGTAAACTACAAAAACAGCATTTCTCCAGAATGTTGTCTTTTTGGATCAAAAATCCACTTTAATCAATTGTTAGGTAACTTTAATATATTATAAACGATTTTGGTATTGGTATCTTCGTCAACCTGTAAGAATTATTTTATCTCCGCTTTATACCATCATAAATATTACAGACCTTCTAAGCCACTGGATCAAACTGCCACTTTCATTTATTGGCTAAATTCAAATTAAATGAGCTAAAATAATTATCCAAGTTATAACATGTACTTATTTCTATTCACTCCAATTTAACCAGCTGCCAACGAGTTAAATATTCTGGACTCAGTTTTCATTTAACTCTGTTGAACACACAAAAATCCTCCAGTTACTCTAGCTACCCTTCAGTAGCAATAAAATACAAGATAAACTGGATTTTCTGGCAAAGTAGTGACAATACTTATCAAAATTACAGTTAAATGAAGATCCTGAACAGAAGCGAAGAACTGAACAAATTATAATCCAGGCCCAAATTTATTCACCTCACTTGATTCCAAAATTGACCACAAGACTTAAGTGTTCTATTCTTTAAAACAAAACAAAATAATCTGATGATACCAATATTAAGGGAGCAATATCCACAAATGCAAAATAATTATCACTAATTATTCTTTAACCAATAGTATTTATGTCATGATAATCCCTCTGAATTATATCAAATGCTATGGCTGGATGACATGGGAGAATGACTAATTGAGATCAACTTTGAAACATCCATCCATCCATCCATCCATCCATTTATACCCGCTTGCCCAATGCAAAGTCCAGAGCCCAACTCTGAAGCTAAAGGTGGGAGGCAGGGAATAACTGAGGATGGGGTGCCAACTCACTGCAGCGCATACACACTCACACCATTCACACACACACACGCACGCACACACACACACATACACACCATTCACACACTCACACCATTCACACACGCACACACACACATACACACTCACACCATTCACACACACACACACACACACTCACACCATTCACACACACACACATACACACCATTCACACACTCACACCATTCACACACACACACATACACACCATTCACACACTCACACCATTCGCACACACACACATACACACTCACACCATTCACACACACACACCATTCACACGCACACTCACACCTTTCACACCACACACATGCACACTCACACCTTTCACACCACACACACACATGCACATTCACACCTTTCACACCATTCACACACACACACACACACAGACACGCAGACACACACACACACACACACACACACACACTGACACCTTTCACCCCACACACACACACACACCATTCACACACACCAGGAAACCAGTCCCCATAAGGATAGGTATACCCGCTTGCTGCATCAGCACATGCTCCCCAACCTGACCTGACAAGCTACTTGACTCCATCATTAACAATCAAATAGTTACTATAGATGCTCCTCGCTTTACAATGGTTCAACGTAGGATATTTCAGCTTTACAATGGTGGGAGAGATCCACACTCAGTAATCATCAGACCAAATTTTGAATTTTGATCTGTTCTCGAGCTAGCGATGTGCTGTACCATACTTTCTACTGATGCTGGGTGATGGCAGCATCTATTCAGTCATGCTTCTAGTCTCTGTTGCGATCTCAAGTGTAAAAATCTTGTTAAATACAGTGTTTAACAGCGTATCATATAGTTATTTATTTATCTATCATTGTATTTTCATATTCGGCTTATGATATTTTCAGCTTACAGTTGATTCATTAGAACATAACCCCATCATAAATAGAGGAGCATCTGTACTTATATTCATGAAAGTGTACAAAATGCTCTCGTATGTCTATATCTTTTCTTTTTTCTCTCCTGATCCATGAATTTAAATGTGCTGCATTCACTTATTCAATAAACTGAAAGTTAAACCTGGAATGTGTTCAGTTAAAGCTCAACTTTACCATCCTAACCTGTTTCCTTAACCGGTTTGTCCTGTCCATCTATTCAAGCATTATCACAGGCTTCTGGTATGTGTCCAGACCAGATGTGCAATTCATTTCTGGTTTAAGACTTGACATCATTATCAAATTAAAATCCTGGTTTATGGAAATGATGTTGTCCTATGAGATTGAGATTGACAGGTCTATCTTTAAGACATTCCTAGCCAACACCTTCAGGAACCCCCACCCTCACCCAGTGTCAGCAGAATGTATTGTGGGGGTCCAAACAAGAATTGGCAAAATATAAAGTTGTGATTTGCTAGCTTCACAGATTTTTTTAAAAATCCTTTAATGAAAAAAATCATGTCAATCGCTTTTTAACGCTAATCTACGTAAGTCCAGGGAGGACACACAACATCGTTTTTCTCTTTCCGTTATCTCGAGATCACGACTTAATTTTCTTGTGATCTCAAGTTCACAAGCTAATTTTCTCAAGATCTCAAGAAAACAAAAGTTATCGAGATCACGACTTATTTCCCTGCTTGATCTCGTGACGGGATTAGTAGTTTAGTTGGTGATACAACATCATGGACCAAGACATATTTCACTTTGATCATGAATGTCACAAGCAGAAACATGAATTGTAAAGTTTGTAGTAGAATTACAAATAATTAAGGCTTAACTGTAAACTTTCACAGTGCATTTTTTCCCTGGGATTCTAACTTTTGATCTGTAAATGAGAGGACATAACTAACTATAGACTGCCAAGTAATGATCACTACTCATTAGACAGTTAATGAAAGTAACGGACAGAAACAATACATTTTGACATTTTGAGTAAGATTGATTATTAACCTCCGTTATAGAGTTAGGGAGTTTATTCGACACCACTGTCTTGTATGCTGATGCTGAGCCACTCACATGGAGCAGATAACACCTTTTGCTATGTCAAGTTCACAAGAAGAATATTTCGTGATGTTAAGAAAACAACTTCTTGTTATCTCAAGATAAATAAGTTGTGACTCCACCATCAGGAAAAGCAAGTACATGAACTCGCATTGCAGTCTTCAAAAAAAACCCAAAAACTTACAGTACATACATGCAAACATAGATATATTAATCATTGACACATTGTTGTCTCTTCTGCCATTTCTGTAATTCATCTCTTAAAATGTAAATTACACAGAAATTTTGGTCTAAAATCCAGCTATAGATTAGGAAGTCTAATGAACAGTTTCTCTGGCAGTGTGTTTCAGCCACAAATGGATTTATATAGAATGTAATTATAGAATGTAATGCTGCCTGACAGCATTTTGTAACTATAATCATTGTTCACCTTGTGATGTGTAAGTACTGTAGGAATGCAGAAGCGACACTCTGTCACTGTCAATGTCAAGTTAAACAAGTTTATTTGTCGATTTTTCATGGTAATCACTTACTTTGTTGCTGAGTCATCAAAGGAGGCAACCAGGACAATCATCCCAGGTTTTATTTGTAAAAGAAACTGCATCAAATCCTCTGATTCTAAAATAAGCAAAACACAGACACAGTCAATTGGATTTATAATGGTTACTGAAGGTTAATACGCATATCACAAATCTAGCTAATTTCAGCTGAAATAAATGAACTTGCTGAGATTTACTCGGTTTTCAGAAGAAAATTAACAACAAATAAAAAAAATAAACTAGAGCTATATTTTGTGAAATAATCCTGAAGGCAGTGTACTTCATTGCACAGAGAGTGTACTCTATCTCACAGGGAGCATTACTCAGAAGTTGCTTCATATGCAAGGTAGCTTACGTCCAGAGTACATGTCGAAAAAATTGGTCTTCTCAATCTTCCCACTTTCAGCTGTCAACCAAAACAGAATGCATTTGATGATCATATAGTGAAACAAGAACTGAATGAAACAGATGCTATTTAATGTGATGTGCTTGTTTCTGATTAGTACCAGACTATATTCAGAATGTAACCAATTTTTGAATTTTGACAGACTTTACTTGACTTCATGTCCTGATTTCCGATCCATAGAGATAAGATAATTCTTTGTTATTAACATCGGTACAAAGTACCTTCTAGAATCATACTTTATCACATTGATAAAAACTTGAAGGTTTATTGTCTTTATTATAATGGAATAAGTATAAGAAAGTAAAGTAACTAACCATCTATAACTGCAATGTTCAGTCCATGTCCAATATTGTTGTGAACACCACTCATGAGCCTGGAGGAGAAAATCAGTGAAAAATATATATATATACACACACACACACACACACACACACACACACACACACATTATACACACACATCATTAAAACCAGTCCATCTCTAAAGCCAAAAAGCCCTTAGAGTGGAAAAATGGCAGTATAGTAGCTTATTATAGTTAATTAACAATAACAGTTTACATTATTCTGCTATTTAATTCCTGCTTGTGATAAGGCATTTTATACTGTATCACAAATAAAAATGCTTATTCACTTCAGAATTTATATAGATTTAAAACAATAATCATATGATATTTGGTTTCGGTTCAGTCTCACTGAGCAGGTCAAAGGAACCATCAGCAAGCCCAGCTGTATTAGTACTGCCACCTACTGGGCTCACTGCAATATGCATATGCCCTTGGATTCCACTAATCTGCAGTCTGTTAGTGTGATTTCCTCTGTACGAGAAGTTTAGATGACAAAAGTACTAACATTATATGCAAATGTCAAAAGCACAAGATCTTATCCTTGTTATATATGTTTACCTGACACCCCATCCTTGGGTGACACAGAGGGTTTCACAACTATTCCTAACCTCCAGGATTGTGTGTGTGTGTGTGTGTGTGTGTAGTTATCATGTTCTCATGGAACACATGGAATGAAGCAGTAGACACCAATGCCAGTCCAAAACAAGGAACACACACACTGCAATACACACATGAGAAGAGAGCACCCCAACATCAGCGTGGGACTCAAACCCAGCTGTGAGGTGACAATGCCCTCGGTTGCAATTATACAAATATATTTGCTCAAAACACCCAGTGTCTGAAACTGCCTAACTACTATTACCAGATGGAACTTACAGCTTTCCTTCAAAACAGATTTTGGGCCCAATGGCGTTGGCGGCTCCGGTCTTGAGGTAAAACGCGAACTGGTTGGCGCTGCATGTGTTTGATAGCGGACACTTAAGGTTGTGAGTTGATGCTGGTGGCACAAAGAAACACACGTGTCACAGCGTTCCTGTGACAGGAAGGCTTTCTGTCATCAGCCTAGACGGAAGCTTTAAAGAACTGTCAACAAGCAACTATGAACCAGCAGGAAATAAAGGAACCAATCAGAATATACAAGATAAGGCCTCTATTGTTTAAAATTATTGAATCAATTTGCCATTAGAACTCGAACTAATTAAATTCTTTATACTTTACTCATAATATGATGATAAATAAAAGATGGGCCTTCATTAATTATTGCTAGTGATGAAACAGTATTGCACTTTGCTTTTAAATTAGCATAATATAATTAACCTAGTCATTATTCTTTTTGATATATTTCACAGGTAAAGATAAACACTGCTTGACCAAATGCAACAGACTATGAAGAATCTCTTTAATCAAATAAAATTAATCAGTAATGCACTTTTCCAACATATTCTGGTATGACAGGTTATTTAATTATACGAAAATATACCAATTTCACATTTGGAGCTCCGTTAGCCTCTTTTGATATACTGTGAAAGGGTATGCAGATATTTCTCAGTCATATTTTCAGTTTTTCCAAGTTCTATAGTCTTAGACTCCCTCAGGCACTGAGAGGCCGGTTTGTGTCGCACATTGCATGCAGTGACCCTGTGCTTCTACTGATTGTTTTGTTAGCTATGAACTTTTAATTCAAAAGCACTAAAGAAAGCAAATTCAAAAAACACCAAAGAAGAACATTTGATGATTAGGAAGCCAAATTGTTCAACCTCAGATATAAGTTCAAGACTGCAACACACATTTAACCCAGCGAATCACAGTCATGGCTGGGTGAACACCTGCTTGCATCTTTTGGTAGCCTCAGAAAACAAAAGCAAAACACAAACATTATAGAAAGAATGAGTATTTCCCATTAGAAATGTGATCCCTAGAATCCCCATTTCAAGCAAAGGATGGAACTGAAGTCAATAGTTTGTACAATTTGGCACAAATCTACCTAACCTACCTTGTGACGTCACTTTATCTTGCAATGTGACTTCGGGTTTTATAAGTAAGCTGTTGGACACAGCATACCACATAAGGAGTACAATGATCAGAACAAGTCCACAACGGAGAGGATCTGCAAAAGTTAAGCAAAGACACAGTGGAGAATGCAGGGCAAAACACAAAAGCGAAGCAACAAAGGGACGTGGTTCTAAGTGATTCAGTGTCTTACATCTGCACCTCATCCTGGATAGATCGCTACAGAAATGTCTATGACCTGTGATGGAGAGAAATCATGATTAGAACAGTACAGGATGGCAGGGAGCCTTGCTGGGTGGAAGATAGAAGGATAGATGTATGCATTATACATTAATGATGGAGTTTATAAGTAACACAAGTAATTCTTCAAAATTAATTATTTTTTCCGACTTGTACCCCGATCGAAATCTCGGAACCCGACCTTTCCTGCTAAAAGTTTTATGAGTTGAGACGCGTTCAACTCTACCGATCCGCCTTTGAACGAGTGAGTCAAGACAGATCTAACCGCAACTCAACCGAAAACTCGCAACACAGCAAAACAAACCACACCTGCTAAAACTCGTACGGAACAAGACGCGTCTCACCTTCCAAACAATAACCCAGCGACCCCTCCATCCCTCCATCCCTCCTCTCCACCTGCCACTGCCAGTATGGCAACAGCTCACCTCAATACAGGTAAAGTGCTCATAAATGGTCATTTATTTTGTGTTCATTGCTTGTGTGCTTTTTCATGTGTGTATTAGTTTTATATTTATTATTATGCTTTTTATCATTAGATTTAAATAGGCAATCATTTGGGGATCTGAAACAGATTAAATTACTTTACATCATTTCTTATGAGGAAATTCGACGTAGACCTCAACCAAATCGCAACTTGACCAGCCTTCTGTAACGAATTAAGTTCCTGTTCCAAGGTACCACTGTAATTTAAAAATATTAGAGCTGAATTTTATGGGCTTAGTTACACTGTTCATGTATTTTTTTTTAATCATACAAAATATACAAAATAATATTTTAGATCAATGATTTTGGTGATATATCAATCCATCTATCGATTTTCCATACTGTATGTCCACTACAGGCTTGTGGAAATTTATGTAAAATAGTTTTAAGTATTTCTTTTGTATTGTACAATTTGTATTGTATTTTGTACAATTATAATACAATTTTACATCACATCACACAATGACCACTTTATATGAAATTCGATAAAAGTTTCTTATAATGATTTACCTGATTCTGTCAGTCTTCCAGGGAAAGCTGTGACTGGCTAGCTGCATAGACTGAAGGTATAGTCTGTGAGTAACTCACAGAGAAATATGCATGTCACACACCTGTAAGGGCCCTAATGGAGCCTGGCTTCTGAAGAAAAACGCGTTTGACCTGTCTGACGTTACAGACCAGGATCTACAGTCATACCACACCCAGAGAACTTGTGGGACGGCCTTTATTTGCATTTTTTGTAATAGTGAAACAGATATTTGCTTGATCCGCCCACGCTTGTGCTGGTGCTCATAAATCCTACAGTACTTTTAGATGTTAGATCCCAGACTGCTGGACTGACTGTTCTCAGCTTTTAAAGAGCAGTCTGTAGGAATGACCTCCAAACCACGAAGCGATGTGATAAATGAAAAATAAAAAACACTTATGATCTGTTAAATTTCTAAATTATAGCAAGTTACAACATCACGCACATCTTCTCATTATAGGTGTAACACTGCTAGAAAAACTACAATAAGACAAAAAATGTGAACATTTTTAATATTGTCACCCCAATTTCAATGGGGAATCACTCTGGAATTTTAAGAGCTATTGTTTGCTTATATTATGTGAAAATAAAATAAAAAGCCATGCAAATGGTACCATTAAGAAGCGGTGTAACTAAAAGAGCTCAGTTCATGAGTGTGTCCGGCGTTCAGACAGCAAAGGGGCACCAGAGGCTGGGATCATGCCACAGCAGGTCAGCTGGGCTCCACTGAGGATGGTCTCATTTGCATGGGCCATGTTGACAGGTCACCAGCAGGGGCAACTCAGACTCAAAATAGCGGAATCATTAGTTCAGTCTTGTTTCCCATTTGAAAACAGTTTTATTTTCCCCCAACAGTGATGTGGAATGCAGATGTCAACCCTTTAAAGATAAAGAACAGTATTTGTGACCTTCAGAGAATTATACCAATCCAATATGGTCTTGATAATCAAGCCATCTAGGGGTATATATATATATATATATATCCATCCATCCATCCGTTTTCCAAGCCGCTTATCCTACTGGGTCGCGGGGGGTCCGGAGCCTATCCCGGAAGCAACGGGCACGAGGCAGGGAA
>JAODJU010000130.1:14452553-14471682 GCA_026776725.1 Gnathonemus echidnorhynchus
TATTTAGGTGTAATTTTGGGGGGCCGGGAACCAATTAATTGGTTTTCCATTATTTCTTATGGGAAAAATTCGATCGGCGGTTTACGGGGGGCGGCGGTCGTCGTGTCCGCTCTCACCAAGACGGGGGGCGGCGGTCGTCGTGTCCGCTCTCACCAAGACGGGGGCGGCGGTCGTCGTGTCTGCTCTCACATAGACGGGGAGTGGTGGTCATCATGTCCGCTCTCACCATGACTGGGAGGGGCGGTCGTCATGTCCGTTTCAAACAGACCAAGGAGGAGGTGTGCAAGAGATGGGCTTCTCTGATGTGAAGGGTGGGGGCCACTTCTCTGCTCTACACAGCCTGCAGAGTGGGTGTTGCTATAAAAGCTTCAAGAAACACTCTTTGGAGTCCCTTGGTAGTCCTGCTCAGTAAAAGCTGGTTCAGGCAATGGGAGGAAAACAGCTCCCCGAGGGCTTGTGAATAGTAGGAGACAGCAGATGCTAAAAAGGCATAAAATGGCTCATGTCGTCATTTTTTGTTGTGTACAAGTTTTGGTTTGGGTAAAATTCAATTCAATTCAATTCAAACCAATTCAATTCAAACCAATTCAATTCAAACCAATTCAATTCAAACCAATTCAAGGTCCCCAGTGAGTAAGCCAGATGTGACAGTGGCAAGGAAAAACTCCCTAGAGAGAAGAAACCTTAGGAGGAACCAGACTCAAAGGCGGAGCCCATCCCCTAGGGGCCAACAGAGGAAGTCAAATGAACAAGATGGCAAAGTCCCAGTTCACATTATCCCAACTTTAACATTTGAGTTTCAAAGCAGGCGACAGGCAGGTGCTGATGCTGCTGCTGCTGCTGGCATGATTAACAGTGGCACAGCAGTAGAGTACACAGGAGAGACGTGTAACTAAACTCTTGATCAGCCTCCTGAGTTATTTGTATCTGATAGTTTTCTGTTCCCTGGTGTTTGATATTTTCTATCTTGTCGTCTTATTGCCCAGTTGTGTTTCCCTGTTTTTGCTTTATCACAGTGTCTGTTGTGTTTATTATTCATGTGTATTCTGATGGTTATAGTCTTTCCTAGTGTTGTTATCCTAGTGTTTGCTTTGTTTCTTAGTTTTCAGTTTTGCTAATTTCTCAATTTCTGTGTGCTTGTTAACGTTAATAGTTTTCATCTGTTGCTCATTGTTCCTGTACCCTCCTTGATTGGTTGATTAGATTATGTTTTACACCTTTGCTTGCCCTGGCTTTTGCTATGTATTTAAGTTCCTGCATTTGTTCAGTTCCTTTCAGTTCATTAGGTGCTGAACCACGTTCCCTTTGTAGGTCCCTTTTGTGGTTCTCTTAGAAGTGTTTACCCCTGTTTATTTCTGACCCCTTGTGGTTCTTTTGTTTTGTAATTTCCCCCAGTGTGTTCAGTTTCTTTAATAAACTCCTTTGTGTCTCAGAGGTGCCAGTGGATTGACCTTCATTCCCTGCCCACACCATGCCGTACCATGACGGATGCCGGAATGAGTACACAGCATACAAATACACAATCGAAAACAGAGAGACACCAATACACTCAGCCAACATGCCTTTGGTCTTCAGGAGGAAGCCCAAATGATTCTGGGAGAACATGCAACCTCTACACACACAGAGCAGGAAGTTAGAACCACAGTCCCTGGAGGTGTGAGGCAACAGTGCTGCCCACTGAGCCACTGTGCCAATAAAACATTGAAACGGAAAATATAAAACATGCTGTGCAAGATGCTAGTGTCACCACATATCAATGCTGAGAGGATCTTACTGGCTGAAACTTTTCTCCTGATTGAATGCATGTTTACAGGCTTCATATCCATAAATTGTCCCGATTCATCCCTGAATGCTCCAGCCTGACAGACGTTGCTGCATGGATAAAACAAGGCAGCTTAATTTAATGTGCTTGATGGAAGTTTTGTTGGAAACCCACCCACTGTTATCACACCTCAGAACAGGAAAAAAAAGGTTGGGGGGGGGGGGGTTCAGAGGCTATTGACTTTCCAGTCATTCAGTCAGATTTCCTGTTACAGCAGCCTGGGAATGATTAATGGACTCTGGAGCAGGCAAATGTGTTCTGACTAAAGCATGCTTTGGTCGATATACAGTATTTGCTGATGCATCCTGCTGATGGCTTTCAGAGGCTCGCAACAGGCTGAGACCACTGAGATGGGGGCCGTGCTTGTAACATAAAAAGGATTTTGGTCCCCCCCCCCAGTTATTAGGACAACAGCACAGAGAAGCGGGGCAGATCCGCAGGATGACGGCAGGGACTTAGATGCAGGTTGCTTGCCAGGAAGCACAGAAGAGGTGGCCCCTTCACTGCAGCCTTGCAGAGTTTTGCAGGGTGTTCCCCATTTCCCATGCTGCCTCTCTGCAGCTGCACTGCAGCAGCTTGCCATTCTCACTGTGACCGATACAACCCATGGGTGTGGAATCTGTTACTCACTGCAAAAGGCGTTTGTTGAATATAGAATATTTTATAAAACAAAAAAAAAAGCCACAGAAAATTTAAAAGCAAATTTTCAAAACTCAGTCCACAGCATATGTTTTCGAGAAAATTCCTGTGTGCATTTTATAAATATAACAGAAGTTTTTTGTTGCTTCACGAGAACTGAGTGAGTTTTGCTTCACAATTCTGTAACATGTGGTCACTGGCGGTTTCATCTCAAAAACAATGCAAAACGTACTGAGTTTTGGAAATTTGGTCAATAATTCTATATCTTCAGGATGCTTCAGATGAAAATGATCATGTTAGTAGCAGCAGTGAGCATAAAGTACGCTACAACTACGACAACTCAAAATTTTGTCTAAAATTGGGATCGCCCAGAACTAAAGCTACTGAACAGGGTGCAATCAGGCAGCACTAGAATAACAGGAGATCAGTTTACCAATGCACAGCTGCAGGGCGATTGTGGAACAGGCACAACGCATAGGCTGCAGAAATGGCACAAAGGATACAACTCACAGCTCGAGCATCACGGAGGAAATGACTGCTGTGACAGCAAGCGAGCGGGGAATACAAAGATGTTTAACAAAAGCAAAACTGACGGAAAACCACACGTTTGGGGGCGGCGTTTCAGCCTCTGAGGAGATAACTGTCGTTCTCCCACAAGAAAGGAGGTCTTAAGAGGAGAGATGTCTCATCTCATGGAAGCCCGAGGTGCGAGGGAAAGAGCGAAAGACTGTGGCCGTCAGCCGACATTCATAGCCTTGTTAAGGTAACCACAAGGGTATATTCAGCGTTTTGACAGCCGCTTGGCATTCAAACAAAAACAGGAAGAGAAACATCTTGGCTAAGTTTGCTCAGGGGAGCCGGTGTGTTTTGTCAATGTTGTCCTAGATCAAATCACAGAGCGCTTCCCTGTACTTTTCATGAGTTTTTTTGGGGCCGGTTGTGCTGTCATTTGCTGATGAAAGAAGAAAATGAGATGGCAAACAATGTTATCATAAAGCTATCGTAAAGAATGATAAAATCAGTCATCGATGTCACATGACCGCAGTAGCATTTTCACTTTATGGTAAGATAGTATTTTACAAGCAGTTTTCTCATGTTTAATTCAAGTTAATGGTACAGCACTAATATGCTTCCTGCACATACGAGTTATATTAGTGTCAAATGCTTTTCCCCAACACCCATTTTTCTCCTATGTAATATTTTAATGAGGTTCTGGTTAAACATTAGCCAGTACGCTCAATAAATTGACGTAGTGGTTATACCTGTTGCATGTGGTCAAAGTCTGTGTATTGAGTAAGTTCCTAGAAGAGCGGTGACTACAGGAAAGAACACTTTCCTGATCTTAGCTTGATGGAACTACCCAGTTCTCCTTGATGGAACTACCCAGTGCTCCTTCATGGAACTACCCAGTGCTCCTTGAGATCTTCCACTGCTACAGTTCAAGCTGGGCAGTGAAGTGTTTCAGTTATGTAGATGCCCAGTGCAAGAGCATGAAAATCATTGACTAATCAACGATACATGTTAAATTGCTATACAGACCTAAGATATTGAAATATTATCATTTCTTTTTTTCTCATATTCTCTCTTGTGCCCTCCCTCATTAAAACTGTTCTCTGTTTCTCTGGGATACGTTGCAAAAATGTACCATGGTACTTTTATATTAGTAGAAGTGGTTTCTGTCCCTGCCCTAATATCATTGAAAAGGTATATTGCTTCTTCTGGGTCTAATTTGAAATATATACTGCTCTCAGGGTTTATATACTGCTCTCAGGGTTTATATACTACTCTCAGCTCTGGGGAGATGGACAGCGAAACCTGCTGATACTTTGACATGGCACTGGGCCATTTTACAATGGTCAAGCTTTACCATTTGTTTTCACACAGAAGAGCCTGTTCTTGGCAACGTTGAGCTTGACACCATAAAAGTGTTGCTATAAAATGATTTTTTCCCTCTCAAAGTAGCCGTCTGTCTGGATGCCTGCTGGGGATTCTCAGGGTTTCATCTTGCTGAATACAGATACAGCAGATATTGTGAAAATTTCCCCACTGAAGATGCTGCCAGCATACACTTTATCATTTTTTCCCCTTAACTTTTGGCATCTGTTCCAAAGGGTTTATTCCTGCCTATGAGTATGTAATCTGTATGAGTGAGCTGTAGCAGTTCAATGGATTTCTTATTTATTTGAAACAGTCTTTCAGTGTTTTGTGAAGCTGGTAACTAACCAAGTCACTGAAAACATGACAGCAATATTACAATATCACTAAAAAAAAATCACGATTTGGCATATATATACCTGTTTTTTTTTAGAAATATATATATGCAAAATTTGGTATGTATATATATATACATACATACCAAATTTTGCACATATATATTTCTCAAAAAAAACAGGTCTGATATTTCAGAAGCAAGTCTCTCTCCAAATGTGCTAAATGCTACAAATATTCTTCAAGTCAACAGACTATTTTTCTTTGGTAATCATTTATAAATAATCAATTATTTTACATGCAGAATTTAGTCCATATTTGCTGCTCTGTAGTTACTGATGCTGTCCTAGAGGCAATTTGTGTAAAATAAATACAACATAATCCCTTGTGTTTTTAATCAAATTAAGATTTATGACAGGCTGCCAGAAAGTGATGGTCTTTCATATCTATGAATTGGTGATACACCTTATTACAGCTCATTCCCATTAACCCATGCACGTCTAAGCTGTGTACCTCATAATCACTGAATGCAAATTTTGAAATCAATAAACGATTGCATGCAGACCTACATTATGTTTTAAACATCATTCAACCAAAAACAGCTCTAATTTAACGGTTTGCAAAAATGATCGGTGTTCAGTGTCACTGTAATCTGTCAATCTGACTCACCCATTTTATTATTTGTGCATTACATGTTTATACATATTATTTGCTAAAAATACTATTTTCCTATGGTATGTTTTGGCCGCAAGAAATTAGATTTTGTCATGATTTGACAGTAGAACAAAGTGAGGAGAAAATGTCCTGTGATTATATTTTCCTGTAATTATATTGTCCTGTAATTATATTTTCCTGTAATTATATTTTCTCCTGAAAACTCCACTTTTCCTTGTAACTCGCAATATAGTCCTTCATATATTTCCAGCGGGTGGCGCCAATGACCCATTATGTCATCTCTTCAGTTTATCAGACTGACATCCTACATACTAGAAAAATTGGCATTTTCTTTCAGCTTGTATCTATCTATTCCATCCAGTTAAAATCACCCATTAACATGCAATTTCAAGCTCTCATAAGCTAAGTGAGATATACAAAGCCTCCTACGCTCAATAAACAAAAAAAAAACAACAATAGTATTTTTCACTGAAGGTGTTTTTTTCACCTGTGACTCATTAAGGTATCACATTTATGTTTTACATAGTGACTGTCATGCTCTAAGCATAAACAAGCTGTGAATTCTTGGCATAGATGTTATACACATGCTGTTCCTGCGACACAGAACTTCTGCTCCTGAAGATACATGTTACATTCTCTGTAACCACTCCATCGACAGCACGTCTGGCAATTATATGGTAGTATGACCCTCCATTTCTCTTGGTGTATTGACTGGATTAGTTGTGGCAAGTTATAAATAAATGCCAGGCACTTTGAGGAATTCCAACAAAACTTTCTTACTCCGTAGGCAACAGAACATACAGAAGACTGGAATCCAGAGGAAGAATGAACCTGCTTGTCTTCATCTTTGTCTCTTTCTCTCTAGAATGTTAATTTGCTCTCGTTGCACACAAAACGGTGATGAATCGTGTTTCCCAAGTGCACTTACAAAGGCCCACAAACCAAACCATCAGTTATGCTGGTAGCTTACGTGGCACACTGCAGAGTAGCATTAAGGAACATCCAAATGCCAAGGTCCTAATAGATGTTTCACAGTTTATTTATTTAGCAGTGCTTTTCTCCAATGCGACGTACAATAGAGAAGGTGGGACCAGACAATCCCAGGACCAGTTCAGGGTTAAGGTTTTGTTCAGATGCCTAAAAATGAAACCAGCAAGCCAAGGCAGGGATTCAAACCTGCAGCCTTTCAGTCACGGGCAGAGAGCCCACACCCTGCCCCCGCAGACTAAAACACATACATCTGAACCTTTATCAACAAGGCACAAAAGAAACAATAGGCTCCAGATGACTTCCATTTGAGGAAACTCCACAATGTATGTATTTTTCACACGTCATACTTAGAGTTACAGAAATGACTGTAAGTTTAAGGTGAAAATGTGTCCCCCTGTACACCGATATACACCCAGTGGCTGAGAGGGCGTTCTGTTACAGGACACTGCAAGGCTGAGCAAAATGAAACATCTCTGTTATCTAATAGCCTGAGGTCTACAGCACTTCTGCTTCTAACTTATTGATGATTTGGTAATAAAAACCCTTCTTACATGGTGCTGTAAGTCCACAACTCCCTGGGGATCATCAAATAAGTGGGTGGGGTCATGGGATGGGTTTCTGAAAGTTAAAAAAAAAAACATAGCCCCCTCCCCAACAAATTTTATTGTTAACACTTTGTTGCCAAATTTTATCATTGGTTACGAGCCCGCCCCCACCGCTTAGCAAATTTTAAAATATCGAAAGGGGCACCTCCACAAAAAAGGTTTGAAAAGCACTGCTCTACAGTACAGAGAACCTGAACTAGATTATCACAAAAAAAAAAAAAAAATTTATCAAAACAGCAGAATCCGAGGGATGCAGGCAGTTTGTTTTTGGCTGATTCTCCTGCACTAATCTGAAACCACAATTTTCCATTGCAGCATTCTGGTAGAGAAATATGACATTGTTTCTGAATACCTGCTAGACTTGTTTCAGCTGAGGTCGAGCTTTCGATAGCTGCAGAATGGACACCTCGCCTATAGTAACTCCATCCCAGCTCCACGTTTTCCTGCATTTGCTGTCTGTGATACTAGAAAGTATCTCACTTCAACATAACTAATAATATAATAGACAGTATGATACATAATGTAATATAAAGAGAGATCAGATTGCTCATTCATCGGCACAAAATTTGTACCTGTTTTTACTTGGAAGAGCAAATATGCGGAACATATTTGAAAACAGCACATTGACACTGAAAGTGTCGCAATACAGTATGAGTTCAGAGAAAAGGCCTTATGCCATAAAAAAGTGCGAAGTGTAATGTCAGACACAACAATAAACAATAAAAAGAGCAGAATGCTGCTTGATCTTCCTTTTACATTATTTATGAAAGAGTGATGGCAAGATGAAGACTTTTGGTCTTCACCTGAAATTTGCTTAAAAGTGAAATGGAATCTGACTGGGATGAAAAGAGATCTCCAGTCACAGGACTGCGGAATGCACACTGAGTCAGTGTTGTGTGGCTGGCAAGAGTAAACTCTGATTTCTCTGACAAAGAGCAACTCTTCAGTTACATCTCAGGGAGCAGTTAGTCATTACAGAGAAAACCACACAGTTCAAAACTGATTTAAAATGCCGAATGATGACAGATAGAGAAATTTCTTCATAAAACCTTAGTGCTTTGAGGACCTCAGTATCTAGATTTTTTGTTGTGTAAGAATAAAATGTACCCATGCAGAAAAAAACATTAAATAATTCTCTCAGTTCCATTATTCATACTGTATATATTATTTTAAACCATTAACTATAGAGGAAAAAAGATAGTAAAAGATAACATTTCATCTGATAACTTTCATTCCTAAACCATCCACTGTAGAAGAGAATAATAAAAAACATACCTGTGAGAAAATGGAAAGTGTAGGTTATTAAGACAGGAAAGTCTGATAGGGCAGGATTGAACCTTTTAAATGAGCTCAGAGCATTAATCCAACAAACAAAGGCACAGTGTTGTGGAGGAGGCTGGGAATAAGATAGCCGCCATACTTGTGTGGGCAGGAGAGAGACCAGCCAAAAGACCACTGGCAATAGATACTGAAGGACACGAAACTAAGAGGGAACCGATCTCTGTCTCATTCCCTCTGTTATGTCAGTTTGCCCTTCATACAATAATGGACATTTTACATTTGAATTGTCCTTCCTGCTGACCCTCATGTGATTGGCTTCTTCATTCATTTGGCATATTTATACGATTGACAGATCCAGTTCACATGAGATTCTACTGATGCATGTTACAAGATTATGAATAAAACCGTGGATGCTGATTGGCCAGTGCAGTGTCTCAGTGAATAATGCCCAGGCAGCCAGCCACATAGTTCCCTCTAGGTCATTATTCTTAAAAGATGTTTATTCAATTAGCAGTCGTTGTAGCTATGCGATGGGCTTCGCGTGCCGTCAGAAATCCCAGCTAGCAGGATACGTTAACATTTTGCTCCCCCAATCAGAGAAGGGCTTCAAAGTGGAATTTTTATCCGTGTGACTGACATTAATCCTTGTAATTGCGGCAAGTAACTAGGAGGGGAGCAGGAATGCTAACAGGCACATGAAACAGCAGCGCTGAGCCCTGGACAGTGCAGTCAATGCTGAGATAATGACAGCCTGGTAACTTGAATTAGGCCTCTGTATTTTCCAGGGTGGTCGCCAGTTTGCGGAAGATTAATCAAAAGTGACAGCAGCGGCTAATGAGACAGGTGACGACGCCGTGGCGCCTGCGACCAGACGGGAGGATGGGCGTGCTGATGTAATGGCATGCACAAGCACGGTCTGCGCATGGGGTGCAGGGAAGCTGTCAGCCTCCTTAATGCGACGCGATAAATAATGGGTTGATAAAACATTGAACTTCAGGACCCAGGTATACTCACCAAAGACACCCCTAAAGCAAACAATGCAGGGCTTTCTGTGAAAGTTTGTACTTTGTGCCTTGAATTACAAGATGCTTAGTGTGGCTGTTCCTCAGAGGAGAATATGCTGTTTTGGATGCACTTGAATAGAGGAAATAAGATAGATTGAACCTACAAAGGCACACAGCATACCAGATCACCGAGAAGTGATTAGTCCGCATTAGCTATGGCTCTTTAAGAATAATTAATTAAGAGCTCAGCATAAACAAAAAGTAGCCTACCTTCTAGAACGTGTCACAGGGGGTTGCCCATCTCTGACCTACATTAGCTGGCCTCACAGGTTCTCACAGGACGGTGAGTGACTCAGTGTGTTAGGACGCTGTGCCTTCGGTCAGCAGAAGGATGTCACCACTGGGCCCTGCAACATGGCTCTTAAATCCCATCGCTGCAGGGACTGACTGTCCCTGCTTTCTTAATTGCATGCTACTTTGGACAAAAGGTTCTTCCAAATAAATTCAAATCTAAGTGTAAAATAATGCTTGAGGAAAGTTCTTCAGAAACACAACAACAATCAAACAGGAAGAGCTATATCTCTGGTGCAGTGTGTTGGTCAGTTTTGTGGTCAGCATTGTGTATGGCGGCCTGCTCTTCATACTACCTGCAGGGGGCTCCTCATTCTGCGTGCTTTATCCTACATACTACCTGAAGAAGGCTCCTCATTCAGCGTGCTTTATCCTACATACTACCGGAAGAAGGCTCCTCATTCAGCGTGCTTTATCCTTCATACTACCTGCAGGGGGCTCCTCATTCAGCGTGCTTTATTCTTCATACTACCTGAAGAAGGCTCCTCATTCAACGTGCTTTATTCTTCATACTACCTGAAGAAGGCTCCTCATTCAGTGTGCTTTATCCTTCATACCACCTGCAGGGGGCTCCTCGTTCAGCGTGCTTTATCCTTCATACTACCTGCAGGGGGCTCCACATTCAGCATGCTTTATCCTTCATACTACCTGAAGAAGGCTCCTCATTCAGCGTGCTTTATCCTTCATACTACCTGCAGGGGGCTCCACATTCAGCGTGCTTTATCCATCAAGTCAGTCCGAATCTGCTCACACGGCGCCTCAGCTCTGCATTCCTTTGCTCATCTGCAGTTTCCATTCATGGTGGCTAATCTTAATCCCACTGCCCTGGTGACAATATGTTTTCCTCACAAAATATGAAACATTTATAAATTTACAGATTCACATTATTATTATTTAAATGAAGTGTTCTTTGTTCTGCGTGTTGGCTGAGTAACTAAGCATTCCAGTGCTCTTGTTTTGTCTCTATTATTCAACCCAGGCACAATACAATGTACAATAATCTCACATGGTAAAGACAATAAATAAAGAAATGCATGATGTTTCTTAGCAAACCAATATTTGTTTAAAAAAAGAAAAAAAACATCAGTATGCTCATGGATGGACAGGATGCAGCAGGGTGTTATTGGTTCCAGAGGTTTTCTGTCTCACTTCTGTAACATTAGATGTTTCGGGCGGTGATAAGTCTGACCCGGCAGTCCGCAGTTATTCAATAAGACAAGAAAATCAAATATTTGAAACTTGTTTTTGACAGTACTGAGGCTACATAACGTCACATTTATTTCCAAAACAGCTGCCATACTTTATGTAGGCTCTAAATAATGGATCAATGAGTGGTTGTTTTCATCCCAGGAAAATCAACATGCATAGATCACCCAAAAATTATTATGTTTAATTATGTTCCTTACTACTTAACTATTTAAATCAGAGTAGTAATGAATAAAAAAATCACTGCAAGGGTGCCTCCATAAGACGGCTCTCACACATTTTCACTTAGATCAATATTCAGTCAAGTCAGTTCAATGTTTTTGTGGAGATCAAAATGGACTTGAAAAGGCTTTACTGTAGATATGTATAACCATTTCCCTTACAGCAAACAGGTCAGGAGCAAGCGTCAGCCCTAAGAAGCAGCGAGCTCACATAAAACAACCACGGATCACTGTCAGCGGCACGTTCCGCAGGAGAAGCAGGGGGAGGGTGACCTGGGGCTTGCTGTAAAATGCAGAAGCCATTTAGAAAGTGAAAAAGCACTTTCCTTGCTCTCTGAACAGAAAACAAGTATGGAAGGAGGATATGTCCTTTTCACCTCATGCAGTATTTCACTGCCCTACTCTGTGCTTCAGTGGTGTCTCAGGTGTGTCTCTGACATCATTCTGCATTTCAGTGCAGCTATTAGGATTCGGCGATGCCTTTGGCCAGTGGTAGATCCTGATCCACCTCTGCACAGCACGCTGTCTTACTGACCCCCATCTGTTTCGGAACAAAGTGCTCCCGGTTTTCGGGTAATGTACCCTGCCATGTTGTTTACTACCTGGTAACCTGTGAACCCTGAAACTTTGGGGATTAAGCTTTTGGGAAGGACAGGGAGCTTCCATCCGATGCCTGGTTAGGATTCTAAGATTAGTACACACTGGTATTTTCTTTTTTTCCACTAACCAAGAGGACAGATTCAGTGCTCACCAAACACATTAGATGATTTTTTTGTGCTTCAAGCACCCTTCCAAGGTTTTTAAAATTGTATTTAATTTTTCCATCTGCTGAATATTTGTATAGCGCTCCTTCTTCTGCCTACCTTGCATTGTGCAGTATTGTGCACAATTGCAGCCCCTCGGAACAGCGTAAAAGGCAGTGTTGTCTTAATCCCTGGGGAACAACATGTGTAAATCAATTTTAATCAAACACAAACACCAGCGAAGCACCTACAGTTGGTGCACTTATGCAAACAGGAAAACAATGACAGGCGTCTGTCTTAAATTATTTAAAATTTAATTGCTGCAATACTGCTTTAATTATTGGTGAAACTATGTTAAAATATATACCCTGCAGAAGTAACCTTCCTACTTAATATTACAAAATAATTGATCTGGGATGAAATGCAATGGCTTCAGTGCACATCTGATCACTGCACTTGACATGTGTTTTTAATTTTAATTATTCATTACCAGCAACTAAATATAATTACTGTCATGGATCATCTCAAATCTTCACTATATATAAAATAATAAAACACTTTATTTATAATGTTAAATATCACCACAATTACATACAAAAATCACAGAAAGGATAAGTGCAGAATTTAAAATTAAATTTTGTTGATCAGCAGAGGATCTCTATCAATCCCAGGCTAATTTACACACATGGTCCCTATCTGAAGATGCACCAAATGAGGACTCTAATCCCATCTAAAGATGCACCAAATGAGGACTCCAATCCCACCTAAAGATGCACCAAATGAGGACTCTAATCCCATCTAAAGATGCACCAAATGAGGACTCCAATCCCACCTAAAGATGCACCAAATGAGGACTCCAATCCCATCTAAAGATGCACCAAATGAGGACTCTAATCCCATCTAAAGATGCACCAAATGAAGACTCCAATCCCATCTAAAGATGCACCAAATGAGGAATCCAATAGCTAACGTCAGTTTACACACTATATTCTATTGCAGACTTTCATTTTACATTTTATATCTTCTAGTTACTAATATTGCTTTCATTATTTTATTTTGCTGTTTAATTTTATCATCATTTTTATTGCTATTTTAATTTTATTTATTCTTTTTATATTATGTAAAACCTATTTCATTTCAAGTACAATCCTGGAAGTAGGTGGAAACAAGCATTTCATTACACACATGTACAATGTTTTTGTATGTAACAAATAAAACTTAAACTTGAAGATACACTCCTTTTAGTGCATCTAAGGGAAGGACGCTGTAAGGGTCATAAATATTTTTATTAAAAAAAACAAAACACCTGTGCTATTATGCAGGAGGCATCTCACCTAATATCACAGAATGGTCATAAATTATAGCTGCCTCGCAGGCCGTAATTAAAGAAGGGGCTCAGAAGCCGGGAGATTTCCTGTTTTAAGGCTGTGCTGGTGTGTATTGGGAATTTAAAAGTGCCCTGTGCTGCTCTTTTATCTGCCTTCTGTGCAGGAGCAGAAGAAAAGAGAAACAACAAAAAAAGTCTGTTGGTCTCCCTGCTTCCTTTGTACTTTCTCCCTGTGCAAATTTCCCCCGTGAACAGCCCATGCATCGCGTCTCCTGCGAATAACCTGAGCCTTCCCTCCCCACGCAGGGCTCTGCACCTCTGGCAGCATCTCGGTCTGCTTGGGAGGAGGCCGACCTGCGCAGCCTGTGGCGGAGGAAAAAGATTCTTTCGTTAAAATTAGTCGCTGTGTGCAGCTGGGACCCGAGGCTATGAACCGGCTCCCCAGTGCTTCCGCCTACGGTCTCTAAAGCACCGCCGATGATGAATCGCAGAGTTATTCCCATCCACGTCCTGCACACAAACTGCATCTGAAGATATTCTCTAACTTTAAGCAGAGGTCACCTTCCAGCCTTTTCCGTGGTGCAGTATCTGCAGCGGTGACGTGTGCGACACCGGGAATCGGCGCCATGATGCGATCCGACCCTGTACGGCTCCCTGCCGAGGCACGTGGGATGTATAGGGGTAACCATTTTCAGCCCACAATCTAATTGCAGGACAGTGTGCCGCACAACCCTGCCGCTATGATGTAATCATGCCACGCCTGCGGATTGCCAGCAAATTACCGAAACAGGAAAGCTGAGTGGCTGTGCATGCAGCAACATCATGGCTGATTGCTACTCATGTTGTCACCACTGAAAATATGTTGCATCAAGAGATAGAGCAGCATTAGTGACACTCAGATCTAAGATGAATACTCAGGGAATGTTAATTAAGGGCATGGTGGCATAAGGGCATTTAGGGATAATTATCCGAGGCTAGGACAGACCCCGGGCCTTTACTGATAGCATGAACAGCTACAGCTACACATTTACTGCAGCAAAATCATATTCCAAACACCTACTAATAATCCTATTATGAGAATGTGATTCTTCTACCAATGACCATACAACATGCTAAGTTACACCCTTATTTTCTGTCAGTAAAAATAATATATATATATAGGCAGTATTAAATACATAAGCAAATTGTTATAAGTAAATAAATGTACACGATAAACGCATAGATACGCATTAGCTAACACCAATTTTAAATTAAAGCATGCATGTGATTAAAGTAAAATATACTGAATATTGAATATTTAAATGTCATAACAGCATCATCCTTGAAATATTATAATTTGAGGTGAAATACTGCTACAGATCATCATATTTCCAGTAACCGATCGAGAGGAAAACGTGATATTTTTTATTATTTTGTATATGTACGAACATAACTATCCCCTACATTATTTGTACGACTAAAAACTGCTCTAATCTAACGGTGGCACTGTTGCTGCATTTTTCAGCTGCAGTCTGAGAGGCTCTCAGTGCACGTTTGACGGTACAGTGCAGCTTCGGCAGGAGAGTGCGACCTGGAAAGCGAGCCACACACTGGCACAAACTGAAGGCTATGAGTTCATCAGACAGGAGAGCGGACAGTGATGGGAAAACAAAACATGTGGACTTAAATGAGGTATAACAGCAATGGCAGCGACAACAAAACACATTATAGGTTTATGGCACTTTCCTGTATCCTCAGTATGACTACATTTCCTCTGGATTGTTTATACCGAATGTATAATGAACTCCGTGATTGTTTGATCTGCGGCATATTCCAGCATTAGCTGAAATACCCTTTTTGTTGTGTGTAGGAACAATTTAGAGGCTCTGGATCCTGGCATTAAATTCTGAGCTGAGTTCCCTGCTTTAGAAGGTCTGTGCCAGACACTGGGAATTGCAGAGTAAATCCGAAGCGTCGTACATAAAAGGCACTTCAAACGAGTAGCTCGGAGAAGGTGTCTTATAAAAAAGAAATACGAAGAGAAATGTTCATGCAAGTTTCTAGTCATATTTGCGATCTGAAGATACATCATGCTAAACACTTATCACCTGTGCTGTCAATTGGCAGAAAACAACAATAGGCAAATGATTTTTAATCTAAACTGAGGATAGGACACCCAACTGTGTTGACTGATTTCGACTAAACTGTGAGAACTGAACTTTACATCAGACAAGGCGGGAGTGACTGGAGTGCGTTTATCTTACAGAAGGTGACTGGATTAGAGCAATCCACACAGAGAGGTGACAGAGGAGCAGTCGGTGGGTCGACCAGCCCATGCTCTCCTCACATCCCTAAACCTGATGTCCCTGAGGATGAGACATAAAAGCTATCTGCGGATTCCATCAGACCCATTTCATCTGGCTTGATGAGATTATTACTGCCCACATCCAGACGCTCATAACCACTGCAGTCACCTCTGGAGGAGGGAGCATGTCGCTACACCCATAAGTCTGTGCTGTCGTGCCCTTAAACAATGTATCCTATTAAAATCTTTTCAGATTTGGGGCCTACATGCTAGTAATCTAAAAAAATAAACAGATAAAAAAGCAGACAGTTATTGTTCAAACGAGGGCCGTAGCGTCTCAAAGCTATGTCCCTGTTATGATCTTAGGGGGCATTTTCTTCTTTTTTTTGGTGTGATGCTGAAATCTATAAAATAGTCTGCTGATCACCTGCCTATCAGAAAGGCAGAATGCAGAAGATTCCTTTGAAAATAATTCCCATGCAACGTGAGTCTTGCTGGGCATGTGCCTGTGTGGAAAAAAAAAATCACGATATATGAATAATGTAAAATCATGCATGTGCAAAAATCCTCAAATGCGTCTTTGAAGAGGCTCCGTGTGTCATGGTCAAGGAAGCTGGTGACTGTCGCAGTTTAGGAAGCATCATCAAACCTCCATCGTTGATCGTAACAACACGCTAATAGATTTTATATGGACAGTTAATTACTTATCTATTTGCATGTGGTGAAACGTCTCTGTATATTACAGTATGCCATTCTGACATAGCTATTGTAGTGTCCTGTTCAGTTTGTCCAGGAAATACTCAAAAATAGCAACATTAGGAGCTATAGGAGGAAATAAGCAACATAATTCCAACAGGAAATAAAAAGGTGTTTGTGAGCTTTTGGTTATTCTGTGGGAATTGCTGTAATATCTGGCCTTTGTGAAAACACCAGGAGTGTGGATAATGAAAGCAGGTCAGTCCCAGCACTCAAAGGTCCACCAACCCTGCAAATATTATTATATTATTATTACCAATTGTTATTATTATGTTATTATTATGATTATTATTACCAATGTACTTATTAATTACATTGGTAAGCAATCATTGCTAAAAGGATGATGGAATCTGACATGGTTTGACAGTATTCCATCCATCCATCCATCCATCCATCCATCCATCCATCCATCCATCCATCCGTCCTTCTGTCCTTCCATCCCTTCAACTGTTTATCCAACCCAGGATTATGGTGATCCTCAAGCCAATCCAAAGAATCACAGCACATAAGGCAGGAAACAGCCTGGAAAGGATCCTGTACAGTTCCTGTATTCCCATGGTGCTCATGTTTTTCAAAGACAAGGGAACAATTCCTATGGTGGGAATAGTTCCCATCCCTATGTTCATATAAACATAAACACAGATGATCAAAGCAATGGTTGAGTGGTTTTAAATCTAATGAAATGAAATGGTTAACACTGCACCGTACTTCACCACAAGTCAACACTTTTATACTGATATGAATAGGGAAGAAAATCATAGCTCTTAGAAAGTGTTTTTAAGAGCCTGGAGACACACGATATTTTAACACTGAATGTATGATTAAAGGCACGTTTATTAGCTGGCACACTCAAAGGGAAAAAAACATAGAGTCACCACTGAGTATCCAGCTCTTCAAACAGAAATGAGTTATATTTAAAACAGCAGTAGACGGGACCGCCGGGGGAAGGAGCAAGCCCTCAGACAGCTCGGAGCCAGGACCCACACATCTATATTCCAGGCAAGTGTTAGTTAAGAAAGAAAGCTGGGCCAGTTTGATTTGTCTGATGGGACTGGGCTGGCTTGGGAAATGTAATCAAAGACACGGACGCAAAACTGAGGTTTTGACACTTCTTACTGCAAAGTCCTTGATTATAGCCATTATTTTTTCAATGACAAGCAAAGGTTCTAAATGCAATGATTAATTGCACTGTCCAGAGTAAGTTACAGGATATTAAAAATAATAATAACCTCAATCCAGGTCTTTGGAACACTGTGATCTTTCACATGGTCTCAGTTGATGTTTCACAGTGTTCACAGAAACATTGCTTTTCATGTAACCTCTTTATTCTTTGCCCTGCACCTTTAACCACAGAAAGGAGAAATAAAATAGGCTGGTTTTCACCCAAAAGCAAATGAACTGTGAAACATTTAAGAGAATCCCTTTCTGAGATATTTAGAGGCGTCTTATGCGTTTTTGAAGTGAACTCGCTATAGCCTTCACTTTCTGTAGTGTAGCAGACTTAATTATTGTCCGATTTGCTTTTTGTCAAGGACACCTTTCCCTGCTCACTTTCCGTTCCATAAGAAGCCATTTCAGATGTTTTCAGATCAGATGTTAAAGACTTTATCAGTTCTGTTTGTGAGGTCAGTGGAGAATCTCTCCTCCCAGGCGACAGAAGACTATTAGGCATATATAACTATTCAGAGTAGGCCTTTGTTTTTGCCTTATACTGCATTACTTGTTGTTGCCTCCTAATCCCTCACACAATGCATTCTTTTACATTTGCTTGATAAAAGTGGCAGCAGGCAATCTCCATGGTGAGATCAGTGACACATATATTGTTTCCCGATTACAAATATCTTTGGTGCTTGACGCTAAATCCAAGGTAAAGTTTGGCTTTCATCCCTCATCAGGAAATGCAATATAAATCCCCAAGAAATTACAATTCTCAGGATGTCAACTTTGGAGCCGCTGCCTTTAACCTGTCAGGATGTTTTCCTTGTAAGGGACCGGCTGCTTTAAGTGTTATAAAAGCAAGATAAACAGAGATAAACATTTTATCTACCTTAACTGATGTGTGTTCAGGGTTACGCAAACCTCCACAAAGCCACATAATAAGCTATGTATTTGGCGATAAGCCTTGTTCTAGAGGCAGCCCTGCACTGGTGAAAAATAAAATAATTGATTAGTCACAGCATGACGTATGATATTGTAAAATGCTTTTGAGTAAAGCTGGCATCGTGACATTAGATTGTAGTACGGCTTCTGAAACGGTGGATCACTCAAAGCTACAAAAAGATGATGAATGGGCAAGACAACATCAGAAAAAAGGCTTTTTACTGTTATCTCCTGAAGTACAACATTAATTACCATTCCAGCAGAAGCTGTACGACTCAGTAAAGTTAGTTGGATATTTAGAAATTTGGTGGTAAACAGAATGACAACAAAACTTGTATTATGAAGAACTACAAACAGATATCTTACAATGAAAACATGGGGCATTCTTACGATATGTAGGCAACAAACTTTGGGACCCAGGATAGTAAGGTTAAGTAGAATCAAAGTACTATAAATCTACTGTACAACAAAAGCTTCAACTCTCATAATTACCACACGAAAATTGCAAGTTGATGTTTTCCTTTTGAAATGCAATTTCATGCATTGCGCTAATAGTTTTGTAAAGTAGGTAAACAGCTTGTACTTTTTATGTATAAATTTCATTGACCAGGAGAATGCACTTGCATTATTAAATTATTATATATATATATATATATATACACACACACACACACACACAAAGTGGTACCTCAGTTCTCGAACTAATTAGAACTCGAATTTCTAAAAAGTCGAACCAACCAGTTCGAAAAAAAAATTACCTAGAGCTCAATCTGAATATCAGAAGTCAAACCGTGAACGCAGACCTAAGATAACTTGTGCGCGTGGGGAAATGAGTCACGTGGCACGTCTCAGCAAAAACAAAGGGTAACGCTTCAGTCTCAGCCTCGCATTCGCTGTGATAGCATCCTGCATGTTTA
>JAODJU010000130.1:14494659-14507679 GCA_026776725.1 Gnathonemus echidnorhynchus
CTGTATCCCCCTGCCTGTATCCCTGTATCCCCCTCTCTGTATCCCTGTATCCCCCTGCCTGTATCCCTGTATCCCCCTGCCTGTATCCTCTCCGCCTGGAGACACATTTAGTGAAAGGCAGAAAAAGAGGCAAAATAACCCCTGACTCCGTGCAAGTAGAAAGTTTAACACCGAGGACCTTGCTGTCACAGAACCCTGGGATATGAGTCACTACCTGCAGAGAACAGAGGTTGGGTCTCATGCATACATCAGCTTGGGTACCAGGGGGATAATTACTGAGAGGATAGCCACTGGATCAGGACCTCCCTCCAAAATGTGCAGCATGACGGCATGTTTTTTTTCTTCATTCGGTGTGCATTCATGTGGCACTAGCGAACAAGTACTCGAAAGAGCAAAATGAATATTAAACGAAAATTAAAATATGAAATACAAAAACATTTGTTTTTAGGAAAACAAGGAACAAAAGAGCACTGGTAAATTTGGTTGGTAATCATAAAGAGTGTCTTGATAATGAAGTTTACAGATAGATATGAAACAGAGACCATCCAGAATCCAGAGGCTCCAGTCTATGAATCCAAAAAAGAACTTTTAAGGTGGCACATCTTAAAAATCTATCTGGTCACTATCTGTTTTCAAAGCTGCCTATTGAATACAGTTATGAAGTATTCCTACTCTAAAATATGACCATACAAAAATGAACAATTGCTGCTGAGAATGCACATCAGTCTGGGTTCTTCCCCCAAGCATACAGCTTCATTTAATTCACCTTCTTTTGACCTGGGGGGCACGTTTGCATAAAGTCTTCCATGTGACTGCCTAATCCTTCATAACTATAACCAAAAAAAAAAAACCAACTACAATAGCCTGCTTGTTCTTTGACCCCCACATTGGACACAAGTGACCTCCAAATGACCTGCAGATAACAAGCTTGCCCTAAATGCTGGCAATCATCTTTTTTTTTTACACAGCAGATCCTCTTTTTCACTTTCTCTCTGCTCTCTTTCTCTCGGAAGAATAGTTTTAGCAGCCATGGCCTTCCCTATAAATCAGAGTGGACCGCTAAAATTTAAACGTTAGGCATAGCTAAGCAGGGTATAATAATAACCCTCGTTTGTGCTCTCAAAATAACACGGCACAATTACCGAGACCGTGGAAAATGGGCCAGAGTGAGGAGCGTCTGACACGCCGGAATGTGCCGTGGCGGCGAGACGCCCTTCTGAAAAGGAGGATTAAGTCCTGGCAGGGGGGTGGGCCGTCTCTCCCTGTCCCGGACCGAAAAGGGCGGCGCGCTGCAGAGCCATAAAAACCAAAATCAATACTAATTGCCATAGACGTCTTTCCGGAAAAGATCGGCTTCAGTTCTACTGCTAGTCCCCGGGGGTAGAGAAAGGCTGAGCCCTTTCCGCTGGGTTTGTGCGATTTCCCGGATCAGTGTTCACCAGCTTAGGGCTGTGGTTTTGTGGCAGGCAGTCACCGGGCAACTTGTGTCACTGGGACACAGTTTCTGTGCAACAAGGGCGGTCCTGAAAACAGACATTGTTTCACTATCAGATGCAGTGTAGTTGTATGGCTGCGTGTTGCTTGTTCTCAGAACCTTAAGGCTTAATGACCCAGTTGAATACGGTCCTCCTATATTCAACAAAAAAGCTGATTTCCCGGAGCAGAAATTCTTCTTTCTTCAGCCAACCAATTAATCATTTGATTGATTTAGAAATCATTTGTCCGTTCATCTGTTTTCCATAACTGCTAATCCAATCAGGCATTCCAGTAAACATGTGGCATGTTTCAGGAAGGACAGGGCAGGGATCGATCTGGAAGGGATGCCAGTCTGTCACAGACAGTCAAGCACTCTGGACCAAACTACATTCATCAAACCCCAAGTTATCTGGTTCAGTGGGAAGAAACCAGAGTGCCCAGACAAGATGATGGAACCCCAACCCAGAGCTGGGAGTGGATCAGATCCCCAACACTGGAGGTGTCAAGCCGTTCTGCTGTCTTTGTATGAAGAAATTATTGTGCAAAATGAAGTCCACAACATTTTTATGGGCAAAGCACAAAATCAAATGAATAGTGATGCGACGATAAGGACTAAATTGAATAATTTATCTTTGAAAATGAATTCAAAGCCACTGGGAGCACACACTGCGGGGAGTAATGGGAGCACTGGGATCCTGAGGCGTTTGTAAAGACGGAGCGCACCCTGTGAGGCCTCCTCTGCTGCTAATTCCTGCTGTTAAGGTCCATTTTCTTGGGAGGGTCACACCACATGCCAAGCTGACAGCCAACCGGCTTCTGACTTTGTGTGCCAGGCAGGTAAGAAAGCCAGTTCATTCACTGGACCAGGGGACCATTTAATCTGAACAATACAGTAGCATTATGGGAAAAAACAAATAATCAAGCAGGACACCCAGGACACAAAGGGCCCTCAATCCCCCAGAATGCTGCAGGGGCAGTGTGTGAGTGCAAAATGGACTAACACATTCCAGTGTACCTGGGCTCTTACTTGACAATTAGCAAACGAAGAATACTTTCATATACAATACTCATCTGAAAATCCTAGTCTAAGCCAAATACTAATGTAATAGCTCAAATTTGACTTGAAAATGTTTAAGACAATATATCTTATACACTACAAAAATACTACAGATATTAGACATGACAGAGCACCTTAAAGACATGCAGCCAGAAGGACATTTTCCTGCTTCAGGGTTTTGGATCCAAATCTATCGGCATTCAGCGTGAACCTCCTCTGTTACAGGGCGACTCTCCATGATGTGACTAATGGGGGAGGAGAGGGAAGCCTAACAAGTGATTCCCAAAGGAACATTTGCTATGTCGACCAGCAAGACAACTTCTTTGCCTTTTATACTGGGGGAAAACTGTTGTTTTAAGAGTTGGGTGTACAGAGTAAATCCCAAAGCACCATACGATTCCTAGAATATCTTTTTCTCCTTTCTGTTATTCTAAAGAAGCTGGGGACACTGGATTCATGCATACTTATGCTCGGCAAGGAACCAATGATGAAAGTACAATCTTAAAACACAAGAAGCAGATGCGTTGCTTTACCTACTCCATCTGTCATGCTTACGGATTTTTCTGTACAGGGGGGTGTTTGCTCCGTCTAATGATGTTGCAAACTGCATGACTGGCTTAACTGGGACAACAGTCTTCGTGTGCCACCGATGACTGGATCAACGATGCTGTTTCCATGGCATCACGGGGCTACCAGACCTTGTGATGGGATCTTAACTAGCCTTTTGTTCAATCTCTGCTATTTTGTTAACTCTAGAAATATATAATCTTTCCTTTGCTTTCAGTGGCACAACTTCCCAGGGAGGGAGATAGAAAATCAGGCCACCAGCTAGGCTTGGAATTGAAAAGCTCTGCCCCTGTGCTCAGAGGAGCTTTATCCTTCTCCCATCACTCATTGTGGCTTCTGTCTGCCCTGGGGCCAGGGGGTCTCTGCCCTGGAGTCTGGGGTCTTCACCCTGGGGGTCACCACCCTGGGGGACTCCTCCTTGGGGCCTGGGATCCCCGCCCTGGAGTCTGTGGTCTTCACCCTGGGGGTCTCCACCCTGGGGGACTCCTCCTTGGGGCCTGGGGTCCCCACCCTGGAGTCTAGGGTCTTCACCCTGGGGGTCTCCACCCTGGGGGACTCCGCCTTGGGGGACTCCGCCTTGGGGCCTGGTATTAGCAAGGTGACCTAAAAATACATATATATGCTTTATGGGACTTCAGTCCTGCTTCTAGGAGCCTGATACAAACTGTCCTAGCAGTGCACTTCACACTTGCACTTAATGTTTCCCATTGCTTTTGAAGGTCACTTGATGTCATCCTACGATTAATGAAAAACCGTCGGATAAGTTAATGGTCATCTCTGGTATTACAGAGTCGCTTCTGCACTTTACAGTATCTGGCAGGTTTCTGGTCATTCCCAGTGTCTCCTGCTTCACTGTATTCTTGTGTACTGCTGTCTTAGAAATTTTGAATCTGGAAGCAACCTGCTGCTCAACATAGCCTTCTGCCAGCAGAACCATGGTTAAGCCAGGATTTAAAAATGCAAATTAGTGTAAAAATTGTGTAAAAAGTCTCTTTTCTTCTACACAGTTGTGTGTATATATGTGTGCATGTGTGTGTGTGTGTATACCTATAGACAAACACACACACACATTTGAATATGTGTGTATTTGTGTGTGTGTATGTATGTATGTATATAAAAAAACATTATTTATTAATTGTGCTGTTGGTTATTTTCTAAAGATGCTGTCCAGGAGGAAAAACAATGAATGGGAGCAGCACATACTTGCCAAATTAGGTCATTTGTAAAGCTTCATTATTCCTAATGACTGTTTGTTCAGGACCTTAAGCGAGCGTTGATTTCGCAGCGCCATCTCCTTCCCAGAACTTCCCATTTTTCAGACAGAATGGCCCCAGTTTATGACACCACATAGGATATTTCTGAGGGCTCCACTTGTAATTCTTAAAGTGAATTTCAGGTCCAGCTTTAAAAGATGGAGCTTCAAATCTGTAGTGTAATTTCATTTTGTAATCAATGCCATAGTCCCCTTGGCAAAATCAAGTCTGACTGCTGCTTTCACTTAATTCCCCATTAATAATAACACAGTGTGAGGCAGTATGTCACTGCTTTTAATCCAGACATAATTTAGTGCCATTGCAAATGGTCCCCCACAGATACAAATGCACAGGTGGATTTGTACTCAAAATGAGTAATATTAATACTTGAGTAGTACCTTGTTATTTACTGCACATAATTCATTTACAAAATGAAACAGGGACGTACAATTCCAGATCTAATATCTCTTCATTTAAAAACAGCCATTAAAACATTGTAAACTCGGATTAATTCTAACTAATGTGTAGTGTGAGATATTGGGGAAAGCGGGTTAAAACATGCTTTTGCCTTCATGCATTATTTTATGGTGTAGGCCAGATACTGGCTTGTCTCTCCCAGTCACAAAGTGGAAGCTCACCTTTGGTTGGAACAGCCTGCTTGTAATCCCCTACAAATAGAGCGTAAGGTCCTTTGACCGCAAGCAAGATGTGAGGCCAAATGTGCTTCTGGCGTGGAGGATACCCATCAGTGCCAGGTGTCATTAAGAAAATGCCAGCAAAATGTAAGCACATAACCGCTTCAGTGTGATCTCAATTAAAGGCAAGGTTTTACTTCACAAAAGGTCACAGCAGATATCTGGTATTTTACAGTCTGTGTGCATTTTGGAAGATTTAGATATATATCCCACGTGTTTATGGTGAGGGAATTATCCAAGTGATTAAATTTAATGCATTTTCCACTTATAATGAAAGCCAAAACATAAGACATATATTTATGTTTCAGTGTCATTTGCAGTATAATTCTGCCCAGGTGCTTCTCTCCTTTCTTTCAGATTGGTTACGGAGCTCATTTACATGTTCACACATGCATTTGGCTGATGCTTTTTTCCACTGTAAAGTCACCAAATGCGGGCAGAGTGAGCCTGATTGTTATCATTGTATTTGGTGACATCCATCTTGAGCTGTCTAACAGGAGCGTTCATACAGGAGCAGAACATCTCACTAGCTTTATTCTCCCACAAAATAGAAGACATCCTTCAGCTTTCTCCAAACTCAGCCACATTCGGTCATGTGACTCCTTTTCTCTGGCCCTGAAAACGTTTGGAGCTGCACTATTATTAATATAAAATATCTTCCAGCTGCTTATCCTGGACAGGGTCATCTGGGTGTGGGGGGCTGTCCCAGAGAGGGGGACTCTCCAGGTGGGATGCCAGTCCATCACAGGGCACACTCACGCAACAGGCCATTTGGAGATGCCAGTCCATGATAGTTTGAAGTCAGTCGAGTTATGATTTTAAAACATGCTACGGAAGAAATGTCTTCCTCACATTTTTATATACGGTGCTTTGGAAAAGTCTTAGGCAGTCAAAGAAAATTATGTTTAAATGATCTTCATGTTGCTGCAAAGCTAATACTATGGCATCATGTCTGTTAAAGTACCTCAAAAGCTAAAGTCACCCCAGTATTTGCAGTAGGCATCCAATATACCACTTTGGCTGATCTAATTAATTAGATGTGGTTTTCATCCAGTTATACAACATGATAAGATATTCTTTGGAGAACAGAAGAAAGAGAGGCTGCATGTTGGCTGATGTGGGGAGAAAGAGAGGCTGCATGTTGCTGATGCGGAGAGAAAGGGAGGCTGCATGTTGCTGATGCGGAGAGAAAGGGAGGTTGCATGTTGGCTGATGCGGGGAGAAAGAGAGGCTGCATGTTGGCTGATGCGGGGAGAAAGAGAGGCTGCATGTTGGCTGATGCGGGGAGAAAGGGAGGCTGCATGTTGCTGATGCGGAGAGAAAGAGAGGCTGCATGTTGCTGACACGGGGAGAAAGAGAGGCTGCATGTTGGCTGATGCAGGGAGGAAGAGAGGCTGCATGTTGCTGATGCGGGGAGAAAGGGAGGCTGCATGTTGGCTGATGCGGGGAGAAAGGGAGGCTGCATGTTGGCTGATGCGGGGAGGAAGAGAGGCTGCATGTTGGCTGATGCGGGGAGGAAGAGAGGCTGCATGTTGGCTGATGCGAGCTAATGCTGCATGTTGGCTGATGCGGGGAGGAATGGAGGCTGCATGTTGGCTGATGCGAGCTAATGCTGCATGTTGGCTGATGCGAGCTAATGCTGCATGCGTTACCTTCGCATCATCATTGTTACATCATCGTCATTGTGTACTAATCCATTATGGTGCTTAATTTTCGCAGCAATACATATGACCCAAAGTATATGGTCATTACTTATTATTTCAATTAAATGTGGAACTTAAATGAACTACTTATACTGTTGAACATATATACTATTTCCTATCAATAAATGATCATTATTATGAGTAATTATAATAAGCTAATGGATTTCCTTTCATGTTCGGGTTCATTTACTCGGGTTCATTACTAAAATTCCGGCATGAACAAATGGATTATTACAGTATTTAATCAATATATCAATTATCAACAAACCAATTAGTGATAAACCAATAATCCTCTTTAAAAAAGGGATTTGCATATATCATTGTGAACAATGGAAACAGATTAAGGAAATGTTACTTATATTTAGCTATTATTATGATATTATATTTAGTTATTATTTTTAATAATACCGAAGTAAATCATGAAAATTTGTGCTGTGTGTTTGTTGTTTTGTTCAAGAAGAATGAGCCTTAAGTCGTCATTGGTTTTGGAAAAGTCAGTGTGAAGACTGTATTGTCGCATGAGTATGACAAAATCCTGAGAAGCAAAAACGTCTTCCAAACTTTGATAATAAGGATGCATAAATGTTAACTGGGCAAACAAGCCCTTTTTGTGATGCAGAATTTCTGCCAGTTAATAAATATGCATCACAAACTGTCTGTGCTGAAGAAGATGCCTTTCCAGTCGGCCCTCTCTTGGCAGCCTTGGCTAATTGCTGTAGGCTGCCTGTAGCTGACTTCAGACATCGGGGGGAACGTCTTAAAGAGCTGGACAGAAACTCACTACATCCTCTATACACCCTGTGAGCAACCAGCAATGACCGTGGCTCAGAACTCATTAGCTGTTCTGGCATGCCGTGTTCTGCCGAGTCAGAGAGGCCGTTTATCAAGCGGCGGGAAGTTCCTGCACTGGCAGCTGGGAGGAATGCGTTCCGCAGGAAGTCACGTTTGCCCAGATACATCTGAAGACGCATAACCTGGAGTACTTTGATATCTGTTAGCCAATTTGCTACGTTACTGCACGGTTGGTTCACAAGAGCAAACTGAAAAGTGAAAAAAGAGAGAGGTTTCCTGCAAACAAAGGATGTATATCGTGATTATTTCAATATATGCAGTGCATCCAAAATCAACCAAAGCAGTAACTGATGTACTTTTAGCTGGCTCCTTTACAGGCGTGTACCAGTATTACTAGTTAATGCATTAAACCCTCACGCAGCTTGTGCCAACCTTCAGCAGCGACTTAAAGACCCTCAGGACACTGCAAAATTACAGCGACAACGAATGGTAGGAGTGAGAAAATCTCTCTCTCCCTCTCTCTCACAGACACACACACACACACACACACACACACAGACACACAGACAGACAGACATACACATACACACACGTGCATGCACACAGGCACAGACACAAATCATATCTATAAAGCACTTTAGACAGGATAGACAGTTTTGTTGAAGAATATAACTACATGGGAGAAGGCAATTATATTTTATCCACTACAAATACCTGAGTAAGCAGCAGGAGGATTTAAATGGTGCGATTGCCCTATGAGAAATGAGGCAGCTACCAGTGCACCTGTTGTGTCTCTTTGATTTGGAGGTGATTCTTCTAAGTGCTATCCTGAAAGACGTGGGGAGACGTGGGCATGCACATCTCTATTGTTGACAGTTAACATTAGCAGAGTATCCGTTTCTGGGCTAAAACTGGCTACCTGGCTATTGCGCAAGACCTAAGCCCCACAACACCCATTGCCATGCATACAAATGCTGGGAAAGATTCTAATTTAATGCTGTAATTCCCAGTCTTCTTTTTTAAATCTGAGCAGGCCGGCTACATGACGTGTTTTATTCCCCCACATGTAACAACGGGGGAACATTCATGACCTTAATAGGCAAGTTGGGGAACAATTTCATAAGAATATCTCCAGGCGGTAGCCAAAACATTTAAATGTATAATGTATAATAATTTAAATAATTAGTAATTTCACAAGTTAAATAATTTATAACATTTTATGAATAATTTTACACTCTATCAATCCATGCATTCCCTAACCCCTAATCCTGGTCAGGGATATGGGGTGGGGGTCTGTAGCCTATTGCAGACATCACAAGGCATAGGGCTGGGGGACACCCTGGACGGGACGCCTGTCCATCACAGGGCACAGGGCTGGGGGGCACCCTGGACGGGATGCCAGTCCATCACAGGGCACAGGGCTGGGGGGCACCCTGGACGGGATGCCAGTACCTCACAGGGCACAGGCTGGGGTACACCCTGGACGGGATGCCAGTCCATCACAGGGCACAGGGCTGGGGGGCACCCTGGATGTTAACACAGGGACCTGCAAACAAATCAGCTACCACACTAACAGCACCTACAAACTAACAGGGGCTGGATGTACACGCAGGGACCCAAACAAGAAACAAACTGGCCTCAATCTATGACAGTAGGGGAGCACAGTTCACTGCTGCACGCTCAGCCCGTTCAGCCACACAGCAGCCTAGGGAGCAGGGGAACATACTAGACTGTGATAGGTAATAAATACAGAGAAGATTGGGATGACCAGCGACACCTGCTGGCCAAACAGCATAACAGTGGATAGAAGAGGACAAGATAAGGAGTGATCCTTACAAGCTAGATGTACATATAAAAATAAAACAACGTACAGTCGAAATGAGCAGTGAAATTTTAAATACAATCATCATTTTCATCATCTTCATCATTGAAGAACACTGGAGCAGCCGTTGGCCTGGCTGCTCTGGCGCAGTTCTGGGGTGTCCTCAGCCATAATACTGACGGTCATTTGGTAACTCCAAGCCAAAGCAAAGCAAATCATTTCTGATTTTTTTTTCACTTTCTTCTTCATTAATCTTATGATTTATTCAGCTCTGACAAGCGATGTTTAAATTATAATTAGTCCATGTGTGGGTCAACACTTGTCTTTGGCCATTGAGCTAATTGGTTGTGTGGAAAAAACAGGTGCTTTCGATTGGAATGATGAATGGGGCAAATTCAAGCAAAACTGCATTTGTCATCTGAGCCATCCTATTCACTGCACACATGTGTGCATGTACACACACACAACACACACACACATATGCACACACAGACTGTACTCATATCTTTGTGGGGACTGTCTATTCATTTTCATGGGCAAAAGCAGAGGTAGGGAACCCTGTTCCCTGGAGAGCCAGTGTGGGTGCGGGTCTCTGGGATGACTTCTCAATCAGCCAGTGACACTGGCTCCTCTGTACTGGAGTTGAGAACCACTGCTTTATCACTGACTGATTGAGAGATCATCCAAAGGACCTGCACCTTCACTGGTCCTGCATGGATCAGGTTCCCCTACCCCAGGGCAACAGCCTAATCCAACAATGACAAACTTAACTCCCTCCCCAGCCCTAACAGTAACCAAACAAAACACGACTTTAGACGTTTTTTGGTTTTTTGGATCGCATATATAGATTTTTTTTTAATAAAATTGAGGTTATCCTTTTGTAGACTGAAAAAATGTCCCCACAAGGTAAAAGATTACAGGTTTTTATCTCATTGTGCGTAAATCTGGTCTCCACAATGTAATAATTACAAAAACGCACGCATGCGCACACACACACACACACACACATGCACACACACGCACACACACACACACACACAGTTTTTAATTATATCTTTATGGGGAACTCTAATCCCAACATAACGACCTTAACCTCTACCCAGCCCCAACCTTAACCATAAGTAACCAAACAAATTATGATTTTTAGCATTTTTTTGATTGCATTCACAGATCTTTGTGGGGACCTGGAAAATGGTCCCCACAATGTCAATAACAGGGCTTTATCAAATTTTGGAGGCCATTTGATCCCTACAATGTAATATAAACATAATCCACATTAATCTGCACGCACACACACACACACACACACACACACATGCCTGATATGGAAGTAGGCCAGATAATACTGGATTGTTTGCTTGTCAGAATCAATATTAACATGAATGACAAAGACAAAGATTCTCAAAAGAAAAGACGTAAAAATGACAGGTGACAGCCAATCACAGGCTGGACATGACAGATGAGTTAACAGCCACAGTCTCCAGGACAGACAGTCCCTGACACACAGAGGAAAACGCACAGCTGTGGGACAGGAAAGCCAAATATAACAATGAAAAAAGAGAGGAATATTGATTCCATTTTTTTAATGTGGTATGTCAGTATAATTTATTGAAAAGAAGTCATTTCTAGCTCTTGCCAAAGTAGAGTTTGTCCGCTGTTACATCCTTTTAATTAGGGTGGACAGAAGATCGAGAAGCCTGACAGTAAGCACCATTTGCCAAATATATTCCGTCACATGGAAAAAAACGTTCATTCTTTGTGACAAATTGCAGGAAAAATTGTAATTCACCCTTCAGAAAAAACATTATAAAGGTAAGCGCTAATTAGCATTTTAAATGAAATCTGTCCGTAAAATCTGAGCTTGACGTACTTTCAGCACTAATTATTATAGTCTCCAGAGGGCTGTTAATATAAAGTAACACAAAAACAAACAAAAAATATATGCAATTCAAGCCCATTGGTTCTCACGATGTTTGACACTTCAGAAGCTGTTACGTAATATCCGCCTTAATTTAAATACCTAGATTTTCCTTAATTACAAAAATGCAAAACAGGGTTATGTTACCTTTCTCTACACTAAAATCCTATGTACAGAAACACTTCTCAAGAGAGAATCTCAAACTGCCTGCTGTCACAGAGTTCACCACATTACTTCATGTCATCATTTTGTTCATGAAAAACTGACACTTAAAGCACTTTTTGCAAATGTTTGTTAAACCTTCATCAGCAATGGCATTCCAGATGACTGACGTTTTTTTTTCTCCTGCCTGACTCCATATCCATTCTGTAATTAGGGTGAAGAGTACCTTACATAGCTCATTTTAAAAAAGACAGTGTGAAATAAACAATAATTTTCACACATTTGAAAAGTTCTTAGGAAGCCAGCCATTGGAGGTACACCAGAATATCACACATCTCAGACGATGGCGCGGTTTGGGCGCCTGGACCACATGTTCTGGACCTATATGAAGAAACCAGCCTTTTACACTTAGATCTGGAGGTGGGAATCAAAACCTAGCACTGAGGGTAAGAGACCACAGTGCTGACGACTGAGCCACCTGTCTCTGTCCCCGACACAGATGCTGGCCTTTTCTCTGCGCTTAATGTCTCACAACAGCACGCTGGCTTTCTCCAGAGAAGAGGCGAAGAATGCAAATGCCTTGCAATTGTATTTTTTGTAATACGAATTTGTATGTTTTATGCTTAAGTGTAAAGGTTAAAGATATATTTTAAAAATCCTGTGTCTACCACCACTTTTAGAAAAAAATGCATTCTCTATGAGTGTTCAGAATGACTACTGGCAGCAGTGTGAAGTGGCTGAATGTGCAGCTTATCCAGATTTTCAGTGTCTCTAAAAGCAGGCTCACAGTAATTGTGCTTTGGAAGGAGCAATTTTTTTAATGACTGCATTTACAAATAAGCAAACAAAAAAAGTAGAAATCTGTTATGAAAGCTGATGCTGGCTTTGTGCACAAACTTGAGGCAGCATCTTTTGTATACATGGAGGATGTTTAAGTGAAATGGAAATTATGAGCAGCTACATCAACAGAACAAAAGATGTCTGTTTACCCTTGAGACTGAGCAATAACCTAGTATATCATTCCTGCTGATATATGGGTTAAATGCTCATTTTATTAAAAATTGTACTCATTATTCACATAATCTAAATCAATAGAAAGATTTTAATGGTTTTACAAGTCACATGTCTTACCCATTACAGGTAGCTTATTTGGCTGCCTTTGCTGTCCTTCATTTGGATGATGTCACACCCCTTCTGCTGTCTCTGGTACATTTAATGGTAGGTTCCCGTGTTACTTGCGGGAGACATACTGACAAAAAGCCACTTCAGATAGTGTAAATGTACTACTGGGGATAACATAGTGGTTTAAGTGCTCCACTAACAGTAACTAATTTCATATATTGTTTGCTTTGAGTAGAATCTAAAATATTAATATTTAATTTTGTCATCTTTCTTCTAACAGCTAAATGCTGGTCAGTGTCTCCTGGATCCTCTCCCAGGCAGCAGAGGGTACAAGGCCGGGGTAACATCCTGAGTGGGATGCCAGGCCATTGCAAGGCACACACACACACACACACACGCACATGTAGGGTAAACATATCCTTATGGGGACCGCTCATTCATTTCAATGGGAAA
>JAODJU010000130.1:14515398-14525532 GCA_026776725.1 Gnathonemus echidnorhynchus
TTTTTTCATAGCAGTCACCGATTTTTATAAAATAGAGTTTTCCCTTATGGGGACCAGGAAACCGGTCCCCATAAGGGTAAAAAAACGGATATTTATCACGTTATGGGGACATTGTGTCCCCATAAGGATAGGTAAACCCGCTCACAGATACACACACACACACACACACACGCACACAGACAGATACACACATACGTGTATATATTGTGAATTGCCTTGAGATACTTGCTGTTTTCACTTAGAAGTAAATACATAATTTATCATCCAAAATGCATTACCATGGAAACCGCTATGAATGTACGCACAATCTTCATGATGGCTACAGATTCAGGAGGTTCTAGCATCATTAATCCATGTATTCCGTGTAAATATATAGCTGTACGTGTGTGTGTGTGTGTTCAGTAATACAGAGAATAGCTGTTTTAGAAGTGTGTGAGGAACACGAGACTGAAGGCCTGATTCCTGCGTGTACTCAGATGTTGGACGCGAGGAAACCTTCGCTGATGCTGCGATGCGAATCTGTCCCAGCTGAATCGATCGGGCAGGAATGTGCTTTTCCAGTAATAGGTGTCACAGCTGAATTTCTGTTCTTGCTTTCATCATGACGTCAACCTTCTGATGCTGGTAAATCACATGACCAGCTGATTTTCCTGTGTTTCCTGTTCTTTATTATAACACACAAGACAGAATGGTTCAGAATGGCAGTTACAGAAAACATTAAACAAATGACACTACCTATGTAATAAAATGGGTCCTATTTTAACGTTCTGAAGCACACAGCACAGTTAATTTAGGGCGTGGCTGCAATGCTAGCTTCACGGTCGAAAAGGGTTGGATTAAGTCTCGTAATTAGCCACTGGTGTGATTGAGGTGTAACATGCTATAAACCAATCAGAGTGCCATCTCCCATTCCCTTTAAGAGCCAGCTACGCTTGCAACTCAGTGGATTGCTATTATAACGGCAGATTTGCTGTTATATGCTTCTCTGCAGAAGAAAGGGATCTTCTCGTGAGCAAAGTGAAAGCATACGAGCAAGCCGTATATGGGAACAGTCGGATCCCACCAAAGCTTTATGAGTAATAATAATAATTACAGTAGGCCCCTGTACCCTCGGGTAATTCCCCAACAATGCACCTGACTCCGCCTCACTTTAAGACAGACACACCCACGGGAGCTCAGATGAGCGTAAGCACATTTGCTGGCAAAGACCCTTCTGTCACGCCTGGCGCCACTTTGCGCCCAGTGTTAGATGGAGCCCTATATCTTATAGTCAAATGGTTACCGTTTACAATGATTATGGCTAAACAAACTCTAGGCCAGGGGTCTCCAACTCCGGTCCTGGAGAGCTACTAACCAGTCGGTTTTCAATCCTACCTGGCTTCTGATGAGCCACACTCCACACTCCAAATACCAGGAGCAGGTGTGGCTCATCAGAAGCCAAGTAGGATAGAAAACCTACTGGATAGTAGCTCTCCAGGACCGGAGTTGGAGACCCCTGCTCTAGGCAATCTATTCCAAACCCAAACTTTTAAATACTAACTCCTAACCCCTAATTCCCACCCTTAACCCACTAACCCCTAATCCCTAACCCTAAAAAGTATTATGTTATTTCTATGAGAGTTCACTCCAGTGCTACTGAACAAGTGCCCACAAATGACCCTCACCAGTCGGCTGCGTAGCCTTGACCTTTCTCTCCATTTCATTGTAATCCAGCTCAATGGACTGAAGCTCAGGTGACTATACAGGCCAAACCATCACTTTCAACTTTCTTTCATCTTCCTCCTTCTGCAAAGGGTTCTGATGGGTACTTTTGACAAGTGCAATACTGGAAATTTAAGCAAAAGTGCTAAAATATAGTGTGTTCAAAAATTGGTATTTATGTTTCACATGTTATGTATATATATATGTGTGTGTGTGTGTGTGTGTGTGTGTGTGTGTGTGTGTGAATAATGTAAGGTGTATTCACATTTCTGTCCAAGAATTAAAATGAAAAGTCTTTGTTGTTTCTCTTGTAATAGTAAAGCAATTTCCTTCTCACAATCTCATCTTCGCACATAGTGGGGGATTAGCAGGTAGATGTAGTGGATCAATGCTTCTGGGGAGTGTATGAACCTGAATAAATCAACAGAGAAATCAAAACTCCCGCTGGGAGGAGGAACGTCAGCAGCTGAAAGAAAAGCTCCGTTGCATCGTGGGGGGGGCGGGGGGAGTCTCAGAACTAGGGCACAGCCCCTTGGCTCATGCCAAGTTTCACTTTGTTTCTGCCTGCGAGCCTCTCTGCCAGTCCCTGCAGGAATACTGCAATCCAGTAGCCAAGCTACCTTTCCCCTTCTTTTTTCAACCCATTTTTTCCAGTTGACTAACTGGATGAAAGCCTGAATCAATCCTTTTCTCTGTCTGCTCAAAGAAACAACCTCCACAGAAAGATGGATACATCACACACAGAATCAAATGACATCTTGGGAGGAAAAGGCCCCACTCACCCCTAAAAACATAAATAAAATAAACTATTTTATATCTGTGTATTAAAGAAATGTATTATTGCAGATAATACAATACAATTTTCATTTTACACATCATAATAAACGAAAAATTTGAATTAATCGATAAATCGATTTCTCACCCAGCTCTACCGAGTCAGATCACAGATATCTATAAATTGTGTTTTTTCTATAAAGGACAACTTACTATGATATCTAGTTACATCAAAAGCATTACCAGTTTTGGGCAACTCTTTTATGAATTAAGATGGAGTACATTTTAATTATCTGAAATAAAACGCTGAAATTTGAGGTGTGCCTGTACCTAAGATTTGTAATATATGCAAATATTTCTGCTATTGTCATTTTTATTCCCACCAATAAACTTCTTTAAAAAAACCCAAAGAAGAACTTATTTTCAAAATGTTAGCCCGCTTAGCTTTTATCATTTCACATTTTGCAGGGAATAAATGTGTGCATTTGTTTTTTCATGTGCACAGTGTAAAGGAGAACATGCTCCTTTGAACTGCGGGCCCTCAATCCACGAGCAGCCGTGGGAGATGAGCTGTTGGGCCCTGCAGAGACGTGACAGATAGCCTTGAATAATGTCTTATTTGTTGATCAGATCCATCAAACCTTCAGTTTGGTTTAATAACATTTCCATCTGTATGACAGGAAGAAATGTACCGTGAAACATAATGTTCACCCAAAAGGAACGGGGATTTTTTTTCTCCTAAAAGTGCTTTTCAATTCTCAAAAATGATAGCCAAGAACTGTAAAAAAAATTACAGAAGGTTCACAGAGCATGTTGTGTTTAACATTAACTATTGTCGCAAATTGTTAGCAATCTGATGATCTGAGAACAATTTTTCTATGTACAGTATAACAGCTTATGAAAGAATGTACCAATAATAATTTATTCATTGGTACAGTTGGTCCTACTGATAAACACAACTAGTTACTGCTGTGCAGGCATCTATTGAGCTTTACTTCCTGTAAGATGTCAAATAATTAACAAATCACAAATAATTTTTTCCATAATTCCTTCTTTTTAGACTAAGTATCTGTCGTATATCTTTGCCTTAATACTGCCCCACATAAATCAGTGTTTTTAATGAAGGACAGGAAGCCTTTCTTCGTGGCAGTTTTGCTTCATGAGATCGTCGCTGTTTTATAGGCATAGGCGTGCAGCCTAAAGAGACGCTGAGCCGTGAGCAAAGGGCCACGTCAGACCTCTTCATTGCTCCTCCAACTCCTTCATACAAGAGCCTATTGCCAACATGGCACACATAGTCAGACCTTAAAATAAATCATGTGAGTTGTAATCAATTAAGGGAATATTTTCTATGGTTGGATTATAGCAATATAACACAAACACAGACAGACACAGTGTTCCATCTTTTTCTCTCAAAATTAAACATTTACACTTAAGAGTCTCCATACGCTTCTTGAGGGATTTTCAGGTTCAATAACTCTTTTTTTGCCTGAGCAAGAATGCCCCAAAAACTTGAAAATATAAAAAATAAATAAATCTTTTTAAGGAAGCATTTGTGGAAATATCTTTACTGTGTCTGAGAAATGGGTTATTTATTTTGCATGACTGATTCAGCAGTTCCCTTAGGCAATTTCACGAGTAAAGTATGATTATTTTTATTGTATTGCTAAATTAAATATTAGTATTTTAATAATAAATGTAATTAATGCTTTGGCGTGAGGCTTGGCTTCCGTGCACCTTGACTCCTGTCTCTGAATTATATGCTCTCACTTTCTCAGTTAGATACCGTGTAATGAATTATATAGCATCACTTCTGTCTTGTTAGTCCCACTATATATGACAGAAAAAAAAAAAAAAAAAAAAAGGAGAGCAAATTCACACTCACACACAGACAGCACTCGGCACATCCCCAATGGCTGTCCGGAAATTTTAATCTGATCTTCTCAGCATGGAGCAAACCCTTGCCATTGGTGAAATGCTGAGAAATATACAGATAAAATGCACTGCCAAGCTTGCTGTTCATTCTGGTGACTCACCTTGTACCCACAGCAAGGAGGACCTAGTCACAGGGCTGGGCAATATGGGCAAAGATTTTAATAAAACCTCAGATTTTTTTAACCTACACTCAGTTTACAATTCTGATTTTGATTTTTTTTAAAGGAAAGACATTATTCAAATAAGTTTCACGTGTTTTTCATGAGTAATACTATATTGATGGGGCTGGGCTACTTTGGTAAGCTACTTTTGGCTTGGTAGCACATATTTTATTTAGCATCTGAACGAACCCACTTTTTTCTGCTGTATCTATGGACATCATGTCTTTGGTGATATGAAACGTCACTTCTTTCTTGTTGTCATGTGGAATGTCAGGTGAAAAGGTTGCCGCTACTGTTACCTGCTTTATAGCTGACGATCAAGGCTGCTGCTGGAATGGACACTCAGCTGCGTGCGTCTGTCTGAAATGCTGAAATAGGTTTGTTGTGGTTTGATTTGTTCTGTGTCAGACTTTGCATAACCAAACCACTTGCAAACGACACTGGCAGTGTTCGAGACGAGTTCCTCTTTTGTTGACATGTGGGCAGCCGTCTTGCTCTGTTTGTTGGTGTTTGTTGTTTTTTATATATACATATAAGAAATATTCTGGGAACTTGGTGGGCTCCATTAGCCAGTTTAAATTAATTAGCCAGTTTAAATTAATTAGCCAGTTTAAAGTGAATCACAATTTTCATTTTACACATCATAATAAACGAAAAATTTGAATTAATCGATAAATCGATTTCTCACTCAGCTCTACCGAGTCAGATCACAGATATCTCACAAAGCATGGGTGCTGCCCTAATGAACTGTATCCAAGACGGATGAGTCCCGATATCATTCATAAATAACCCTACTTTATATAACTGGCTTTTCACCACTGGGCCAAATCACAAAAAACGAAATTCAAGGCCAGCTCATGAGTGAAACTTTAACAAAAAAATACGGTCTGGTAAACAGACTGCTTGAGGAACATGAATTGCTAATAAATAAATTATCAATTGAAGGATGGCTGGATGGATGATTTTTTAAAATATTATCCAGAGATACCTAAACAACTTGTGCTGCCTGACAGAAGTGAGATTACATCACAAATGGGTCTAAGCAGGATTTCAGCTTTCGTCTTCCATAAGTACTGCTTCAGCGCAGGGTTGTATTCAGCCTAGAGCTAATCCCAGGTAGCCAATAGCGCAAAATGCATTTTAGGGCAAACACTCGTGAACTAGCTATAATTTAGAGTCAGAAATTCATCTAAATGCATTTTTTGAACAATGGGAGGAAACCGTATTATCTGGAGAAAATGTGCACTGTGATACTCTGCACATGCAGCAGACAGTGACAGTCCAGCCCATAGCCCTAGAGGTGTGAGGCCATAACGCTACCAATCTTGTTATACCACAGTCATATAGTTATATATTTGGCAGCTTTATAAAATAAATTCAGAATTCTCTGAAAGTATCACTAAGGCTCGTGTTCTTGCATGATTCAAAACTCTTGTAGAGACTTTCTATCACTGGCCATTTCTGTTTCGGATTCCATACTGAACACTTAATAACTCCATTGGATTCCATACTGAACACTTAATAACTCCATTGGATTCCATACTGAACACTTAATAACTCCATTGAATTCCATACTGAACACTTAACTCGAAATAGCATGCGGGTTTATCTCGTGCACAGACCGCTGAAGTAAATCAGCTTAACAAGGTCTCAGAACAGAGCACTGCTTTTGTATCCGACTTATTCATATGTGTGCTGCAAATGTTTTTGGTCAATGTACAGAATGAAATACATCTGTCTATATTCAGGAGTCAGATCTCTCCAACTCTAGTTTAGATTGCAGCTGTCCAGACTCTCATGATTTTCTGAATCACTATTCTCTCACTACGGATGGACTACCAAGCGGATCATTTGTAAAATAAAGCAAAAATTTGTTTTCTTTTTCACATTATCTGACATATTTCCATATATCCATCACACTGGCTTTGGTTTTATGACGCTTCCATTAAAATATGTTACCATTCACTGAATGTTTACTTTTGCAAACTGTGCTAATGTAAACTTCACACAAGCTGTGAATTTTCATTACCTGAATATATCTACACATTTTACCTTGACTGCACCTCTTAGTTCATTGACCTGGACAAAAAATATCAAGGGATTTGGCAGAACCAGCTCTGGGGGGCTTGGAGCATGAACACAGTCTGCTGTGGACGTGGCCCAGACTCAGAAATCACACCACGGTCTTCCATGATAGCAGAAAGCAGGCGGGAGTATATTGTTTTCCTGGAGTCCATCCATCACTGCAGGGCTGTGGTGCTGTACTGTGTATTTATAATAAAACAGGATGGTGCATTTTATCCCGAAATTAACTCTGATTACATGTTCAGAAGGGCTGTGCAGACATAAGTATATCTGGCATTTTAACACATTAAACACAGACATATAATTCTAATTTTTACGTGTGATATTTTTCAGAAATGATCTCCATGCACTATCTGAGACAGTCTATAAAGAACACAAAGAGCAGGCAGAGGGCTGCAGGTAGAAAGCAGCACCGTTCTTTAAGGCTGATGGATGTGCTGGACCATCTACACTTCTCTTAACTGTTTTTGTCTTCCTTTGCCAAGGCGTGCAAAAAAAGGAATAATGGATTAAATAAAATAATGGTATAATAAATTGACCATCTTGAGACAATGCAAATTGTTTTACCCGACAGCTAATATATCACATTAATTGCCAAAGCTCTACAAAATTATACCTTTTGAACAACACCTCTAACTTGATTTATTTGCCCTTACCATTAACAAAATTCGACAAGCCTAAAGAATGCCTCTGCATCTTGTATTTCAGGCACACAGTTAGTTTCGTGCTAAATTTGAGACAACCGTTTCTTTTGTTTGGCAACCTGAAAGTCAACATAAATCTGTGTAGGAACTACTGTGACTCAACAAACAAAGGCACCTGTAAGTCTGTATCTATCTCAGACTACAATGCATGTGTGAGCAACATGGGAATACTTAGAAATTCTGAGCCCACTGATGAAACGTCACCTTGGGCCCAATTCTATGTGTAATGTCACGTATTCAAGGACCCTTGTTAAGTGGGGTGTATGTGTGTGCGTGTAGACACTATACTGCCAAAACTATTGGGACACCCCTCCAAATCATGGAATTCAGGTGGTCCAGTCACTTCCACAAACATTTGTGAAAGAATGGGTCACTCTCAGGAGCTCAGTGAATTCAAGCGTGGTACCGTGATTGGATGCCACCTGTGCAATAAGTCCATTTGTGAAATTTCCTCGCTACTAAGTATTCCACGGTCAGCTGTTAGTGGTAAAATAACAAAGTGGAAGAAACTCAGCAACTCAGCCATGAAGTCGTTGGCCATGTAAAATCACAGAGCGGAGACGACGCATGTTGAGGCGCACAGTGTGCAGAAGTCAGCAACCGTCTGCAGAGTCAATAGCTACAGACCTCCAAACTTCATGTGGCCTTCAGATTGGCTCAAGAATAATGCGTAGAGAACTTCATGGAATGGGTTTCCATGGCCAAGCAGCTGCATCCAAGCCTTACATCACCAAGTGCAGTGCAAAGCGTCAGATGCAGTGGTGTAAAGTGCACCGCCACTGGATTCTAGAGCAGTGGAGATGTGTTCTCTGGAGTGACGAATCACGCTTCTCTGTCTGGTAATCCGATGGACGAGTCTGGGTTTGGCAGTTGCCAGGAGAACGGTACTTGACTGACTGCATTGTGCCAAGTGTAAAGTTTGGGGGAGGGGGGATTATGGTGTGGGGTTGTTTTTCAGGGGTTGGGCTTGGCCCCTTAGTTCCAGTGAAATGAACTCTTAATGATGCAGCATTCAAAGCCATTTTGGACAATTTCATGCTCCCAACTTTGTGGGAACAGTTTGGGGATGGACCCTTCCTGTTCCAACATGACTGTGCACCAGTGCACAAAGCAAGGTCCATAAGGACATGGATGAGCGAGTCTGGTGTGAAGAAGCTTGACTGGCCTGCACAGAGCCCTGACCTCAACCCGACAGAACACCTTTGGGATGATTCAAAATGGAGACTGTGGGCCAGGCCTTCTTGTCCAACATCAATGCCTGACCTCATAAATGCTCTCCTGGAAGGATGATCAAAAATTCCCATAAACACACTCCTAAACCTTGTGGACAGCCTTCCCAGAAGAGTCGAAGCTGTTATAGCTGCAAAGGGTGGGGCAACTCCATATTAAAGCATATGTATTAAGAACGGGATGTCATTAAAGTTCACGTGTGTGTAAAGGCAGGTGTCCCAATACTTTTGGCAATATAGTGTATATTTACCAACAGTGCACAGATGTTTGACCATAATTGGAAGCATACCATTGCAAGTGGAACCAGTTTTAACATATTATACTGAGATGTGAGACACTTGAAGATTGACAACTGGCAACAAGTGATTTATACCAATGCATGGCCAATCAGCACTAAATACACCACATCTCTTTGAGTGACCTAGCCTTTGAAAAGAAAGCAAATAACTTAACAAAAAGGACATCGGAGGAGAACATAAGGCGAGCAGAGAAATTCTTAGAAGAGAGATAAGTGGCAGCTTCCCCAGCTGTAAACCAAATAAACTAATTAAAATTAATTGATAAAATATCACATTTTATAGTTTCACATTTAAAGTACATCCTGGTATTTTTGCACTGTAATGTGTAGAGCAAATAAATGCATGGATCATACATAATAACTTATCATTGTGCTGATAAAAGTGGAAATGCAGCCTTGTGTTCTTCCAGGGGACGGCCGTAATGCTGCCTAATGCAGAAGACGGGTCACACTCTCTGAGCCTCAACGGGGGAAGACAGGCCGGCATTTTACTTACAGTTTCACGGATTGCAGTGATACCATCGGTACTCTGTTTAATTAAAGTTAATAAAATCATTCTTCTCTTGCTTATTATATTGCATATAATTATATTTTAACAATAAATACAGTGCAAAATGGATCTATGTCTCCAGGGCAAAAGCACCAACCCAAGGTAACAGACAACATAAGCTTTATTAAACAACCCAAGTAGATACTACTACTTTTATATTCTCATCTTTTTTGCTTTAAAGAAATATATTTTTATATTTTTATTTTGGAGAATTATGGCATCAAATATTTCACTACTTCACACTGAATAGAAAATGGAACGCAGTAAACAGAAATTTAGAAAGTTATGTCTTGGATTGACTACAAAATACGGCTATTAACTTATAAAGCACTGAATGGCCTTGCACCAGAATGCCTTAGAGATCTACTGGCCTCATACAGCCCTCCTCGCTTTCTTCGATCTCACGGAGCAGGATATCTATTAGTACCAAGGGTAGATAGAACTACGGCAGGCTGCAGAGCTTTCTCTTACAGAGCTCCAAAGCTGTGGAATAGTCTCCCAGTGGATGTGAGGGATTCAGGCTCACTCTCAATGTTCAAGTCTAGACTAAAAACACACCTGTTTAGTTTAGCCTATAGGGACACTAGTTCTAGCTCTAGGTAACTGTTCACTCCCATTTAGACCTATAGTGTGAGGTGTAGAGCTGGGTGGGGATCGGTGCCATTGGCTTTGGATGAACTGACCTGTCAGTCTGTC
>JAODJU010000130.1:14546041-14574553 GCA_026776725.1 Gnathonemus echidnorhynchus
GCTCTATCACCTTCATGGCTCCACCTCCCTCACGCCTCCCACACCCTCACAGCTCTATCACCTTCATGGCTCCACCTCCCTCACGCCTCCCACACCCTTTCACGGCACTGTCGCCCTCACAGCTCTGCTGTCGCATGTATCCTTCTCTAATGTGGATTCTCTGTGTGGAGCAGTGAGTAAACGCTGTTTGTGCAGAGGCTCAGTGGGATAACAAATACAGCTTAACTGTTAGCGGTCTGACGGGTGCAGTTTCACTGCAGAGGGGGGGTTAGGTTACCTGAATTCTGTTATTCCAGGTGTTTGTCTTTACTTACATAGCTATTTGAGGATTTATGGCAACTTCCGCGCCTCCTCCTGTTTCTTTGCCGTCGTCGTCATGCCTTCATCTGCTCGGCTCCACAATATGATCTATAGTTACAGGGAATAAAAGTGTCAGGAAGCAGCTGTATGTGGCAGAAACTTTTTAAAATTCCAAACCAAACCAAAACCAAGAATCGCTACCAAAATTATTTGCAAGCATAGGAATCACTTTCATCTGTGCATTTTGATCTATTGGTTATTATATTTTTCTTCATGCAAGAAAATGTTTAACAAGAAGAGGCATTTTTTTAAAGCTTTCAGCGACAACTCCATAATGAAATGTAACCTTTTCTAATGCTCAAAGGCATGTAAACAGTACCAGCCGATGTTTACTCTCTGACCACGAGCCTCTGATGTTGTGGTGCGGAGCTTTGTCTGAATATTCAAGTGGCCCAAAGGATGAGGCGTTGCTGTCGTTTGGCATGAAAGGCTGACATGCAGACAGACCCCCCCCCACACACACACACACACAGAGACACACCCAAACACACACACACACAGACAGAACTCACAGACGGATGGCAGTGCATCCAGGAGGAGTCAGTCTCAAATGAGTTTTTCTTGTTTGTTTCCATGTTTTTTTTCCCTGCGATGACGGAAGAAGGACGGGCTCAGCTTTGTTGTGGTGGGCCTTCTCTCCGTGGAGCTTAACCCGGAATAAGAGGTGCGTTCTGTACCTGTCAGAGAGGGCTTCCCCATGTGCCACAGCCACCTGTTGTTTTCCTCCTCGCAGTCACTGAGGAGCTGAGATGGGCCACAGCTGACAGGCATCTAACAGTAGCGAGAGCAGAGCCTCCACCCGACTATGTTAGTGGCCAACTGCCAGTTCGCTTTAGAAGACTTTCTACCTCAGAGGAACTTTAAACATGTTTATTGTGTAGCGCTAGTTTTACTCATATTGCATGGTGCCACTCAGAATATTTTAACCATGTAGCACAGAAGGGGAGATTTGAAAGAAAAAGGCTAATGATTTCAAAGCAGTTTCGGTAACACCTCATATCCTGCGGCTAGAATTAAAGTAAAATCATAGTGAAATTGTGCAAAAAAAGATGTGAACCAGAAGCTCACATTTTATGTACCCTGGAGAGAATGTCCATGAACATTATCATAAAGATGCCAGAAGATGCCATAACATATTCAAGCATTATTTATTAACTTAAAATAGCAAGCGCATGAGATGACAGAGGGGAGAGAATAGAGGAAATGGCAAAACAAGCTAATGGATTTCAGCACAAAGCAACACAGGAACTCCTAATGGTTTTTATAGCACCGTCTTGGTGGAAAGTACTGAACTGACTGTTCTCTAGTAATAATCTGATAACTGCTTTGAAATGAAAGTTGGAAGAAAGTATGTTTGCAAAGACAGGACGGTTATAAGCTTTACATCATGACAAGTCGCTGTGCTACTTAAGATTAGAGAATCTCTTACAGTGGAAGCAAGACGAAACTTTTTTGTCAGTCTAAAAGTATTTATAAAGTATTTTATTACCTATTTATAAGACTTGTATTAATCTACAGTAGCAGAGATTTCCAATTATATTGTGTAAACTCTAAAGGGTCAGTTTTTTATGATTCTGAAAAGACTCCATTATTTATTGATTATAAAACAGAAGCTGAACAGCAGCTGAACAGTGTCTAAACATTAATGGTTACGGGAAACATTCAGATTTCACAAGATAAGTCCAGTTTGTATTTTGTCTATGTGAGCTAAAACATGGAAATTTGTAAAGGACAAAAAGTGTTATGATGGATAAAAACATAATCCCAAACATCCACACCCTCAGTCAGTCCTGTGTTTAAAAATCTGTCCTCTGCCATGACTAACAAAGAACTTTCAGTTATGACTGATGCACAGAGTCAGTGTCTGAAAGGCAGAACTCTCCGGAAACCTGCCTCCTGCTACCTGGCAACAGATGGAACTACCTTTGTAAGAAATTCCCTCCTCTTTGTGTGTAGCAGAAAATGATATGCAAATGACCAGGGTTCTGTGGAACAACTTTGGATGGTTCTGTACCCAATCAGCCAGAGATCAAGGAGCCAAGAAGGAGTGGGATTTCTTCAAAATGCACCTGGTATTATATGCTTTAATAGTTATTTTCCAAGGGGGATTTGTAATGAGATACCATCTTAAGCTCTGGTTGCGAGCTTCCAAATAAAATGATATATGTACATGAATGTATACCAGCTTTCCAGACATTGAATTGAGAATAGATCTTTTAATTTTTGAGATCAATATTGAGAATAGATGTATCAATATTTGGCATCCAAGAATTCAACAACTGATTTTTAGATTTTCTAAAATATAAATAACACAAATTAATTTCAGTAATTTCATGAGTTTACATCTGTTACTCATAAAATTATCAAACATAAAATAGTAATTACAAGACAAAATTTTAAGCCTGATTTTAAACAGCATCTTTAAAATGAGACAAACCTTGAGCATACACAGATAATGAGAATGAAATGGCTTGTTATTTTGAATTTCTCATTGCCGATTACAATGACTGATGTACATTTTAGCATATGTAAATGCCTGGCATTAGAAAGACCAGAGCATGCTTGAGTGGGAATGAAAGTAAACGCAATGTGATCCAGATGGAACAGACAAATTCTGATGGGCCCATGGCAAATGGTACAGCAACGTGATCTGCATTAATCCAATGTAACTGACAAAACAGTCTATAAATACATCGTGGCCCACAGTAATTACCTCTTCCATTAAAAGAGAGCTGGCAGGAAAGTAATCAGGTTTTCCTTCGGCAAAATAGGTAATTGTGAAATGGCTTCGTAATGCTGTTGCTTTTCTCAGCAACCAGCACGCTGCCGAGTGCCGGCTGAGGGCTGCAGCCCAAGCTCCGTTTCTGGCACCTGGAGCTGTAATGGTACCTCTGCAGTCATCGCCATAGAGACACACCCTGACTGAAAGAGCCTCTGAACATGGCCACACCCCCAGCGGGACAGGAACCACGTCATGCACATGCTATCACATTTGTTATGGATTCATAAGAATGCACTTAGCTAGGTGATGTTAAAAATGCTTCCAGCACCTTCCGTCCACGTGTCTCCTAAATGATTATAAAGCGCACGGTTGTGCTGCTTCGACTTTTAGTCTATTTCAAATGAATTTGCAGTGTCAAACTATATTTATGATTCTCAAAGTACACATCATAGGAAGATCCTTCTTTACAAATAAATACAGTATGTAGGTTCAACTCTACACTGTAAATGAGTTACAATGAAACAACAAACATTCTAAAATGATTTGAAAGAAAAAAATTCAGACTATTTTAGCTGTATTAAAATGAAACCACTGACTCGTGTTTACATAATTTCTACTCTGTTAGAAGGCACCTTTTGAAGTTTCCTTGGTCCAGCACCTTTGACCTCACAGAAAGATGGAACGAGTCCACATTTCCTGAGGCGAGCAGCAGCATCTCCCTCGTCTGGCTACAATTTATTTACCAGCATTTTGTGATTCAGCCAAGCTGCTTGATGGAGATATATATTGTTTATGTAAACAACATCAAATCCATCTTACAGGTTTATGACCAGGGCTGCAACAAATATGCAACAGGAGCCAGAAGGACTATAACATTTAATAAAAGGGTTGTTTTTTAAGTTTTGTTGTGCAAAATTAGAAAATGATGCAATACTTGAAAGGTTTGTGGTATAATCCATTGTTATAAATGAGCTGTGTTAACTGGATGCTAAATATGGCATATATTTAAAATGGTTGGTATTTATAAAATAAACAAATAAATAAGAGTAGCAACCTCAAGGTGTTTTGATTTAGGCATCCGTTAAACAAAGAAGTGTACACGTAAAATGTTAGGCATCCGTTAAACAAAGAAGTGTACACGTAAAAGAGTAATTGTGATTGTAATCCCTAATACTCACTGCAACGCTGCACTGAATGAGGGGATGATGAATGAATGGATGGAGTTCCGACACTGTGAATCATCATTTAGAACTATTTTTTTACATGACATGCCTGCGTCAATATAATTTGTAGATGTCATTGTTATTTAAAGTTAATGCAAATGGTAAAAAAGTTTTTACGCCCTTTCTGACTTGTGGAAAGGGGACCACGGAAGTAGGGCTACCTTTCTCAAAACATCAGTAAACAAACCGATATCCACCAGAAAAGCACGACATAAACAATTAAGGTTGCAGAAGCATGGGAGAGGCGGTGACCTGTGTCAGGATAATTTGTCAGTAATTTCTTCTTTGGTGGTGGATTTGTTCTGTATTTTTCTGCAGCCTAGTTTCCTTCATTTAAGAAAAATAGATTCTGTCTGTTGTACAGTATTTCATCTTTTTCGGCTGCCAGATAGTTGAAGAATGTGGAAAAAAAAATAATAATCGCAACTCACGGGCATCTCCATCTCTGCTGGTAACGGAGTTCCCTGGGTAAAACACGACTTGTTACCGGGGACAGTTTGAATCTCGGTGACAGGGTAATTCCGGGACTGCGAATCGCGCTCATTGCTCGCTGAGGTGGAAATGCGGCGCGCCGCGGCTTGTCAGGCCGTGTCAGAGGCGCAGTGACACGCCGGCGCCTTACAGGACATCAAAGCGCCGTGGATAACGAGGCGCAGGTTTGGCACTCGCCGTCAGCCGCTCGGAGAGGAAGATGCGCCGTCATCGTCCGCAGCGCCTGAAGGAGACCGTGGCAATCCGGCGAGACTGGGGGCGGTGGGGGGGGGAGACCCACAGATCATGCTTACGTTACAGTTCCGAAGTGATGCTCCTAGTGACGTGATAGCTCATAGACATTATCGAGCTTCACCCTTTGCTGCTGCATTGAAAAACCAGTTATTATAAAAAATATAAAAATAACAAATTTATATTTCAGTGCCATTATCCATGCTGTGCAATGGGGTGACACCTCAATAAGACTTTTCCTCTGCCTCACAATGACCTTGTACGGAAGAGTGGATGGATGGATGGACGGACGGACGGATGGATGGATGGATGGATGGATGCATGGGCGTCGCCACCATTAAATCTGAGGGAGACGTCTCCCCCTCACATTTCATAATCATTCGTTTGCCCCCCCCAAGATTTAACATAAAATAATAATTAACCCAGCACTGTTTCTATTGCTTCGCCAAAGAATCCATTCCACTTGATCGATATGAGAATACACACACCACTGAAAGACCACTCCTGGATTTGCAGGAAATGGCATCTAAGTCATTAAAAATTTCTGGGGGAGGGGCCCCAGGGGCCCCCCCCCCCCCATCACACACACACACACACATTCAAAATGCTTCTGACGCCCTTGGATGGATGGATGGATCTCATTGCACACAGTTACCGTTAGTTAAAATGTTTCTGCAAATGTTTAGTAGGCTATATGATTGTTATGAACGATTGTTAGGAACGATGTCATAGATCATACACAAAGGTCATTTCAATCATCCGAATGCAGAAATAGCAGCAGCATTCATCTTCTGACAAAAACTTAAAATCAATATCTAATCTTTAGGTTTTTACATTTGGTGTGTGGTTTTAATCATGAAATGAGTACCAGTAATATGTTATATGTTAATATTAATAATATACATCACAAATTGTAATACCAAGTGATAAAGTATGCCCGAATAGACTGCAGTTTTTGCAGAACAGAAATGCAATTCTTGCACATCCATTCTAGTTCATTTTTGTTCTTCAAAAGTGTTAGTTAATTCTTATATGTTGCTGCTTTGAGAGACAGAATATTTTAACACATGCAAATCTGCATCCTGCTGTTGATTTTTGTAGAACTTTCTGCTTTACTTATTTGGTACAGTTGACTTTATTCCTATCACTCGACATTTTAAATTGAAATGTAGATTTCATTGCAGTTGTCCTCTCCAAATGGGTGTTAGTAGGTACTGATGCCAATCAGCCTTTTCTCCTGTCTCCTGTAAGAACTTTTATTTAGACGGTTAATTGCAATTATTCTGAAACTTTTACCAGTCTTTATTTCTTTTGAAATCAAAACCATATGAGTACCTTTGCACTGCTAGAGCTGCTCTCTTAACTTAGGTATCACTTATTGATGGGCTCCCTAAGTCCCTGACTCATTACTTTGCAGAGAGATTATCTGCCACTGGTGGATATCTGGTAATATTATTTCATTATAAATTGTTCAGCACTCTTGATCTTTATGCACTTTCTTTTCCTAAATTAGGGCGCAGAAGACAGACCATTCACTTTCCAAGTGTTCCTCCCCTTGCATGTCTGGAAGGAGATTTGTGGGAATCATAAGTGCAACTCCCTGAATTGCAGGGTCGTTGCTCTTCTTGAGCTCACCTGCAGCAAACTGATAGATTTATTTTCAGCACTAAAGTACCCACCCAGAGATAAACAGAAATATAATTTGCACTTAGTTTCCACCAATAATAATTCAGCGCAATGAGAAAAATGTATTCAATAGATGAAATTCACGAAAGATAAATAAAAAAAATGCCCAAGGGGCTGCATCTCCGTGTGCCAAAAGTGCATGTTAAATGGTTTGTTTATTGCATAAATATTAAGAAACACAGAATTGTGGGTAGCACTGTAGATTCGCACCTGCAGGGCTGTGGGTTTGATTCCCATCCAGCTCTCTGTATGTCACGTGTGCATGTTCTCCAGCTGTTTGGGGGGGGGGGGGGGTTCCTCTGGATACTCAATATTCTGCCATATCCCAAAAACATTTGGTGTATGAGGCTTTTCTAAATGACTGTGCAGTATTGAGTGTGTGTGTGTGTGTGTGTAGTATCTGATGGAATGACATGTCCAGCATATACCATACTGTTCGACCAGTGCTCCCTGGGATCAGACTCAAATTCATTGTAACTCCATACTGGAAAAGGAGATATGGAAAAACCATGGATGGGATAACGCCTGGTCCAGGCGGGATTGGGACGAGAGTCACTTGACGCGGGAATGGCGTGATGGAAAGGGATTTTATTTCAGGATGCAAACAGGACAAAAACAAAGAACGGGGCATTTATTGAGAGAGAGATGAGAAACAGACAAACAAATCCAAAAGTTGGGTCGGGTCATGGCAGGAGTGCAGGAACTCTCAGGGGTCATGCTCTGGTTTGCTGGTAAATGAAAAACATATCAATGATGGATTGGCATCCCATGCTGGGCTATTCCCAGCCTTGTGCCTGCTGGTTCTGAGGTTTGGCTTAGGACTTCCTATAGGACAAGCACTACAGAAGATGAATGAATGAATGTTACTGTTATCTTACTGGATGGTTATAAGGACACAGATTTGTTTCCCCAACCTCGACAGGCCATCATGTACTTTTTAAGTTTCACCACCAGCTCACTTTATGAATTTCTGAACTTAATTAGTTTAATAACTAGATGAGGTAGACCTCCTGATTTACCAAACAGGTATGCTGAGGTAGACCTCCTGATTTACCGAACAGGTATGCTGAGGTAGACCTCCTGATTTACCGAACAGGTATGCTGAGGTAGACCTCCTGATTTACCAAACAGGTATGCTAGAAGATGAGACGACATCCAACCTTTATTGGATGGGTACCGGGGTGACTTGAGGAGAGGTTTTCAAATGGTCAGACTATCATTCTTTTCATAGTTTTACACCGACATAGTCTCACTTTTATGTAATTTGCACAAGAGGGGACAATGAGGATAAAAGGGAATAAGTCTAGTGTCCTACCCCCCCGACCCCCCCAGCTGCAGCCGCACTGGTGGTCTACAGAAGATGTTTCACTGTGATTTGGCTCTCCACACGGCTATCTAGAGGGACATTCTAACCTGTTTTAGATTAATAGATTTGTAATACTTATTAACAACAGAAAAAGGCAGCAGATGATGATTTCACATTACTGCTGAAAGGAAACTCTCCAATCTGAGACTTTTATAACTCGAGTATTGTAGCACGGATATGTCCCCTCTCCCACTCAAGTCTAATCAACACACGCCTCCCCAACTTGTAGATATTTATGCTAATTGAGACATTATTTCACAAAAAGCCTGGTTCAGCAGGTCAGAGCCCTGGTTCAGCAGGTCAGAGCCCAGGTTCAGCAGGTCAGAGCCCTGGTTCAGCAGGTCAGAGCCCAGCTCCAGCGGCTGCCAGAGACACCGAGTGTCATTATCTTCTCGCTGTTGGTGCCCCTGGAAAATAAAGACAATCTCAGCAGTGAGCATCATTCCCCCGTGTTGCCATCTTCTCAGTGGATATAATATATGATGTACAAAGAATTATTTGAATATAATGCAAATTTTATATACTGTATACAAAATTGAATACATATGTATGTGTGTGTGTGTGTCTATATATATATATATATATATATATATTTATATATGGTTTATATATATATAGAAGGTGTTTTCTCCAGGTACTCCGGTCCCCCCTTCACCCCTACAATCCAAAAACATGCTGAGGTTAATTGGAGTTACCAGGTTGTCCGTAGGTGTGCCTGTCTGCTGTGAGTGTAGGGTCTGTGAGTGAATGGCCTGTGAGTGAATGGTCTGTGAGTGTATGGTCTGTGAGTGAATGGTCTGTGAGTGTATGGTCTGTGAGTGAATGGTCTGTGAGTGAATGGTCTGTGATGGGTTGGCACCCTGTCCTGCTTTGCTCCCTGCCTTGTAGCTTTGGCGTCTGAGATAGGATCCGGACCCCCAGTGACCCTGAATAGGATAAGCGGTTACAGAAAATGGATGGATGGATATAATATAAATTATACATATAATATTTGACATTGCTTAGTTTATTCTATGTCCATTGATTTCCACTTTGCTTTGGTTTTGCCATCCTCACTAAAATGCCCCATTTTACATCCTTTTTACTGCATGCTCTGCCATTGTGCACCACAACTGTTTTAAATGCTAATTATAAATTCACCTGAGCCCATCCTATGAGCGAGAACTGTGCTTATACTGAATCTGTTGTTCTAACCCCTGTACCTAATATCACTGCAATGTACACCCTGTAATATATTTAAAACACCATTATATTGTAACATTGCCCAGAGACTGATACAGTCAACACATATTTCGTCTAGGAAAGCACACAATACTCAGCAACATTAAAATAAAGAATATAATCATAAATAGACTATATATTTGTTCTGAAATAAATGTGCTCAAAATACCAGCAATTAACATAATAATTGATTCAAAGGGAACATGGCATGTACAGTATGCATATCAAATACACACACATACATGCTGCATGTATACTGTATATACGTGTATAGATAGGCTGGACTCTTGATGGACAGCTAAGCACTGCCGCTAGTCAGGATCTCCAGATACTTATTGGCAGGTCACTGAAGGAGCATTGATGTACGCACCATTGATAAGTCCTGCAGACAGAGGAGAAAAATTCAAGCAACGAACTCGGACTGCACAGGGGTTCAAATGCAACTTAACTCTCCCTTCTACAGCTGCCTTAGACAGAAAATCTATGCTACCGACCAACAGGGAATAAATGAGTAAAGCCAATCAAGCAGCCTCTAAAGAAGCATTCATTAAATCGCCATGGATTGTTTAGGATCGGAAGGCACTGGCCTGTACAGCAGCTGCAGGCCTTTTGTCGTCTTTGTGTTTAATTAAACAATCCATCGCATGAGCTGCAATGGTGCAATAAATGAGCAGCCTATAACAGGATGGTGTCCGACATTTATGGTCTTCTTTATTGTTATTATGAATAAGTGGTGTGATTCAGGGTGGCTTTGGACAGTATGCCAGGCTCACTCTAACTGGGCTCTGGGATCGATTCTTTACCTGGCCTGGTTTGAATGGTATCATGTATCTAAGTACTTCAGTTTCTCCTCACTGCTGGATCGACTGGTATCTCCAGATGGGGTGTCTGTGGCCTATCATGTGTTGCCATCCCATCACAAGCATCCAATGCCATGAAGCCCATATTTCCCAGGACAGTCACTGGATTAGCAGTATAGAGAATGTATAGATTATGATACAGTACAGGGCACAACAAGGAGACTGGATGAAATCTGTCCAGTGCAGGATGCCTATTCATGAAAGATAATTTAGATGTCTTGTACTGGATGTTTCAGACTGCAGGAGGAACCTGGAGTACCCAGAGCGATCCACCACAATGCAGAGAGAACATGGAACCTCCACACACAGCGCGAGCCCCTCAGGCACCATGACGATTGGGCAATGGAGAACACGCAACCACCGCACACAGCCAAACCCCACAGGCACCATGACGATTGGGCAATGGAGAACACGCAACCACCGCACACAGCCGAACCCCACAGGCACCATGACGATTGGGCAATGGAGAACACGCAACCGCCGCACGCAGCCGAACCACTGAATTCAGAAGGTTCCAACAACTAAAAAGCAGTCACATGTTTGCTTGATAAGTTTTTAAAAATCACAGTGATGAGTAGAGGTACATCGGAATAATTCTCTTTGCCTACCCCATCTCATTCTCCATAGTGCCATTGGAGATGGTGGTGATGGGCCTTGCTCAGGAACATGTGACTATACAGAAGAGACCAGGGCTCAAGCCAGCAAGCTTCTAATGACAGACACGGAGGCTTGGCCCACTGACCTACACACCATTCCCCCATACTGTATGTATTCATGCTTTTGTTTACTTTAAGAAAAAAAGCCATTTGAGCTTTCTTTCACATATAGATTTTAATTTTTAAAACCTCATTTTGTATTACAGATATTCTTTTTTCAGCCTACAAACATACCTTCATCTCAGAAAATATGTCTATTTCCAACAATGCCAAGATTTATGCCAAGATTCTCTGGGAACAAGTGACAAATTTAAAATTCAAGGGTTCACAAGAGGAAACTCCTGTCACGCTAAGAGATTAACAGAGAAAACACGGCGGCCATTAAAATGCACTACAGCTGTAAGCTAGACGCCATACTTGCCCTGAAATACAGACATCAATCGTTCATCCACGATGCCCCCATTAACTTTTCACTCAGTATTTAAGCTTCAAAATAGGCTTGGCCATTTCAGACCACTATTTCATTTTACACGTTAATGTAAGTCTCCTTAGAGAGTCACTCTTCTTGAGAAAAGACCATATATTACAAGGGTCAATCATTTCATGTTTGGATGTCAAATACAATTAATAACAAATCAATGAATCAAATTCACTCTTTAGTAGCACAAAATAAATTGTGATCAATTCTGTTTTTCTTGCATGTAATATTTGGAAATGATTCTCTTATGGAGAGGGGCGTGGTGGCCTCGCACCTCCAGGGTTGAGGGTTCGAATCCTTCCCCTGCTCTGTGCATGAATGGAGCCTGCATGTTCCCCCCCTGTGTGAAGGCATAGTGCTTAGTGGCCTCCCTGTACCTCCCTGTGGAGTATGGGCCTCCCTGTACCTCCCTGTGGAGTATGGGCCTCCCTGTACCTCCCTGTGGAGTATGGGCCTTCCTGTGACAGGGTGACATCTTCTACAAGGTCAGCTCTGTTCTGCCCGGGACAGGCTGCTGGCTCTCCTGTAACCCTGACCAAGATTAGTGGTAGGCTGGGTGTTTTATGCTAATAATAATAATAATAATAATAATAATAATAATAATAATAATAATAATATTTCCTTAAATAACCATATTTTAAGATTTATAATTATGATATATGAAAAAATCTCGTACATTTGAAAAAAGGGAGAAATTAGTGTTAAGCTGAACATCAAATGAATTTCTGGAGCAGCACCTAGTTACAGTAGGCAGTTTGGCACCGGTTGAACACAATGCATCCGCAGGCTGAACATGAAGCACCCTCATGCTGCATATGATGCATCCGCAGGTTAAACATGATGCATCCGCAGGCTGAACATGATGCATCCACCTGGTATCATGAAGTCACTCAGGGCAGTAAAAATGATCAGATTCCTGTGCTGCAGTGTTTTTTTAATCCAATTTGAAGAGCTATTTGACCAAAACATCCAGTTGTATAGTAAACCTGTGAATTCACCATTGAGATCAAGGTTTTTATTAGCGTGAGCAATTGTCTTATACAAGGCCTGACAGTCTGAAAGAATACAATACAGAAAAGCAGGTGATAAAGAAGAAAAATGGCCCTGGAGGATTAGTGACCATTAGCCGTAGTGAAAGGGGATGCGGAGATAAATTACGGTTCCTTTGGAGGTTTCACTTTTATAAGCCCTAAATGTGCAGGAGGAGGGAGACAAACAGCACAGACCATTATTATTGTGCGAGCCAGTGAAATTAGCTCATCAGTACTTTCAAAGTCTGAAAAACAGACAGAGGCGTCAATAAGTTGTTGTATAGACAAACTCTGATTGGCTCCTTGATCACAGCTGACAACGCAGGCAGCCACCTCACCAAAAAATACATATCTGCATATACCTACATGCCTCTAACAGATCGATGATCGAAAGAGATAAAAAAATAGCACCTGTGTGAGTATTTAACATTTATTTTCTCCTCTGCCACTGGAAATGAAAAGCTTTTAGTTGTTGAAGAAATTGAAAAACTAAAAAAAGCAATTTGGTTTTCCTACCCATTTGTAAATTAAAAGGAGAATGGAACAAGAAGGTTTTGACCCGCGTCTGCCTCAGAGAGGGTGATTGGTACTGACAGCGAGGACCACCAGCGCTTACAGACACGTCACTAAGGAAGGTGCTGCTGTCTCCAGCAGGCAATTCTCCTGAGGTGAAACATCTATAAATGACTAATACTAATAGCATTTTTAAAATGCTCTCCATATGAAGAGAATGCCGAGGATTGCATTAGCGTGCCGAATCACAGGGGAGGAGGGACTGCGATCCAGAAAGGATTTGAATATGTCTGTGGCTTAGCAAAGCTTATCAGGCTCAATCAGAAGGTGTGCCTGCTGTGATCTGGGATAATTTGCTGTCGCTCCTGAGGATTTTGTTATTAACAAGAGGTGCAAGAAAAAGGAAAGCCTAGTACGATATGAATATCTGGGAGGCCAGAAAATGTAACCTCGCAAGACCAAAAGCATTAAACCTTTAATAGGTGAGACTCAGGTACTCTGTGGTCGCATGTGTGTTCTTTGGCGCAGTGATAACTATACGATTTAGCGATTAAAAAGGGGACCAAGCAATGAAAGGTGCTTTAATAGGTGCTTGAAACATTGAAGATTTAAAGTGACTTAAAATTAACACAGACTCAGAGAAATTTAGGTTACATGGTAAGACGATGCAACCAGCATTTGCAGCTAGAGAATTACCAGAAAAGTTTGGAATGAGCAGTGATCTATTAATACTTCCTATTTGACTGTCCACATCATTGCATCATATCTTGACAAGTACTGTAATAGTTTTTTTATATTTTACATATTAAATGTGATGCTTTATAGGCTTCCTTTCCAGCAGTATGTGCAGTGAGATATGATCTCAAGACAGCTTGTTTGTGAATCATTACTGAAGCAGATGTGAAGTCAGGAAACTTCAGAAATAGTGAAGCAATGGGAAAAAGAAAAGAACCACACGGGGACCCCAAGCTAATTAACGCGGACTCCAAACGTACTGTAATTCTGACGGGAAAAAACTTCTAGACTTTTCCAAAGTTAAAGGCAGACACACATAGATCAGGTATGTTTTCAAACCAATACACACACACTATATATTTTCTTAAATTAAATTGTCTTGGAACTTTCTGTTCTCACTGAGCTGTTAGTGAAGAACAAAACACTAACTTCCAAGCCATTGAAAAGCCCATCAGTTATGTGCAGAATTATTAAATCATCACCGCAGCTACGTACAGGTGGCTGTTCACCACCAGCAGTATAGATGGGCCCCAGGAGGTGAGGCAAGGCGTTTCTGTTGTCCAATCAGAAGAGCTGCTGGCTAAAGAGGAGTTCTACAGCTATTTGATTATGTAGTTGTATGCAATCGCAATCAGAGCATTTCAGAGGCAAAGGGGGGAAGCTTCAGGTTGGGAGTCACTGAAATGAACTTTTCAAGCACAAAACTAAACAGGATCACAGTCTGGGTAAGAATGGCACCAAGGGCCGGTCTTTCCATTTACCGGTAAGAATAAGCAGAAAGCAGCCCTGGAGAAAAGCCAGGAGGTCACTGCAGCACGAAATGAAAGCATTAATGACGTCTCCCCTTTGCTGATTAGATGGATTGATTAATTACAATTAGGATTAAGTTTAAAAGCAAGTGTTCTTTTGTCTCCTAGGCACTTTTAGAAATTTGTTTTTGACTTAACGGAAGCTGGCAGGCCGAGTGAGGGGACCCAAATCACAGGGTTCTGACTAAAGGCCATTGTACATCAAGTCCAAATTTTTCATATGTGTTTTTTATCCATTGTCCAATAAAAATCATTACGCACAGAACCCTTGCATATTCATTCTGATACATTTTAGTTTTTGATATTTGCGAAAATTCGCAATCCGAGACTAATTGTCAGCAAACAGTAAGAATGAGTTTGAGGTTGAGGTTTGACTTCTGAGCAGGAAGAAAGAGAAGGAAAATGCAGGTCGATCTGATCCCAAGAAGCCATCAAGAGCAGTGAGAATCTCACCTGCTGATTCGGGAACTACGGAATTATCCCAATCCTTTCAAGGTGTCAGTGGTCCAGTTTGATACACTGCTAAAAATACTATAAGCACATATTTAAAAGAAGACCACCAAGTTTCACAATCCAGTTGGTCCTAAACAGTGGCTGGCATTATGTCTAAGGTAGGGACACACACACACACAATACACACACACGCGCACACACACACACACACACGTACAAAGTGTGTTCTGGGAGATACTCAGGGCACGACCTCCAAACACCAGGACATACACACAAGATCACGGTCAGTTCACATTTGACAGATGCAAAAAAATGCAGAAAATTAAATCTGTTCCGAAATCTTCATGGACAGAAGTTTCAGAGTTGGTGTGGAAACGTAACTGACACAATGTGAGGTCATATTTATTTTGAAAAGTGCAACAATTTCTGGTGAAAATTACGGACTTGTTGTGCAGTGGACATAACCTTGTGCAGTAGTCTGCCGAGTACGGCACTGTGCTACTCCCACTGGGGCCTGTAGCACTGCTATAGCAGAACTTCAGATTGTGTCACTGGCAGGGGGGGCATCACATGCCTGTTGAGTGCAAAGACTGCAGACCAAGGTCCCAGGTGAAAGTTTCTGAATGTCATAGACGACACTGTATCTAGAGATTGTAATGCTCCATGAAATGTAAACATACAGAAAACAAGCTAAAGAAGGACAGTGATCAAATCTGTGGGCAATTGTGTCTGTGTGTGAAGACCTCGGAAAAGGCCCTTCTCTGAGTTTATCCATTAAACTTTGACACCATCCATCATTATAAACTTCATTATCAAGATGTTTTCTTTCACAGACATTAATCCCAAGTAATCTGTTGAGATTGATGGGCCCGCTCTCTGATGACACCGCGGGTGGATTTCTACCATTAATCTAGCTTCTGGTGTTGTCATCTATGCCCTCTTCACCGAAACCACATAACTAGCCGCCCCCCACACCCACTATTTTACAGTAAGTGCTTCACTGGGCGCTGGGATCATGACAGGAACAAAGATGAATTCGGAGCCAAAACAAATGAACAAAATAACCACAAATATGAGGCAGAATTAGCCTCTTGCGCCCTACAACTTTAAGCATAAACCAATAAAATCTGAGACTTTGCCTGGGAGCATGGCTCTTTATGGTGTTTATGAGAAGCTTTAATTTAATTTCCCGCATGATAAATCAGTCTGAGGACAAATAGCCGTGTTGCAGTGAACTGCATCCTGTGCCTGTTTCTGGATGTGGCTTTTCAGAGTGTCAGCTTCAATAGTTTGCTTTGTGCCTTTTGGAGGCAGATTCTGTGTGTGTTTTGTGGGCCCAGAATAGGATTATTCTACAACTGGCACCAATTTAACTGCTAATAATGTGTGAAGGTGCCTCCTCAGGCACGTATTCACTGTTAAAGAAGCGATCCTGATCTAAAATGCAAATACGAAAGTTTACCAATTTGGAGGTGGGTTCCTTTGAGAAATTAATTAAAGCTCACTTAAACAACGCTGGCATTAGCTCTAATCTCATTTTCAGCCTACAAAAGCTTCACACTGCCACTGTCTTGGACTTGTAATTAAATTCACCCCCCCCACCCAAACCGCAATCCATTTTTCTTTGATGTAATAAAGATGCCCATGAACTTTTCGTAAGTAGCTTCAGTTTCAGCCTGTCGACTAATGGCGACGACTAATGGTGACGGTGAATTCAAGCGACATGCTGCACCAGAGAAGCTGATTGAAAATCCATTACAAAACATTTTTTATTTTGGAATTTAATTTTATGCAACTGTTTCTCCTTTTTGGCTGGCCCCCCATCCTGGGTTGTTCCCCGCCTCGTGCCCGTAGCTTCCGGGATAGGCTCCGGACCCCCTGCAACCCAGAAGGATATGCGGTTTGGAAAATGGATGGATGAATGGATGTTTCTCCTTTTTCAGTCAATAGTGCTTTAAAGATTATAGAGCCAAAATTTCCAGTTCTAGGTTTCATTTTGGATTAAAATACTTCCCTGATGATTTTTCAACTCACGTTAAAATATAATAGCTGTACTAACCTTACTATCGCACGCAAATATATTAGAATAGCGTTGTATACACCACAGAAATCATGGATTTCCAGAATATTTAATACTAGAGCAGAGGGGTAACATGGTTGAAAGATATCAGTTGTTAGTCCATAGCCTTTAATGTGGTTTAACCTCAATAAAATAAATGTTATGCACAATATCCTTTACATCTAAATGTATCGGTTTCTGGTCGGCTCTGTTATAGTACCGTCATCTGATATTAATCAGTACCCTTCAGCATGTCCCCTCCACAGGCTTCTTTTGGTTCTCAGAATGGCTTGTAACTGTCAGCTTCTGTTGTTTTCATCAGAAATGTAACATACAGAAACATACAAGCAAATTCAAAACACACAAATGCCTACTGCATGATTTAATAATTCACTCCAGCTGATGTATTGCAGTGTATCTGTCATCTTTCATTAACTCCATTATAATGTTTGTCAATGATAAGCCGTATAAATATCAAGATTTTTTTTATATGAGCTGTTTTTGAATCCCTTGGCTATGAGCAATCAGGACAGCACTTTATTTTCTTCTGAAAATATGAAACAACCTCTGGAATAGCTATATCGTTATGGAAAAAATAATGCTGACATAATTAGGAGCCTGTATCTGTGTTCCATTAGCGAGCATGATAACGGAGCAATCCGTACAAACTCATCTATTGATCACAGCACATAACCCTGTAGCCCGCTGTGTGCTCCAGTCTGTCTGGTGACGGCGAAGCAAATGAGCAATAAGCTTGGACCGAGGGAGAAAACAAAACTCTGATTGGTTGCCTTCACTCCAGCCGGGCTTCATCAAACAGCCTGATGCCAATTTACTTTAAACATGGTGTACCGCCTCAAATGAAACATCATAATCATGCTCAAAACCATGCTAATTGGATGGAGTCTTGGGGAGCACAGACTTCATTTAGCTAGAAGATCACAGGTCTTGAATTAAAAAAGGTATGTCATTTTTTGAGGATGGGTAAAATCCATGAGGTGTTCATTTCACAGAGATGAAATATTTTTTGATTATTTTGAACGTTTTAAATTCAAGCAATATATAGAGATATCACAGTGCATGTCATTAAAATTTTCATACATTCATTGATGGATGCCTTAATATGCAAAACCCATAATTCTTGGAGATATCTAAAACACACGACTGAAAGCACCAAACTGCATCTGAAAAGACTCCCTAAATCATTCTGGTACAGTTCTAAAGAGCCACCATTGACAGGACTTCCTGTAGTACTGTCTCATTTTACACTGTACCTGTCTGCTCCAAAAGCCATCAAAAATGCAGAAAAGGTTAAGGGTTTTAGTCAATTCTCTGTTAAGGACCAGCAGAACTCCAGACTAAGGAAACATCTAGAAAATCTGCATTTCACCATTCCTACATGTAGCTTTCGTAGAGAAAATGGGTAAGATGCTCAAAAGGGACAGAAACACCTACAGACTGGGGCGTTACGGAGGTAACTGGAAGGGTCTTCTTGAGAAGAACAGCCTTCCAGATCTAAACTTGAGCACTTAATTCCTTTGAAAACCATGGATTGCCCATAAAGTTTAAACACAAGGATGCTAAAATGACAAGTGTAAATGGTACTGGAGCAAGAGAGGGGCAGAGCTGTCACATGATCATTGCTTGGTGTTGAGGTGACTTTAGAACTCTGAGAGGAGGGCCAGATGGACCAGGACTCATTAGATGAGGAGTCACGGTTTGCTGGGAAAGTCTGGCTCAAGCTTGAGAATACCTTGGCACACCGGGTCATTGAGTCTGATTGGACCGCGTTTAAGGTCCAAGTCATGGCATCCAAAAGACAGTGTTATGGCAGCCACCCAAGGACCTGCTTGATGACACCAAGGAATTCAAGGACCTCCAGACCTTGTTCATGAGTGACGGTAAGAAGGAATGTGAGATTGAGAAGCAGATCGGTTCCTTGGCTGCAACTTTGTGGGCACTGAGCAGAACTGTGATGTGAAAACAGGAGCTAAGTCATCAGATGAGGATAGTGGTTTACTGATCAATCAATGTCCCTCTGCTCACTGGTGGTCATGAGGTGGATGTGATGACTGAAAGAACAAGGTCGCAAGTACAGAGGGCTGAACTGGGGTTTCACCAGGGGCTTGCTGGGCTTGCTGTCTAAGACAGGTTACGGAGAGCAGTGCACTATCCAGTAGGACCTGGAAATAGAGCTTCTGCTCTTTCATACTGAATCAGCTAATATGGTTTGGACATCTCATAAGAATACCACCTTGTTGGTTTCCAAAGGGAGCTGTCCCCTGAGAAGAGCCCATGGAGCAGACCCAGGACATGCTGGAGGAATTATATCCCTTATCTTGTCTAAGACCTGGAAAGTGTGTGGCTTTAGAAAGAGACTACCTGCTCAGCATGCTGTCTCTGTAACTGTCACCAAGAGAAGCCCTTTGAAGATAGATGTTTAAACCTGCACAGGGTTCTGGGTACCATGGATTCCTGGTTTGCATTGGATAAACGACTCTCAGGAAATTAAAGAGTAAGAAATAATATGGGCGCAGCAGTGGCCAAAGTCTCCTGCTAAGGCTGGGAGTCTGGATGTCACGTCTGCTCTGTGTGTGTGCAGATGTGCATCTTCTCCCCCAAGGAGATGCTGCTGGGCTAATCGCTATCTCAAAATTTCCCATGTATGTGAGCAATGATGGACTGGAATTCCATTCAGGGCCCCAGATTGCACTGCCAGCAATAGCCACCAGGGTCTTTGCAACCCTGATCAGCGTAAGCAGCCTTTGACACAAACACTGAGCAAAGGATTAGAGATGTAACCCAGGGCTAATTGCATGAGTAAATAAACGGTAAATGCAGAACATCAAGCATCAGATATCAAAGAAATAATTTCAGTCACAGTTTCAGCCAGCATGGAATTTCCATCTCTCAAAGAAAGCGTAACCCAAAAAGTGAGTAAATGAGATTTGTATTCCTCCCTCGGCCCCTTAAATATCCAAGCGGCAAGCTTGAGAATAGCCGCAAATGAAATTGTAGCTGTGTAATGAAATAATATTTATAGTGTAATTTGTTCAAAATATATATTCTGTTGCCTTCATGCCCATGGGAAGAAATTATGAAGAATAACCTAAGCATAGGCTAACATAGGCTTAGGCTAACATAGGGATGGGCTGACATAGGCATAGGCTAACATAGGCATGGGCTGACATAGGCATGGGCTGACATAGGCATGGGCTAATATAGGCATAGGCTAACATAGGCATGGGTTTACATAGGCATGGGTTTACATAGGCATGGGCTAACATAGGCATAGGCTAACATAGGCATGGGCTAACATAGGCATAGGCTAACATAGGTATGGGCTAACATAGGCATAGGCTAACATAGGTATGGGCTAACATACAGTAGGCATAGGCTAACATAGGCATGGGCTAACATAGGCATAGGCTAACATAGGCATTGGCTAACATAGGCATGGGCTAACATAGGCATAGGCTAACATAGGCATTGGCTAACATAGGCATAGGCTAACATAGGCATGGGTTTACATAGGCTTAGGCTAACAAAGGCATGGGCTAACATAGGCATAGGCTAACATAGGCATGGGCTAACATAGGCCTTTGATATTTATATTTCCAGAATAACATAATAAATAATCTAAAAAGCCTTGAATCTGAAGAAGATTCAAATTTCAAGGTGTTAATAACTTTATGGCACTTAAGGCGAAAGCTAAGAGCCGCAGGATTAAAAATGCATTCAGCTGGTTCCCTTCAATTTCATTTTATCAGTTTCCCATACAGACACACGCATTTCTCGTTTGGCTTACGAAGCATGTAGTGTCATATTATACCGCTTCTGGGGTAATAAGTTTAATAAAAGTGACCCAGATATGTCTGAAAATATTAAAGATGATTGGTTATTTAATGGGCGCCAGGCAAGACAGACTCAAAACCACTTATACCTCACAATGGAGTTCAAAATAATGAATTTACAGACCAATTCATTAATTTGATTGATAGATAGACAGACAGACAGACAGACAGACAGACAGAGTTTACATGTGTAACATCTCTCAAGCTGTTCAGTTTAATTAAAATTAATTAAAATTTGCAAGCAGTATTAACACAAAGGCAGCCCAGAACACCATGCCATCAATACAGGTCCCACCTTTTGAAATGTGATAAATATTAAGACTCTTAACAGTCCAAATGAAAATGATTTACCATGAAATACAAACAAATTTCCCGAACTCTTTCCTCAGAGGCGACAAGCTGTCATGTAAAACAGAATAGTTTCAGATTATCCTTGGGCGAGTTTCCCCTTTTGTAGAACATGAGATGAAAACAGTGCATACAGATTTTGCACTACATGCTGCTGTATTAACATTTAACAACATCAAGCTCCACCCTCACAAAAAAACTAGCACAGCCTTGAGATTCTAGCCCTTGCATAAACAAAAATCCGTCACACCTTGCATTTTTCTGCTCCCTCGCTTGGAAGCTTATGATCAGTTAATGGTCTGCGCCACGCTGCCTTTCTGCCTTCCTGCCTGGTACAAATGAAAGCATGCGGCATAACTTACTCAGACCTCACGCTCATACGTGTGATTCTAAGTATAGCACAGAGCACAGCTAGCTCTGTCTACATGCCTCATACACAGAAGCTAAATATACCCTGTTGGTAAGACTGTTACACTTAAAACAGCTTCTTTACATGCTTCCCCCTTCAGTTTGAAAAATTAAGCTGTAGTGCTGCCCCCAAGCTCAATGAAAGTAGGTTCATTATCTACAAATATATCTGTTCATCTCTAGAATGGCTGCATTCTAATCAACATGCTATGGCACAATGGCCTCTAAGCATATACAGCCCAGCTGCGTAAGAATGGCAATTAAAGTTTCAGGCATTAGTCAGAATAAGTAAATATATGAATAGATTTGTATAAATGAGCTTCATGCGAGTATAATTAGTGTTTTTGCTTAAAAATAGATTAAAGGGTACGTCATGCTCATTCGGTTTAAAGGTGTCGGCCCGTTAACGGCATTGCAGTTTATTAGCATTCAAACCAGGGAAGATGTTAATCTTTAAATACCGTGAGCTGTTCAATAATCTTAAATTAAAAATAAATCACATCATTCAAGCTCACGAGGTGTATGATTAGAAAGTGCTAGAAAATCTCTTTCAAAGCAGATTAGTGGACGTAGTGAGGAAAAGAGTGGCTGAAACACGATTGCCATGGAAACGGGAGGATCGATACCTTTCGGCTATCCAGATGGTTGACAGCAATTTCTGCTGGGTCACAGGATGGGTGAGATGTCAGGAGATATGCTAAGAAATAAACAGGTAATTACATGAAGAAAAGCAAGGGACCAGCCAAAATATTTTATGAAATATATTTTTATATACTTTATAAAATGTATTATGAACCTCAAGTAAACATACATAAAATCAAAACACTGGAAAAGCAGAGAAAAAAATCTGAATGATAAATTGCCTGAGACTTCAGACAGCTTCAGAAAGGTTTTCGGTCTCGGAAGCACACATTTCCAAGGAGTCCGATCGGAGTGGAAAGAGAGCTGCACTCTCCATGTTTATCACTCCCGGGTATCTGTGCTGTGTTTGTGGGCAGATATATTTGTGCAGATGATCGGGTTGCAACCACAGGGGCTGCTGTCCCTGTGAGATGACCCTGAGGTGACGGTTTCTGACCCCACGTGTCAAAAAAAAAACTGTCCTCAAAGAGAGGCAGTAGTTACCGAACATTCAAATCAATTATTCATACACTATTTGCATAAATCAATCATTAATTATATTATATTATTCATAACTCTTGCTGGTTTAGTAAAAGTGCAATCAGGCAAAGAGTAACTTGATCTCCAATAGCCTTTTTAATACATTGCAGGTCATCCAAAGCTTAATCTCTGGCATGATTTAATTAATCATTAATTTGGTAACTTTATTTATAGCAGGGTACACATTGGAATACGTCACATGGAGACATATCTAACTTTCTAGAACCCATAACAAACTTTGTTATGCCGCAAAAAAATATTATTCTATAACCGGCCAAGAAGAAGATAAATTAACCACTGTTTTGTTATTTGTTCCTCAATAAACTGGGTTATAAACCACTTAACAGAAGTACTAAAACTGTTCAAATAATTTTTTCCAGGACCACAAATTTTGCTTTTCATCATAATGTTACTACAGACATACTTACACACATACACACATGCAATAATTTAAAAAAATGGCAACCTCTCTTGTCAGGAATCCTTACAGAAGAGTTAATTGATAAAATCCTGTCCACTTGATGGAAAAAAAACAATTCATATTCATCACAAGATAAGGCGATACAATAACTTTCCAAAACAAAAGGCTTTTTGTAAGTCACAAAAAGGTATTTATGGAACGCAGTCTGTGTTCTGGTTTCAAGCTTAATGGAGCTGTTTGAAGTCAACAATGTGTTATTTAAGAGAGGGGGGAATGTGGACAAAGAGAGAGGAGAATGTGGACAAAGAGAGAACAGACAGACCCAAGCCAAAAAAACGGCATTTCATTCCACTGCAGTCTCTCCAGTGACCACTCTTGAAAAGGCTTCCTTCCCATGACTGCAAACCCAAGCGCAAAGACAAACTCAGCCAGACACAGGGATATGCACCGTTAACAAAGGGGAGGGTAGTATGGAGCATAGCAGCTTGCCCACAGACTGGAGGACAGCAGCCAGAGGCTCAGCCAGGGCCACCCTGCCAGGGGCACCTGCAGATAAGGGCGCTGAGCTGGGTAGCCGGCAGGGCAGGATTGGGCTGGACCCGCTTGGCAGTCCAGGCACACCCCTTGGGCCTCTGCTCCTGTCACACCCTGCCCGATATCCGGCACAGTGCAGTGCAGCGTGAGCTAATGACACTAGCGGCTGCAGGAGTGACGTCACCTTGGATGCCGCTCTGCCTCACTCGCCCCCACGCCAGGTCCTGCCCGATCTCCTGCACGGTCCACCGTTAGCTAATGACACTATTGCTCACAGGAGTACCATTGCCTTGGACGGCGCTCTGCCTCACTCGCCCCCACGCCAGGCCCTGCCTGATCTCCGGCACAGTGCAGCATTAGCTAATGACACTAGCGGTCGCAGGGGTGCCGTTGCCTCTGGCACCTCCCTGCCTCACTCGCCGCTCACCCCCGCCTGTTTGCAGCTTATTGCTTTTTTGGTGGAAACATTAAGGACGGAGACCATTAGCCCAGCCCTCCATCTCATAAGGGATGTTGCTTGAAATCGTGCTGAGTAAAATTCATTTGATGTGACACCCTGCCCCCCACCAGATACATATGGAAAAGCAGAAAAGAATTTATGGTTTTTGGGAAAAAAAGATCTTCGCTTCTTCTTTGACACAATGCATTAATAATGGCATGAAATAATAAAGTGATTTTCCAGCCGATTTTCTACATTGTATGAAACCCAAGAATGCCCAGTTTTGCAGTTTTCTGGTTAAATCACAAGTGTGATGGAAATCTTAGGCCAGTTGCGCTGCAGCCGACGTCACGATGTCACGACCCCGGTGGCAGTAAGAGCCCCGTCGGCCCGCAGGTGACGTCACGACCCCGGTGGCAGTCAGAGCCCCGTCGGCCCGCAGGTGACGTCACGACCCCGGTGGCAGTCAGAGCTGTGTTAGCAGACACACACGGGTGATATAGGCGTGTCCCCCCAGCACAAGCTGAAGCCACCAGAGCTCATCAGGTGTCAGAGCTGCAGCTTGCAGCCCCCCCGTCCATATACCTCTGATGGCTCAGGTTGGTCCCAGGAGCATTTCGGCATGGGGGGCTGAGCCGATGCTGGCTATTTCCCGAGGTCACGCAGTGCGCTAGCTTCCTCTCCGAGAGTCGTGCTCTCCCTGGCATATGAAATCTCAGTATCAGTCTGAGCTCAGCGAGTCACATGGCCCGGCCCCCCAACAAAGAAATGTACCACCAGTCAGCAGAGCTCCCATGTCCTACACAGGTGTAACTTTTACTGCAGCACTGACGATGCCTTAGTACAGAGACACGCATGAGCATGACCGTTTCCGACTGCTGCCCTCCTTCCTTTATCTGATTTTGAGTCAGAAGCACCCCCCAAAAAAAGAGAAGGATGAGGTGTGGGGGGGTTGACCTGGACATACACACTGACGATTCCTGTGTGTTCGCTAAATGCTTGGGACCATGCTCCACATTACTAGTTTACGGACTGCAGGGGGGGCCAGTGTGTGTCCAAGCTTCCGTGGCGGCGGGACTGGAGGAGGGCCTGACAGTGATGGATGGAGGCGGGCACCCCCCCCTCGTGCCGACTGCTGACTGGGCCCATGCTTAATTCATGAGATTTGGGCCAGGAAAGAGATGCCAGGAGGTTTAAGAATATATTAAAGAACTGTTTGAGATGTCAGCTGAGTTGTCAGGTGCCGTTAAGCAAAGGAGGGGAAGTTCTGCCTCCTGGGCCTGGCGGAGGACTGAGGGATGAAAGGAGATTTTATTCTGCTCGGCACGTGCCAGAACAAGCTGGAAGGAATTCCTCACTGGCGGGTTATGGCATGATATCACAGCATTTTCTTATAATGATTATAGTATCTTCTCGTTAAAGACGTTTCAGAAGATGGTGGGAGAGAAGCGACAGTCGCTTGCAAATGGGAAGTCGAGTCGATGGCGTTCAAGTGGGATATGGCGGATTTTCATGGACATTTGAGAGAATCTGACACAATAGCTAATGACCTGTAAATTGTACAGTCTGTAAATGGGTGTTAGTTTGTTTTAAACTGGAGCCTTTGATAGTTTACATGTGAAGATATTCATTCTGAAAACCAGTAAATTTAAAAAAAAATAACTGATTGTGGCCATAAATCACAGCATTATATTCTGTCTGCGTGAACAAGAAACTGTAAAGAACGGAAATAGTAATAAAGCCTGCAGAACTTGGCGTAGATAAGAGTCTAAATATACAATCATCCCTTTTGAATTACACAAAGTAAAACATTCCAGAGATTTCACATTTTAATTAACATTTTTTATACTCAAGGGCACCACACTTATTACGACACCCCCCCCCCCCACAACAGACGTGTGAAACATCCAGCCGGTATGTAGAGAAGGTTACTGCTTTACTTACAGACACACTTGCATTCTTCAAACGTAATGACACAGACATACATCTATTTAGTCATTCTTAATCAATCCCACACAACTCTTGGATGCAACTGTAAGGTTTATGCTGCTGAAATAACACGATGTAGATATTTCCCGGTGAGTTATAATTGAATACGATGGGTTTTTTCTTCCGTCATTCATCCTTTGTGTTTCTGAGCTGTTGCATGCAGATGATCTGCTGTTCCTAGTCCTGTTTCTCAACCCCGTTTTGTGAGGTCTGTCGGTCGCCAGGATGCATTTGAAGCTACAAAGTGCTTGACGGAGACAAAGTGAACTTCAAGGCTCCCCGCCTGCAGCTTCAGCAGAAGACAGCAGAGTTTACTTCTGGGTTTGGCTCTGAGGAGTCTTTTCCAGCACCTTTGTCTGGCTGAATGGGTTTTTCAAAGCTCAGCAAAACAACAGAGCATCAAAAGGAGACCTCAGTGTGTAACAGGATACAGAACATGTCAGGAGAGTGTAATGCGAGGAATTTAGATGAAAAGTCGTTCTTTATGCGTCGCCGTGAGCGACACTCCTGCGTCACACCGATGCCTGTGCTTAGATCTGAAGGCGCATCTCGCTTTCCGGCACCTCAGAGGTTTACAAGATCCTGGCAGGAAGGAGAAGCGGTACGCAGGACCAGTGAGGACCAGCGAGGACCAGTGAGGACCAGCGAGGACCAGTGAGAACCAGTGAGGACGAGAGTGGACCAGTGAGGACCGGCGAGGACCAGTGAGGACCGGCGAGGACCAGTGAGGACCGGCGAGGACCAGTGAGGACCAGCGAGGACCAGTGAGGACCAGCGAGGACCAGCGAGGACCAGCGATCAGCCCGCTAAGCATGGCAGCGTGAGCCCAGAAGGCCCTCATGTCATTCGGGGAAGGTGGACCCAGGAAAGAAGTAACGGGAGACAGAGAACTTTCTGGACGGGCTTTAAGGCCTGTCGCTCGCTGCTCGTCTTACACCACAAGATTGACGTTTAACTGATCCCTACGATGAGTCATAGCCACGCTGCCCCTTCCTCCTCCCTACAGAATAATACTGTGAAGCAGCATCACACTCAGAATGAGGCAGACATGCCAGTCCATTGTTCTTAAATCCATGAGCACCCACCACTATCAGAACTTCCCTAAAGGCAAAACATTTTTTAAAAAGCGGTTGCCAGTCAGGTAGAGATGTTGTTTCAGGCATGGATATTTCACGGCATTTATGGATTCATCTGTTGGGTTGAAACGTATCCTTGGTGACTTAGCGTACAGTGTTTGTACAGCTGGGCTCTGATCAGACACATTTGAGCCGCAGATATGTGGATCCCAGGGAGTTTTAGCCCAGGACTGGCTGCCCAGCACAGACGTTGCGTTTTGCTGGAGAGGGTAGGTGTTTAGAAAGGACACAAAGGGTATGTGCTTCAAAAAAATCAGAAGATTAAAAATGTTAAAATGGAGCTCCAGTCTGCATGAAACCAGCTATATTTTCATCATGTTGTATGAAATTATTGTTTTTTTAATAGAATTATTGATCTTTTTCCTTCACTTTTTATACAGTACTGTGTAAACATCTTAGGCTGTCAAAAATTATGTCTGAACCTGACTATTGTGGCTGCAAGATCACACCATAAAACACACGATTCAACATCAGAACATATACAAATAAATAGCAACATATTTCTTCGGTTCTACAGACAGTTACTGAGATGCTGTTGGATGGCTAGAACACTGCTTCGCTTCCCAAAGCCCTCCTCGGGGCCCCCAGCCACTCACAACCAGCTCACTTAACTTGGTTCCCTTCATGGGGTGCTGATTAGCCAGTACTGTACCTGTACATATGTGTGAAGGACGTATCCCAGTACACATCAATTAATGAAATGCGGTAAAAGAAGGAAAACAAATATCCCTGGAGCAAAGCAGGGACTCAGCGCATTGTTTGCTAAAAGCTTTATAAGTGAGAGCTTAGTGGCTGAAAGCGTTTCTGAGCTGCCAGCCTCTCCATCCTGTTTCTACTTTCACGGACATGTAACTCATCACACATGCTTTATGGGATTTGATCTGCGCCGCGCTTCCAGCTCAGACTCATACCTGAATAGCAGCCACCTCATTCCCTCTCAGCAGGGCCTCACACACACACTTTTTAGACTTTGGAAAAGAATGAAACTCGTGGCTGTTGGCCTGAGGTGGGCTTGCCATCCATTACAGCTGCATTACTGGTGACAAATAAATTGATTATTTTTAATTGTATATTTAAAAAAAATAATAAAACATAAGAATTAACAGCTGTCCTTGGTGAATGATTATGAGTAATGCCCCATAATGCCCCATAATGCCCGGGGGCCGCGGATGATTTTTTTGCTCTCCGTTTACGTATTTGTTACTTTTTTTTGTGTTTGATAGGAAATGCAGAGTCCTGGCCAAACACCGCCTACATCCATCTGCGGTCACCGCTTTTCCAGTCCAGGGTCACCATTAACCTGCAGCCCCCCCCCCCCCCCCCCCCC
>JAODJU010000130.1:14574653-14593186 GCA_026776725.1 Gnathonemus echidnorhynchus
CCCCCCCCCCCCCCCCCCCCCCCGATGAAGATCAGGGCACCAGGTGGGGGACACCCTGGATGGGATGCCAGTCCATTGCAGGGCACACGCTCTGGGCAATTCAGAGACACCATTTCACCTGACGTTGTGAGAGGGCATGGCAGCACCCAGAGGAAATCTATACGGCAGCACAGACCCTGCACACACACAGCCGGGAGCTGAGAGGTGTGAGGTCCCAGTGTGACCCCCCCTGCGCTGCTCTGCTGCTCTATGGTGTAAATTAAATTCTGAAATAATTAAAATGGACATGCAGCAGCTGGAAAATTCACCTGGTTATACTGTCTTAAATGTTGCCTGCCCATGTCTCACTCCGGAGATCTTTTCTTTCTGGGAGCATGTTAACCTTCCCCGAAAAGATGAAGGTAACGTGTTAATGTTTACGCCTTCCATCATTCAGCAGCACAGAACTCGCTCACTGGCGTTTCATTGTGACTAACCTGCCAGGCGACCGCTTTCCATGAGAAAATAAATTAGCCCTGACATTAGGGATATGGCTTTTTTAGTTTTTATTTTTTGTTTATCTTTTTTTTTAATGCATTGACTAGCTAATGGAATGTGTGGGTGATGCTGTTCAGCGCCAACGCGGATCTGGAAAGCAAGCGGACAGGGCTGTGACTCTCCGCTCACAGTCCCACAGCTCAATTAGAAAGGGTTTATCTCAAGTGAAACTGTAAACAGCCTCATTTCAAATGCAGACCACACCAGCAGCACTGCGCACACTGCATGCAGCTGACAGCTGGGATTTTTTTAAGACAGATTCTGAGTATTTTTTTAATTTACATTTTCAATCACGGATGATAAAATTAAATAGGATTGGTAAATAAATAACTGAATATATAGCATTTACCCATATGCTTGTCACTCAGTTGCTCAATTTATAATTTTGAAATTGTTATATTTTGCAGTCATATTGGTAAAAAGTGACTTGCTTTTAAAAATAACTAGGTTCTACTATTGCCATTGTTTGTTTACCTGCAGGCTGAACCTTTACATTTGTTTGAAAAGGATAATGGACAATGTCCTCACATCTGACACACATCACTGCAAAACTGGTTTTATTTGTTTTATTTCTTTGGATTGAGGCACAGTTAATGTCTAATAATAAGTATATGAATTTATGATAATTATAAAATACAATCAAAGTTTTTCAAAAATAATAGTCCGAAAGAAATTCTCTTGCTGCCAGTTTGAAGTAACCCAGTTGAAAGATCGTTATTCAAAAAAACTGCACAATTTATAGTGTTCTTTCCGTAGTCTGCTTTCTGGGCAGACAAGGGAATATCAACCGAGAGAAAAGCTATGTAACCAAAAGGCACCCATTCAGTCCACTTCTGGCTGGGATTAGGGAAAAAAAGAAAAAGAAACGATATATAGAGATACCCGGACTGGGACAGGGCACTGGGATCAAGGTGGGAAAATGACTTCATTCTCCCAGAGGCATGCAGAAACAGCAACATATGCCTTGCCGTAAGCCGTACAAACTTAAAAGTATGCTTGACAAACCAGTGTACAATATTGTAAAGTACGTGACAATATTACACTATTAAAAAGACCCTAATAGAATGGGTCGTATGGAAGGTTTGCGATGGAAACATATGCAATGTCCAGGCCTGATAACAATGAGACTGGCCACAGCTGATAGCATTTTTATTCAAATTTATAATTTAAGTACCTCCAAAAATGTGCAAAATATGTAAAAAAAAAAAAATGCTTTTCCCAACCAACTTTCAACTTTCCCAGCTATTGGTCAAGTCATCTGAAATGTATAAACTGAGAAAAAATAAGGAGAATAGACAAAAAAATACTAAAAAATAGTAAAAGGTGACCTTTGATAATATTCAGAAGGGTTAAAAGGAAATAAAATGAAATAATAATAAAAAACAACTCTGCCTTCTCAATTTAAAGCATGTATAACTGACCAGAGCAGATAAAAGTTTTATATCTCACCAGTAGATGGAGCACATAACTTGAACTGAGGTGTAATTAAAATTTACTGTAAAATTTACTGTTGGTAGTGCTGCAAAAAGGAGATGGAGGTTTTTTTAAATGTTTTATCTAAATGATTATTATTTTCCAAACTTGTCCGTGATGGAGGCCTTAGGCACAGACCATGGCTGCCTGATACCACTCAATGCCACTGCATTGTGTGGATGGTAAAACAGATACGATGGCGCTTTGTGAGCCAAAGGTCCCGGCTAAATAATAGTGAGCACAGACTCAGACATTGCAGCTGCATTCCAGTGTCGTCCATTCAACTTCTATACAAAGTAAAAGTTATTACTGTCTGCTAAAGCGCTGGTGTTTTTTAATGTAACATTGTTCCACTGACACCAAGGGACACTTCAGGACAGCATACTTACTGGAGATATTTACAAACATTACAATCATTGTTGCATTTCAGGTCTGGGACACTAATGCCCATAGACAGAACTTTCCTGTCAGATTGTTCTCTGAATATATTCAAAGCTTTGCAGTGTAATGCTCCATATAAGAAGGTTTTACTGCTGGTTTTTCTGTGTGCAATTTCTGAAACCAGACAGACATAATGTTGTTTAATTATGAGTGAACTGGGAACTGCAGACAGCACAATTCTGCAAACACAAAACTGTTAGAAAAATGAAACAGTTTGGTTTCAAGAAGAGAAGTAAAATATTCTCCAACAGAAGAAGGACATCAGGTATGTGTTGAAATAAAAGGCACATTTTGATGCTGGCTCAGTCTGGGCTTGTGTGTTTGTTGGTGGCTGAAACTGCCTCTTTCTCTGTGCATCTCTGAATTGGCTCTGGTCTCCCTGGCTTCCTCTGCTTTGTCTCTGAATTGCCCAGACTCTCTCTAAGTGGTTTATCTGATCGTGCTCTGGTCTTCCAGGTTTCCTCTGCTGTTTGTCTCTGAACTGGCAAGGCTCTCTCTCTTTCTGTGGATTACCTGATCTCACTCTAGTCTCCCAGGTTTCCTGGTGCTTGTCTCTGAATTACTCAGGCTCTGTCTTTGTGTGGTTCACCTGATCTTGCTCTGGTCTCCCAGGCTTCCTCTGGTTTGTCTCTGAAATGGGAAGGATCTCTCTCTGTGGATTTCCTGATCTCACTCTGATCTCCCAGGCTTCCTCTGGTTTGTCTCTGAATTGCCCAGGCTCTCAGTCTGTGTGGTTTGATGTCTCTGTGGAGTTTGATATTGCTCTAGTCTCCCAGGCTTCCTCTGGTTAGTCTTTGAACTGCCCAGGCTCTCTCTCTCTGCACTTCACCTGATCTCGCTCTAGTCTAACAGACATCCTCTGGTTTTTCTCTGAACTGGCCAGAATCTCTCTCAGTGGATTACCTGATCTCACTCTGGTCTCCCAGACTTCCTCTGCTTTGTCTCTGAATTGCCCAGGCTCTCTTTCTCTGCGGTTTACCTGATCTTGCTCTAGTCTCCCAGGCTTCCTTGGGCTTGTCTCTAAATTGCTCAGGCTCTCTCTTTGTGTGGTTTACCTGATGTCACTCTAATATCTCAGGTTTTGTCTCTGAACTGCCCAGGGTCTGTCTCTGTACAGTTTAATCCTGCTCTAATGTCCCAGAATTCCTCTGGTTTGTCTCTGAATAGCCGGGACTCTCTTGTGTGGTTTACCTGATCGTGCTCTGGCCTCCCAGGCTTCCTCGGGCTTGTCTCTAAATTGCTCAGGCTCTCTCTTTGCGTGGTTTACCTGATCTCGCTCTGGTCTCCCAGGCTTCCTTTGCTTTGTCTCTGAAATGTCCAGAATCCCTCTCTGTTGTTAACCTGATCTCGCTCGGATCTCCCAAGTTTCCTCTGGTTTGTCACTGAATTGCTCAGGCTTACTTTCGGTGCAGTGTGATGTCGTTCTGATCTCAGAGGCTTCCTCTGGTTTGTTTCTGAATTGCCCAGACTCTCTCTGTGTGGTGTACCTGATCACGCTCTGGTCTCCCAGACTTCCTCTGGATTGTCTCTGAATTGCCCAGACTCTGCCTATGTGCAATTTCATCTCACTCTGATCTCCAAATCCTCCTCTGGTTTGCCTCTGAATTGCGAAGACTCTCTCTCTGTGCGGTGTACCTGATCTCTTTCATTCCTCGCAGGCTTCCTCTGTTTGTCTCTGAATTGGCCAGCCTCTCTCTCTTTGGTTTACTTGATCTCGATCCGAGTTCCCAGGCATCCACTGCTTTGTCTCAGAATTGCAAGAAACTCTTTCTGCACACTTTACCTGCTCTCATTATGACCTCTCAGCCATCCTCTGCTTTGCCTTTAAATTGCCCAGAGTCTCTCCTTGTGTGATTTACCTTATGTCACTCTGGTCTCCCAGGCTTCCTCTGCTTTATCTCTGAATTGCCCAGGCTATCTCTCTGTGCAGTTGCATCTTGTTCTGATCTCCCAGGCTTCCTGTCGTTTGTCTCTAAATTGCCCAGTCTCTCTCTTTGTGTGATTTACCTGATCTCGCATGCTTCCTCTGCTTTGTCTGTGAATTGCCTAGATTCTCTCTGTGCTTTATCTCCGAATTACCTGGACTATGTTTTTCTGTGCCTTTTACCTCCTAGGTTTCCTCTGCTCTGTCTCTGAATAGCCCAGACTCTCTCTGTCCGGTTTCCCTCATCTCCCTCTGACCTTGCAGGGTTCCTCTGCTTTGTCTCTGAATTGCCCAGAATCTCTCTCTGTGTGGTTCACCTGATCTCACTCTGAGCCCTGAGGTTTCTCCTGCCTTGTCATGGAATTGCACAGCCTCAATCATCCGGCAAGTTTGATCTCGCTCCGAGCTCCAGCGTATCTTCTGCTTTGTCACAGATTTGCCCAGACTCACTCTCTGTGCAGTTTGATCTCGCTCTGGTTTCCTGGGCTTCCTCTGCTTTGTCTCTGAATTGCCCAGGCTCTCTCTCTCTCTGTGGTTTCCCTGATCATGCTCCGGTCTCCTAGGCTTCCTCTGATTTGATTCTGAATTGTTCAGACTCTCTCTCTCTGTGCAGTTTGATCTCGTTCGCATCTCCCAGGCTTCCTCTGGTATGTCTCTGAATTGCCGAGACACTCTCTCTGTGTGCTTTACCTGACCTCGCTGTGGTCTCCCAGGCTTCCTTTGCTTTGTATCTGAATTGCCCAGACTTACTCTGGTCTTCCACTGGTTTTCTCCCAAAGTCTAAAGGCCTTTTCTTCAGCAGATGTTGATCTGAAATCTCGTCCTGCTTTTGACCTTACTTCTTATCAGAAATGGGTTGTTAGAGCTACAGCAATGTGATAGCACAAGTAATGAACACAAATGAGAGCATCGTCCTCGCAGCGCTGTGCTGCTTACAGCTGCCAAAAGTATTTATTGTAAAACACGATGGTCTCACATTTCCAGGGTCTGGGCTCAGATTACCTTTCCCAGCTCTGCGTGTTGGAGTTTGCATGTATCCTGGTGTCAAAGTTAGCCTCTTTTAAGGACTCCAGTTATGTCCTGCAGTTGAAAAAAACATATAGCCTAATGTTGCCTCTGAATTGCTTATATTGTGTAAGGATGCAGTCGAAGATGGACTGACACCTCCACAGGATGACTGTGACTTGCTAAAATCTCAGTACAAAAAGTACAAACAGAAATTCCTAACAGGACATAAAAACATTCAATATAGCCATAAAGACTGAGCGTGAATGATTGAAGCACTCAGGATGAGAATACCTAGGAGGGGTACTGAGCAAAATTATTCTGGTTGCAATTTAATTTATGTTCAACATAAACCCTAGTTATAAATTAAAAGAGTATATAAAAATTATATTAACTCACATATAACATAAAACTTATTTAAAAATAAGGTTATACAGTTAACTTGCATGCTCTGACTATCTTTCGGACAACGTGTACAGTATGCTGACTGATTTTTAACATGAGATTCATTTCATGTCTGTTGTGTTTTTTTTTGTTTTTTTTTATCTCCAGCTTATTCTGAATGAAACGTAAGAAAGTGCTAGATATCCATGACATTAAAACACTAACATGTGGAACATAATGAATAACTTATTTCCCCATTGTTTTATATGCCTCTAAGATTAACCATCAAAAATTCGTCAGCCTAAGAGAAACCTTGCACTTGAAATTCCGAAACTTCTATTTGTAAAAGAGAGGCAGTGTAAGCAAATCAATGAAAGATTTACAACAGTTGAGGGTAATTTTGTTAGGACCTGTTATTTTAAGGGCCACATTTCATCGGCATTCACTCTGATCAGTGTTGTCATTGCCGAAAAGTGATTGGCACCAAACTGAGTCGCTGTTCAGTCGTATTTTTTACCCAGAGGGGCTCTGAACAGCTCAATGACAAAACATGTATTCCACTCAGGGTCAGACCAAGGTCTGCCGTAAACACCTCATTATATCACCATGCACTGCGTCGTAGGCTATCGGAATCCACGGTAATAAGGGGCAGGCTAACTTCTGGTGTCCCAGGCATCGCACAGCTCCATGTGACTCTTGAAACCAAGGAGCCCCAAGGCTGATCTCCTGCACAAATGAGCGAAAGATGTGTCCTACTTCCGATGACCAGATTCTGTGCTGGCAAAACTAGAACAGTCGTTGTGGCTTCATTTGCTATATGGAACATGACGTCTACAAAAAGCCTGCAAACTGGAAACAGTGAAAACAGTGGCAACAGAGAAACCCAACAAACTCTCACATATCACAGCTAACAGCTTCTGAGTCCATTATGTTTCCATCAATAACCATAATTTTGTTCTTTGCACAGTTGCTGGTATTTCACCATAAAATATCTAGATGAGTTTGTGTGTTTGCCCGAGGAATCAATTTGGCTTACCTATCAAGAAAAAAACAGCCTTTGTGAAAATTAAAAATGGTATTTTGTATGAAAAGTAGATCATTCAGGGTGACAGAATCTCAGGTTTTGTGCTCTCTGCTTGTGGTATGTATGGAAGTTTCATCACCCGTTTGGGCACCTTAGAATTATTCTTAAAAAAAACCTGACAGCTGTTTGGACTGATGTCTAGGGAGGTTGGTCTCTGTTCTGGCGAAGTGCTGGAGAAGTAGATATATATTCTGTGTAAAATACGGTGCATCACATTTTAGATTACAGTGGTTAGATTAAAAAAGTTTGTCTTTCGTTCTTAGGTGTCTTGTAATCAAACCATGATTTAACATAATATCTTTACATTAAGCATAATACATCTCATTTACGGAAGAAACTGGCCTTATATTGTTACATTGTTATGTTTATTATTGCAGTGTGGCATCATGGAATGGATTAATTTCCAAAATAAATGAAAAAGGACAAAAGTAATGCACACTAATACAAAAAATGAACCAATAAATTAAAACATCTTTAGATATTAATCCCATTACGAGAAGAGTTTACCTTTATCCATGCATTTGCTGTAAGTTCTCGTCCTAATCAGGGTCACAGGTGGTCCAGATCCTGTCGCAGAGGCTAAGGGTTCAAAGCAGGGAACAACCCAGGATGAGGTGCCAACCCTTCATAGGGCACAGGCACACCTACGGGCAATTTGGCAATTAGCAAGTTTTTGAGCTGTGGGGGGGAACCACAGTACCCAGAGGAGACCCCAGGATGACAAGGGGAGACAGAGACATGGAGCCATGGCTGAGACTCGAACCCCGGTCCCAGAGGTGAGAGGAAACAGTGGTAATTACTGGTTATTATTATTATTATTATTGTTGTTTATATATATATATATATATATGTGTGTGTGTGTGTGTGTGTATTTAAACTAGTAAGTCTTGTAAATTTTTAATTAATTAAAGGAGAATTTATTGGTGATTTGTAACATTGTTACAAATGAACATTGTGCAGAATTTCCAGGGAATGAATGTGGAATTATTCACTATAGATAAACTTGGCATGAATCACCATTCAACATAAATACCAATGTGGGTCTTACTGTTTTTATATGCTGAGTTACATCTTAGTATTTTATTTAAATCAAACTTTATGTCAGATTCATCACTTTTTTCTCCTAGAAAACTGCCTGTCCATGGTTAGTCTACATACATACAGAATTGCTCAGCTAAGGTACTGTACACTCATAGCTGGTGGCCCCCAGCATATACTGTGTTCTAACAGGTCCAAGAAGCTTCTCATCAGGGGCCACCGACAAATGCTGGGCTTTCACACAAATAAATCTCACAATAAACCATAATCCTTCAAAGACATCAGTTAACACTGCTGCAATGTAGAATAGGAATCACAACAAGTTAATCAAATATTTCTTGAATCTTCAGCTAACTATAAGCACCTATACAAAAGAGTGCAAGTTTATACTATAGTATTTACTGTAAAACTGAGACTGAAGAGACTGTATAACAGATCCTAAGAAAGTGTAAGCAATACATGAATCCCGATTGGTACTGATCTGATCCTTAATATGCCTTTCCCGTCATATCCCGAGAACAAAAGCTGACATTAATATCGCTGGGTGATCATACGAGGCGCATATGACTATTTTATGACATCCTGAATCAACCTCAGTGTGACCACACACTGCTTCGTATTACTGACCAGTTCACTACACTTAATACGGCCTGGTCTGTAACTGCTGCAGGCTCCAGCTGTCAAGCAAGTGATGGTCTCTCCAGGGGAAATGTCTGAGGTGGTCTGTCCTGGATCCCAAGGGACTGGTTGTCTTTTGAAGTGTTTAACCAGTTCTGCCCACCAAGCAGCCTACAGCACAGCTATATAAAAACCAAATGCAAAAACTGTATGTTAAAATATAAGCCAGACACAAGTGCCCAGAACATTCCATAGAAAGTTCCTCATGCTGCAATGTGTATTAAAATAGAAATTTTAAAATTCTGCTTTATTTTACACTGATATAACCCTATCTTGTCTACTGTGATGTAATAAAAAATGTGCTGGTTGACTAAACAAAGTATGTAAAGTGATCACGTCCATCATCTTCATTCCCTCTCTGCCGTCTCTCCCTACAGCAACAGTCAGAGTCTTTGGGGATTCAGCCAGGAGTAGCGTGTCTGCTGATCGTTAAAAAAAAAAGAAAAGCAATCCTTACCGAATTCCCCAAGTTCTTCAGCTGGAGTCTACTTTTCTAAGCATGCCAACAGATGTCTAGCAAACGACAACAAAAAACAACAAAATACTGTAGATAATAATTAAATAATGGGATTTAGGGTAAGGAAGCTGCCATGAAAAATTATGTATGAATTATGTTTATGCTGGTGTGAAAGTATGATGTCTGTTAGTGCATCAGCCATTCCTAAACTTTTTCTAAAGTCACACCAGTATTTTTAACATATACTCATGCATTCACTAGCTTGACTCAATACTCATTGATCAGGACCTCATAAAGCTGATTAACTAATTAAGCTAATTAGCAAATAAATGGAATGGCTGGGGTGCCGTGAGGATAGACTTGGAAACCTGTGCTGTGTTCTAGCCATCCAGCAGAATATCAGCTCTGGGCTAACTGGAGAGACATCTGCCCTGTGTGCCATGATTCCTGTTTACCACCAGAGCCAGATACAAGTAGGCAGTATAAGCGCTGGCGAAATGATGAGACTGTAGTTTCACACCAACATAATATAAAAAATGACCAGATCTTTCATTACGCAAAGTTTCTTTTGTTTTAATGATGACAGATATACCCAGTTACATCATGAACACAATGGTAGAAATACTTTCCTTCTAAATGTCCTGATAAATGACCTGCTTTAAAAAGTAAAGGTCACTGAAAATCGATATATGTATAAAAATATTAATAATAGATTTCAATTTGTTTAAGGAGGTTAAAATGACCTTTATACACCATCAACTTGATTATTGTTGCCTTAGTCACTATGGCAATAAATGCCTGCCCCTAAAATTAGATCAAACTAATGGCACCACATATGTAATATAACAACACGTTCGGCGGTCTGTCTAATGTTCATTATTTTTACACATTATTAAGATCAAATATGCAACCTTACGAAAGCAAGTCTTATGGAAGGTATACTTAATTAAGAATGTTTCGGTAACACTACATAGTGTTACGAACAATGTTGCGTTAAGAAGGTTTTGGGAAATGCACCCCAGATCTTCTCTTAGGTACTACAGATAGTACTACAGAAACCCTACAGTGTGTATAGTATTAGAGCCCTGTTTAACGAACACTATACAACACGCAATGCGACATACAATGCAAAAGATGTGGCCCCAGAATTAAGATCGACCAAAATGCTTTTGCAGAAACACCTGTTGTATGATATCTAAGAGTGCCAAACATTCCATGTAATTCCATGTTTAAAAACTGGACTTTTTTGCCATAGCGGCAACACTGTATATCACATTAAGACCCTCATGCTTCTGCATGCGGACTTCGTTATGCTTTGCTGCAGCAGGATGTCGCTGAGTGACATCACTGAATGGCAGCATGAACTCTGTCCTGTTATACAGGAGGAGGTCTGGCTGCCCGTCCGCATGCTGAAGCTGCCACGCAGCCACACTAAGTCACCGGCAAGTGAATCTCAGAATGATTGAGAAACAGCATTTTTTTTTGCCTTCGCTTGTCAAGCTTCAGATCTAAACCCCACTGAGATGTTGTGGCAAGACCTGAAATGAGCAGCTGTTGATTGAGTGGGCCAACATTTCTATGAGCAAATGATCAATAGCTATGGGAAGCATTTATTTACAGCCATTTTTGGTACAGTTGGGCTTAGGGTGATGCATAGCTTTCTTTACTAGATTCTGATTTTTCGCTAAGTGCAAGTATATACAAGGAATTTCATTCGGATGTGTTTGTGTATACATATCGCAGACATCAATACACATAAAGCACAGACAGGGTAACAACCTACAGTATAACACAAGTGCTGATAGGATAGACAATATAATATTTACCATATATACTAATATTTACAGTGTAAGCTGCATGGGTATTAAAATTAATTTATTTGTTATTTTTTCACAAAAGATGCTTTCCTTTCTAATACTCTTTAGCCGAAGATAACATTCAATTTCAAAAAGTGCAAACATGCAAAATTCAGACGGCAGCCAAATCATTTTTCACAGGACCACAGCTCGTTGCTGGTTTGTTGACCGGTAATAGCTGAAAAAAATTTGCCCTAATATTCCTGTTGTGCTGACATGTGCATTCATTTGAGAAATTCTGTACTGGCTAGACATAAACAAATATGTGCATATGTATTCAGGTTTGCAAAGGCTCTCAGGATTCGAAGGTCCTTACCTTCGCATCCACAGTGCTCATCGGCGGCGAGCCTGAAAATGTGTCAGAGATGTATAAGCCACGATCTCGCTATTTCCGTGTCATAGAAAAGAGACATTAGTATGATCCCTCCAACACTCATAGGTTTAGTGGAGATCAAAACAGCAGTAAGACTTGTGAAAGGATACGAATGTGTAATTCCTGACAGCCAATTTCATTTCACAGTGACATTGACCAATTTCAGTATTAATATGTACCTTTTTGGCCTCACACATATATTTTTATATTAGAGAATTCTCTGGATATAAAAGAAAATGAGATAGAACTAATAACTTAATGCTACATAAGAAGTACTGCTTAGGGAGAGCTACATAATGGAGGACCATACGTACAAAGAGAATGAAAGGTATTCATAATTTGTAGTATTTTATTCAGGGAGACTAAAACAACAAATCAAAAGCAGAGGTTTTGCTCTATCCTCAATATTTGTTTTATATTTTCCAAAATGCACTAGAAAATAACAGTAAATAACAGTATGAGGGCTAAAAATGATGCATGTTGTCATGTCTTCCATACGTGTACAGGACCAGGTGTAGACTCCTGGAAATGCTATTGTAAGCCGTGCATTATAGGAAAATCAGCCAGAATCATACTAAAGATGAAACAATGACAAATTTGCTACAGTTCATTGAAAAACAGCAAAAAAAAAAAAATCCCTGCAACCACAAAGATCAGTTCAGGTCTTCCTCCACGAGAAGAGACTATGATAAGCGTGTTGCTCACGATCAGATTCTGTATTGCGATGATGACCATGCTGCATTTGCTGTGGCTACAGGGATCTTTTTATTTGCACATTTTCTCTGTAGCCTCCTTGAATGCCCACAGAGGCTTTGGCCCTGGCACGTCAGGAAGACCTTGGTGAAATTAATAGATTTCAGGGTTGATCGCTTCCGCAGCATGTATCAGTCACTTCAAAAGAGAGGAAACCAAACAGAGAATTCGATATTATTTCATTTTAATCATCATCCTTCTGTATTCTTTTGGTAAGGGAACAATAGGCAGACCTCATTATATGTCCACAATCTAAAAGTTAATGCTTAAAGATAAAAGTTTAACTTCAAGACTGAATTCTGAAGGGGTCATCTTGAAGGCAAAGCAATGTTCTAACCATCTACGAGAAACTCATGTGAGGAAATGCTGTAAAAAATAGGAAACAGGATATTTTAAGTCTTCATAAAGGATTCTCAAGGTGCCAGTGCAGGTCTACTTCAAACTCGCTTTCAGCTCACTCAGGACCTTTAAAAGACATAGAAAGGAACACATGAGATATTTGCTTTGCTCTCTGCAATAGCTGTAGGTCATTTTTCAATCCTACTGCCAACCGCTGTCCATAAACTATCACTGCTGTTTTAGCAAAGCTCTTACATTCGCCAACAGTCTGACAATACCCAAAAAAAATGTTAATGATAAACAAATACACAGGTCCTGCTGATTTCCGGTTCATTAACAGGAAATTACTAAATCGACCATGCTAACAGTTTATGTTAAGTCTATTCATAACACAGTCATTATCCTGTGTTAGCTCTATTACCATGCCTAGCTTCAGATATTACTAAGAATAGGAGTATATAAATCCATAGGTATTTTTACGGACAGCGTATACACAGTAGTACTAATATCCGATAATACCCATAATACATGGTGTGAATTAATTTCTGAGAAGTGTATCAAAAGATAAAAATAAAACTGAAATATTTTGCATTGCGACTTTAGAAGCTTTGCTTTGAAGCCGATTTTCCCCTCCAGCACACAACTGCAAGACAGCAGAAGTAGCGCAATGAAAAATGCGACTCGAGCCGCATGCAGACAGAGTTCAGTGGACCAGGTGAGATGGTGAAGTCCGGCCTGTCGCATGCACAATCCCCATTTATGGAAAATAAACGAGCATCCCCATTCCAGTGCCCTGGATGAGCAGCTCTGGCAGAACCTTTCTCCATGGGCCTCTGAAAAGCAGACGCGTGGCCGGGCTGAGCAGAAAAAGCAGGGAACCCGCAGCCATCTGCACCAGATCTGTAACACCAAGGCACCAGAGTGATGAATGACCTTGCAGTATCGCTAAGATCCTCATTCCCTTTTTTTTCCAACCCACTTCAGTTATGCTAATACAGAAAAACACATTCCTTTGACGATGTGCGCTCCGAGGTCCCGGGGTAGATCTCTGATAATGACGTTTCCTGTAAGTGTGTCTCTCTACCCATGTGCCCCTCATTCTCATGGCCTGGTAGGGTTGTGGTGGGAGCCAGCCAATAGTAGCAGGCCAGGTAACGTCCCGTCCCAGCAACCACTTCCACGACAGAAACGCAGCAGCCAGCAACACAATGTGTGTGGAATTCAATCCTAAAAGTTCACTTTCACTCAAGGGCGGGTATTATCATTTTTATTACTCTTTGTGCATACTGCAATCCCTCTCCTGTGAATCCACACCAGGAATGAGTAATCTGCTGTTTTTGACTCGAGGGCTTTTTGGTTAGAAGCGACAGGTCTCGTTTCAAGAATGACCTTTGCTCCTTTTTAAATTACAGCATGCGATAGAACAGCTCAGAGTCGCTCAGATAAAGACCTACTGTACCATTGCGGGCAAATGCGTGTCTAATGATAAAAGGATTTAAGGTTGCTGGTGGGGGATTACACGCCCCATGGCTTTAATAAGGAAAGTTCTTATTAAGGAAGAATACAATACACATGATTAACTGGATCCTTAAAGAGGAAATTTTCCTAAAGAGGGAGAAGGTACAAAGTTGTCAAGACTAGGTAACTATGCCTTAAGGTGCAAATCGGTGCGGTGCCTTGGTGGACTGGAGTGAAAACCCTGGTTTCTGGAAACAAATGTTTTTGAAGTTTGTCTAATTAGAAGGCTGGAGGATATTGTACCACATACTTTGCAGAATTGTCATTTTTTTCTGCACGGATTGTTTACTGTTTTGAAAATAACTCCTCATCTCAAGCGTCTGTTAAACATACTTTAAAATGAGTAGTCCTTTTCACTTTTTCAAGAAATACCATGTTAGCATCACATAATTCATTTTACAGGAAGTCACTCAATGTGGTAACTTCTGAATGAGGGACTAATTAGATAGAAAACTGAAACTTCATCTATCCACATTTACATTTATTTATTCGCCAGATACTTTCATTACCATCTTATAAATTTTATTTTTTATTTATATTGATAGATGCTATATATTTCTGCATTGTGTTAAACGATGCAACTAATACTGTTTTATACTAAAATGCACAACAATAGGTGCCTTAAAGATTATCAGCAGTTTTGCCTTAATTAGCTGAGTGCTTAATATGTAGATGCACAGAGGTGCAAAAATACACTATAAAATAAACATTTGTTAAGAAAACTATATAGCATTAGTTCATATGTACTGTAACACTCCTGACAGGAAAAATACAGATATTAAAATGTATCTCTATGTATGCAAAATAATACCTGCATTGTAAAGTAAAATGAACTGAATGGACACTATTAACATAAATTCAGTGAAGATTGACGAAAGACCAAACATGGACTTTTAGCTAAAGCAAAAATGTCTTTTTTTGTCCATTTAATCTCTGCTGTCTCATAGCACTGAATAACATTTTTATGTCAATGTGCTACACTACTGTAGCACATTGACATGGCTAACTACAGTCACGTCTTTGTCATACTCTCCGCGCCCAGCTAAAGTCATGTCTTTGTCATACTCTCCGCGCCCAGCTAAAGTCATGTCTTTGTCATACTCTCCACGCCCAGCTAAGGTCATGTCTTTGCTTTAGTTCCATAACAAGAGAAGTGGCTCTGACATTAACTCGAAAAGAGGGGAAATAGAGCAATCAAATAAACAAAAGATTCAGATGAAAGGGTCAACTGCATAAAAGAATGACTTTTTTCCATTGACTTTTGATCAACCTACGCAGTATAGCTGCAAAGGCACTCGTTGGGCCTTTTTTGGCTGTGATAGTTAGGGCTGCTTTATAAGAAGCTTTTAGATGAACTGTCGTGGCAATCAAAGGTGCTTTTTCAGAACGCTCCAGGTCTCAGTTCTGCCTGGGGGGGAAGGTGTCAGAAGAACAATAGAAAATGAAGAGGAGCACGATGGGGCTGACCTCCCTGGAGAATCCTGCTGAAGCACTCATACAGTACCAGCAGAACAGCTAGCGTGGAGTGTGCTGTCTCGGGGAACACACAGATGTCAGCAGAATGTCTTTTCAGTTGAAATCTTGGAACTAGAACACAGAAGCCTTATAGTCAACTGAATGTATAATGGCACAACAGTAAATAAAATTTAAAAAACAAAAATAAATGATCTTTTTAAATTGTGTGTTCTTCCATTCTTGCATTAGTGAGCATCCCAGGGGATCTGTAGTACTACTGCAGGAAGTTATTACAGGATTGTGGTAAAGTCTTACAACATTTCCTGTTGCTGGTGTGCAAGACGAACATCATAATGACTAACATGCATTTCCTCGGTAAAAGAAAAAAATGTATGCAGTGGACATTTGTACTTTTCCAAATGTGTGCTTCAGAATATTTGATATTTTCATTCATCTTATTTAGATCACAAAAGAACACTTGAAAAAAATATATGGGTAGTCGAAAAATTTGATTCTATTTATTGTATGTGTATACTACTTCAGTGTATTTCATCAAAATGCATTATATGGACCGTATGTCTGTGTAATAATTTCATTAAATTGAGAACTTTAAGAACGATGCAGACAGTGCAGGACTCTCGACGCGGACTGTATGCGTGTGTCTCACAGGTTTCTGCTTTCCCTGATTACGGCATACAGCGGCAGATGTCCAATGAAACACATAAAGCAATCTGTATCAGAGCAGTGCGTGGTTATATAAACAGTAACAATAACGTGTTTGGAAGATGGGCAGGAGAAAAAGGAAAGAGCGACAAACAGTGAGGAAAAACTTATGCATGTTCTGTGTTTGCATGGGTCTCCTCCAGCTAATCTAGTTTTGTCCCCCAGCCTCAAAAGCCCACGTCAGGGATTGGGGTACCTAATCTTCCGTAGTGTGTGGCTGGATTATGTGTGGGATTACATGGCCAGCAATGGACTGGAATCCTCTGCCCTTTTCTGTGCCCTATGCCATCGGCCTGACTGCAGTCCTAGATGGGGTAAGTAGCTATAGAAGATGGCTAGAAATGCATCCTGGTACTTAGACAGCATATAGCATTCACTGGCCATGTTCCCAGTAATCAGGGACAAGCTACCATTGCTTAGCAATTGCATAGTTATATAAATATGTTTATTTCAATATATGACATTTATAAAATAATAACCATGACAGCAGCAGCATCAACAACAATAATAATAATTTTGATTATTAATATCGCTGTTATTGCTGATGTCGTTGTTGTTGCTGTAATATTTAAGGTACCGTCCCCTAACCATAAACCTAAATGCAGAGGACACATTTCATTGTTGTGCACTGTGTGTCATCACTGATCACCAATTCTATAGTGTATATTACTCTTTATTTTACATAATAATCACCCCTGCCTTCTGCCTTTTGAAAGATTCCATGTTCAACTCAACCCTGTGATTGTTATGGAAAATGGATGGATTCAAATTTTATAAAGTTTAGCAAAATTTACTAAAAAGTGGGAGAGACTGTCTTTAACAAATGATAAGTTCAGGTACTCCTTTAAGGCATGACGTGAAAAAGCCATAAAAGACTGATCACAAATTCACCCGGCACTGTCCACCTCAAGCAGATCAGTTCAAACGTTAAAAAATATGCATTCTTCTTTGGAAGATCCAATTTATTGAAATTGCAACATTAAAGCATCAATATTAAGTGCATTAAAATAAAAGTTTAATTTGGGAGATGCATGTACCTCAGTGGCTGCCGATCTGCAGTATTTGACATTCTAGGCACCAGCAATCGCAGGGTGCAGGAGTCAAACATCTTCCAAATAACACTTTTTTGAAGGTGATAGAAGGAGGAGGGAGTGATCAGGAACAGGAACATTGTCACTTGCTGTAATCACGTCATTTCACTCCACGGCAACATGGGAAGATCGTCAGGTCTGAATAAGTAATAGGTAATGTTTATTCAACACTTCAGATAAAACTGATAGCCTACTGAAATAGTCACGCAGGAAGTGTGAGATTAAAGAAGCATAAAAACATGTCAATGTCTTTCAAACTATTATTTCTTATATGCTTTAAGGCATCGTGATTTTTTTTTTTTGCAGTACACAACAAATTTTAGAGGCAATTTAACCTAAACTGTTAAGCAAAAATGAAATGAAGATGCAACGGCCTTTTTTAATCCACTGAGCCTGAAATACAATCATACTGTGGATTCCTTTGTCTGGCAAAGTGCCGAAATCCCTTTCTATTTGATCTCTTAATGTATTCTAATAATGTCTGAGTGTATGCTAAGAAGCATTTAGACACTAACATCATGTCGCCATATTTTCTGAATATGTCAGCGTTACAATAATACACAGCGTGCATTGTACGTGCAATGTAATTTACGTTTCATAAAACATGTTAATAATACACCTGTACTGAAGGAATGAAGGCCAGCAAACGATGATGAAACATGTCCTGTGCATAGATGACAAATTAAACCGTACATGTGGAAGGATGGACACCCATCTGCAAAGAGATACTGAGCTACATAAATTACAAAAGGAGAGAATCTGACAATTGCATTATGCATCTATCCCCTCAAGGTTATATTCTGTATAAATTGCTGCACGCTGGTGATGGGAGTCTTCCGCTTTCCCGGGGGTGGATTCTCAGTCATAATGCTAAGAGCATTCCATTAACCGCTAAGCAGCCACAGAGCACTTTCACTGGGACAGACAGGCACTTACTGTATTTAAAGATGCTGATTAATGGGGTAGATTTCCCCCACCTCACACCCCGGATCCCTGTGCATCCCATCCTGAGAATGACACTGTTTATGGCTGTAATATGGAGAATAATAAGTAAGGACATTAGCACTGAGGCATGCTGTTTATCCTCAAGCAGACATAATGGACCGAACCTGCACCTTGTGGAACCCATTCCATGTTTTTCTCCTTGGAGTCCATTAGTGGTATTGGTGTGGGTGACATGCAAAGTCACCACCTGCTATCTCCAAAGACGCCACGCGACCGCATACACGATGTGTCCTGTAGAGGGGCGGCAGGCCGAGACGAGGGGCTGGGGGAGGTCTGTCATCTGACAAGCCCAGCATCCAGGGAAAGCTGTTTGTCAGTTTGTTACGGTGGCCGAGAGAGCTCAACGCGCTGCAACTTCAGAAAACACATGCAAACAGAAAAAAACCACAACAAATTAAG
>JAODJU010000130.1:14618014-14642684 GCA_026776725.1 Gnathonemus echidnorhynchus
GTACTCACCATGGCTGATCATCCCATATGCCTTACTGTTCTTCTCTCCTCAGACCGCTCTCAGTAGGTACTCACCATGGCTGATCATCCCATATGCCTTACTGTTCTTCCCTCCTCAGACCGCTCTCAGTAGGTACTCACCATGGCTGATCATCCCATATGCCTTACTGTTCTTCTCTCCTCAGACCGCTCTCAGTAGGTACTCACCATAGCTGATCGGAGATGCTCTGACCCAGTCGTCTGAACATAATGGTTTAGCCCTTGTCAAAATCACTCAGATCTTTATCCCTGCCCATTTCTTCTGCATTCAACATAAGTTACCATATCCCAGACCTTAACACAGACCATTTTTATGAGTTACACTATTCACATGGGGGAGGTCATAATGTTTTGGCTCACCAACGTATTTATATATTGCATTGACAAGAGAATTGTTTTTCACAATATTCATTTTCTAAACTTGTGGGAAACTGCGGGTCCTTTGCAGGGACACCAAAAAGTCACACATCATTCATACCTACAGACAATTTGACACCTGTTGGGGGGGGGAGCATGTAAACCAGAGAAATTGAGCCAAGGTAGCAACTTCAACCCTGGTCTCCAGAGGTGTGAGGCACCCGTGCGAAACACAGCACCACTGTATAGTACCACCCCCAAAAACACCATATACTAATATACTATATTACAATATATTATACCGTTTGATTATAAAAATCACGTTAAATCTATACAAGTTCGCAATTTTAGAGAATGCTTACAGGCTTCTGAACTAAAATGCACTTGAAAATGCACTTTTATAAGTACTATGCATATTATATTTGGTTTTGGGTACCTTTTGCCCTTGTCAGTCAATAGACGCCTTCATTCTTACTGCATTTACAAGATATTCAGTCAATCTTAACTGAAACCTATGAAGATTGGCAGTTCAGTTTGACGTTAATTTTGCAATGACATGCTTGAGTAGTTGACATGACAAAAAGAGGAGAAAACACCAGCTGTCCAAATAGATGACAACTACTGAGGCAAGAGCAGCACAGCGAAAGTCCTGTGTTTAAGATAATCAACTGTTCACAAGCACATTTGCTCCTGGATTACTTCTCAACTTGACAAATTTGTCTTCCTTCTAGTACTTTGCAGTTTCACAGAAGGGACATGGACAATTCAGATAACAATGAGTGTATTGTGTGTCTGTATAGTATTGTCACAAAACATTTTCATGCTGTGTAACTGGGAAGCTAAATTATACACAAGTGAGTAACATGTTTTTGTCACACAGTGATGCCATCTGAAATGAACTGTTGAAGCACACTGAAATAATAATTACTAAATGGTATAGTCTTACAGAACAGTTTCCTCTAGAACTATTTTTCAGAACAAGGAAATGAGTTATTTTGCAGATTGTGACCTGCATTTTTTCCACTCGAGTTTCACTTTTAGAGAATTGGGCCTGCAATTTCAGCGGTTCCAATCAGGATTTCCACTCCAAGCTGTTCTATGAGCTGTACTAAAAGGTCATTTTGAAATGCAAAAACATACCCCTGTACATCTATTATCCTGTTAATAGAGAGCCTTCTTCATACATATGTATGAAACTGACATTTCTAAATTAAACATCACTATCAAATAAGTTAGTGTAGCAATTATGTGAGCAGGGGAAATACCAATACACCTAGTTAACACCATGTAGGACCCACTTTATTAGGTACACCAAGCTAGTACTGGGTAGGGCCCACTTTATTAGGTACACCTAGCTAGTACTGAGTAGGACTCACTTAATTACGTACACCTAGTTAACACCATGTAGGACCCACTTTATTAGTTACACTAAGCTAGTACAGAGTAGGACCCACTTTATTAGTTACACCTAGCTAGAACTGGGCGGGGCCCACTTTATTAGGTACAAGTACCTAGTACTGGATAGAACCCACTTTATTAGGTACACCTAGCTAGTACCGGGTAGGACCCACTTTATTAGGTACAACTACGTAGTACTGGATAGAACCCATTTTATTAGTTACACCTAGCTAGAACTGGGTAGGGCCCACTTTATTAGGTACACCTAGCTAGTACCGGGTAGGACCCACTTTATTTGGGATACCTACGTAGTACCAGGTAGGACCCATTTTATTAGGTACACTGAGATAACACCTGGGAGGACCCACTTTTGCTCTCAGAACTGCTTCAAGAGACGACACCAGCTTTATTCCACTGTTATACGTAGCTGTCATTTTTGTGCAGCCTGATTGCTTTAATGAGTCTGATCATTCTCATTTCACCTGCCTGGTGAACAAGAAATGCCTACCACAGAAATGCCTTTTCTGGATGCTTTGTATCATCCTCTGTTAAGTCTAGTCACTGTTGTGTGTGAAAATCCCAGGAGGGCGGCTGTCTCTGAGATGCTAAAAACAACAGGTATGGCTCCTACAGTCTCACCGTATTCAACATCGCTTAGATGGGACAACCTTGCTGTTCTAATGCATAGCCAAACAGTACCTGAAAAACTTGACACTGCCCATGTGATCTATGCATTAGATTGCAGACAAATGATTTATCACTGGGAGGAGCAAAGTGTTTGGTAAACAAGCTGGTATACCTAACAATCTGTTCCCTGGAAGTACTAAAGCAAAACTGAAAAGGAATCACCATAGAATAACAAGAATATGTGACAGTGCTCATGCATCCACAACTAAAATGCAGTTACATCTTGCAGTAGCAGGGGCTAGACCACGGCTAATAAGAAAGCAGAACTTATTGGGCAGTTCCTGAAGAGTACAGTGTCATTTTTCAAGCAATAAAGTTGTTCTTCTCCAGGGTAGAACCCCCCTCCCCCCAACATCTAAACAAGTCACACAGCAGCACATATCAGATGGGTGGTACAGGGTCATTTTCAATTCACCAGAGTGTGCCGAATGTATTAAATATTAATATACACAAAACAGCCTCAGCGTTTTAAGTAATTAAGAGTGGAGAGCAAGGAAAGCTCATAAACAGAAACTTTGTGCTCTCACCAGATGCACAAACGACAACAAAAAAGTAGCAATCAGAGAGGCATCAGTGCTTTATAGAACAATATAAATGCACAGTATAACAGACACAGAAACGAAGGCTTCAAAATTAACAGCTGTCCACCAACCAACAAATTAGCAACTTTGGTATGATCCTGTGCTATTTCACTCAATGTATGATATATTCATTGTAACACTGGAGAAATCAAATAATGGGAAACAAATCAGAGGAAGCTATTATCACAAAGGTGACTTTGATGGCAGCTGTAACATTTACATTTTTTTTTGGTTTTAATGGTAGTTAGTTGCAGCATTATGAAGGCATTCTGCACCGGACTTCCTTTGGCATGTGCTGAACAGGCCTTTTGGAATTTTGCACCTAATTCCAAATCCTTTAAGGGAATTCCAGAAAAAAGGCATAAAGGTCTACAGTGGTGATTAAATTACACAGAACGATGGCTGAAAGCCGGCAAAAGGGGCAATCTCAGGTCTCACTTCAAATCAGGTTAACGCTCGCATGTTAAAATGTGCAGTCATATCGTGTTCTGTAAGGCTGTCTTATTAGAAATGCTAATGATGTTACTTACAGTACATTTTTAAACCAACATCATAATCCTGACATTCAATTAGTGACTAGAATTAATCATCATTTCATTAATGGGACACTTCAGTGGTAATGCTCTTAAAACAATCACTGGCCCTGGACTATTTTCGCACTGAGCCTTTTCTCCCTGCTGCTTAGTTTTAATCTTAATGTGGGTAAAAATGAAACATGACACACACACCCCCACCCACGAGAGGGAATCATTAAGCCATTTCAGCCTTACAAGCAGTGGGGGTGTTCAGTAACCCATTTGTGTGGGTGTCTGTCTGTCAGTATAGGGCCTCTTTTGTTGTTCTGCATTGTATAGTCCGCTGTTGTTTTATCCTTTGTGGATTTTACCTACTTTCTGAAAATCGTCACCAAACCAGCAGGAAAGAAGCCATTCTAAAATAATTAAGCATTAGTACATGCGGGAGACATTGGGCATCGCTGAAGTACAGTAAACCTCCACTGATGCATATATCTACCACCGCTATTGATGTCATAGACCAAAAGTTAAATGTCGGTTCTATTATGAACCTTAAAATGTAAGATGAACACAAATTCAAACGTGTAGAATTTGATTTGCTAGGCCCCCAACATTTCCTGATCACATTTTTATACACCGTCAGAATATAGCTCAAATAGTAAGTACTCCTATACAAAGACGCTGTGTTCTTCAAATAAGGACGGACAACAGGACATGCATCAAAAACTCAGCCAGTTTCCAATAACTTCTAATAATTATGTAGACACACACTTGTGAAACAACAGTTGTTTAAAACATAGGTAACATTGTGCTTAATTTACCCATAATTTTTGAAGAATCCTAAACAAATGAACAGTCGGCTTCATTAACACTGCACAGGACACTGCAGGTCCCTCTACTTTTTTGTTTTTAATTACACTTTTTAATGGATGATTAATTCTGTCATCTTGAGTAACAACATAAGATCTGATAGTGACTAATTAGTATGCAAATTCAGTGACTTTTTTGGTAATAAGGTTTTGTCATCTTTGAGGCTGTCACCATTTCGATATATGTGTCTACTGGAATACTGGGATTAAACTTGCCCGTGATGCTTATTTAGAACATAAATCCCATTTGTAAGAAAATCAGTTTATTGTGTCTGCTTATCGAATATTCCTTTTCAATGAACACATTCATTGTTTTCCTGTGCTCTCTTTGTAAGTGACAGATAAGAAGCTAATCAGATAAATACACAAACAAACAAGAATGACTTAGGGAGTATCTGATATGTTGCATAGCAATGCAACAGATTAAAGGTAATGGAAACCACAGTTACCTGCAGCCTTTGTTTATTAATAAGACTGATGTCTGGATCAAGCTGCGAGGCGGCAGCTGGGATATAGCAACCTGCTTTTGAACAGGAAGTGAGAGTAGAGTATGGCTGGACATCAGCTTGGTGTCGGTAGAAGTTAATTGGCACTGGCTGGTAACCAGATGAACATCCTTGACGCTGGGGCTGGGCCCAGAGCCGGCTGGCAGATGCCATTGGATGCCACGCTGGCACTAAAGACATATCGCTGCGGGGGTCTGGCCCAGTTTGCCTGATTTGGGCACATGCTTGGCGTGAACGTTACCAGGACAAAACCACATGTCTGCAGAGGATTCTGCTCAAAACCTGCAGCAAGTGTAATGAAACCACCCAAATATGGGGTAATTCATGTCTTATAGAATCAATTTACCCTACTACGTTTATTATTTATATTATTCCCAAAATCTTGCATATTAGTAATGCTAATTGTTATTGATGAAATACATAAGCAGTACAGGTCTTAAATGGAGGAATACTTTTGCTTTACAAGCCAGCAAGACTGAGTATTGAGTACAACATGGAAGAATATATTGTAATATTACATAAACAAGCAATGACATGACAAAACTGTTAAATAAAACACGATCAGTACTAACTGGAAACATACAATTCCAGTTTGGGTAAGTAGCATGACAAATGCATATATGCATACTGTATTGATAAATATATACATATGGCATTTAAGTATATATACTGTATTCATGTAAGTAAATTGTATTTATTAACGTGTATATACTGCATTTAGTGCCGCCGTGAAAATTCTAGTTACGAGACATGATTTCTCAAAATAAATCAAAATGAAAGAAAAATCTTTTTACCTTTTTAAATCCTTTCCAATATTCTAAATAACACCACAAGCATAATTCCAGAGCATAATACTAATTTGCTCACATAAAATTCTGTAATGAAACATGGAATAATGAAGAGAGTAAGAAACTGGTCACAATCAACACCCTACTGCCATATGTCCTGCTAGATCTATCCTCTTGTTTTTCAAAAATATAAAAATTCTAAGCTAACCATAATTGTTCCATCAAATGCTCCCCATTAAACCAAGCCTTCCGTATATTGAAGGCAATAAACAAAATAGACACAATGAAAATGAAGACAGCCTGTTATTTAAAACACCTGGGAGATACTGTTAGGATGCTGCAGTATAAATTAAAAAGTGGTTTAAGCCCCTGTCACAGGCCTGCCCGTGCTGACACAGGCCTGCCCGTGCTGACACAGGCCTGCCCTGTGATTGGAGAGCCTCTTGCTGGTCACAGTACTGTACTAATCCCCCTTTAGACACTGAGTGATGATCATGATTCTTCATTTGCAAGCATCATTGATACTGTTTTGCAACTGTCTGTTACAGCTGCACAATAGAGCACAATAGAGGCTAATAGTCATGTTGCCACCATCCTAGATTTAGTGAATATTCCTCAAACTTTTGACCAATGCATCTGCTTTGCTATTGCTTTTATGAAACATAAGGTTCATTAACCTTACTAATCTGCTTTAAGTCTGAATAGCCCAAAACCAACACTTACCCCTCATGACAGGTGTTGAGCAACCAGCAAAAATGTCTAAAAATGAATTAAAATGTTAAAGCTGTCATGAAAAATCAGCTATTTTCTTAATAGCAGTCAGAATTCAAGATGATGCAATTGGTTTTGGCCACATTTTGTTCACAATACATCAAAATGCCGGCGACGTTACATTAATCAGTGTCTAGATGTGACAAATGCATATAATGACCTTCGACTTAGGCATCATTTTCTTATTCATCAATTCACTTTAGAAGTAAAAATGACCTCTTTGCAAAATTTGCAATCCAGAAATGACTACAAATATACTGTCATATTCATGGCAATAAGTTAAAGTAATTAAATTCAACTTATATAGTGTATTCCCAGTGTGGCTGGCATGAAGTGCTTAATATGATTAAAAAAATAATAATAACATTAAGTAACACCACAGAATTTGATAGAACAACCGGCTACTTAACCCCTGCTAGACATGCTGATAATTAAAAAGGCAGAAATTAGTCTATGTTTTTTATATGGATAAAAAAAACACATCATGCTATTAGCCTACTCATAGTCAACAGATTGTACATGTAATTCAAAAATACCATTCTTTGAATAACAATATAAAATATTTCCATCCTGAATAACCCAATACAATACAGGCCGCATGACTGAACAGGTTAAACTGCACGTTACTCTTTTAAGTCCAGATCAGATTCTGCCTCACGCCACTGTGGCCTAATTTGAGGCATTATTTGCTGCTAATATGAATAATTGGCTGTAGGTATCTTTGGGTTTGGGGTGGGGAATCTGTCAGCCAGTCATGATTAATACACTGAATACTGTTGTATTAAACATCACTACCACACCCAGAGAATCCTGGTAATTTTTCGGCATATATTCAGCCAAATACAAGAGCAGAGTATTTTAACATGCTCCGTATATTCAGTGGACTAGTGAGGGGCAGGACAGGCGAAACCAAGACAATACATTCGAACCAAGTGGACAGGACAGGCCTGAAGGACAAAGGCAGCCTAGGGGAGCGACTCAGCACGGGGACTGTCCTATATAGACACTCTTACATGCCATTAACTTCTTGTCTGGGAGGTTAAAGGCAGCACCAAGGACTGGAAGAGCAAGTTAGTTCAGATAATGGAAAAAGAAAGGCTAGCGCTCCGGTCGCAACTATAGGTCCACTTCTGGGGGGGTGGGGGGTTTGTCAAAAGAGGACTAGCTTTGTTAGAAGTGCCCCTCCTTCCCAAGCTCTCCTACTATTTCACTTTTATTATTATTATTATTATTATTATTAATAATTAAAATATCCACTTGTGTTGTGTTAGAGTGAACACTGGACAATGGCCCTCGGCCCTGAGCCCAGACTTTTCACTGTGGTCACAGAATATTTTATCCTTTATTTCACAAATAGGATAAATGTAAAAGAAGCCATAAGCCCGCATGCTTACTGGCCTGCCCCCGTCCGGCTACATTCATCAGTGTCCTGTCATGACGCCACGAGTTCTGATTAATAACTGTTATAATAACAGTGAGGTTCCGGACGCACTCATTTGAATAAACAGAGATGAAGATTCAGAGACAAATGGGAGGCAGTGTGGCTGATGACAGTTCCTCAGGTCTTATGGCATTTTGGATCAGGCACATGCTGGATACTGTGACTAAGAGAGGGGGGGCACAATAGGGCTTTATATTCATGTGGCTGGAAGCGACCCTTTGGTAATCATTATAATTTCCAGCGGTTAAAACCTTCTCAGCTCTGCACTTTGGACTGTCAATTTACAACATTTAACAGTCGACTACGACAGAGTCCTGCAAAAAAAACAGTAAATACAAGAAGTCCACATTTAGAAAGATAACAGGTCTCAGACTATTAATGGGAGATACAATTCTAAAGCAGAGAGCCATAATCAGTATCTCGGTAAAATTATTACGAGGTGCTGATGAAAGGGTTTGAACACCTTGCCCTGCCTCATGAGGTTTTATTAAAAGTCACCTGAAGAGAAAATCTCTTGCACTCTCTCCACCACAGTTTAAATTCTTAATCGCCTTTAATTATGCCATTTAACAGAATAAGTAACTAAGCAATTATTTGGTCTAACTTTGATGACATGGTAAATGACTAAAAACGCACTTATACTGGAGTAAATGCACATGCCAGCTTCACTAATCCTCTGAACCTCAGAATTAGGGGACTGAGGTCCAGCACCCTGAAGAATGGATGTCAGAAGTTGCGTTACTGAACGGTCTCTCACACTCTTCTTCATAATCACAGGAAGTCCAGCTAGGGAGTCTTACCTGTTCTGTTTTTTGTTATATACACAGTTCACCACACTGAAACATGACCGCGAAGGTTGTGGGTTTGAATCCTTCAATGACAAAACAAATATGCTGCTTCATCATGGTGCTTGTGTCAAATTAGAACTTTCACACTGATTCTGTGGCCGGCAGAGCAATCATGTTACTGGGCCTAAACCCGAAAAAGCATCCAAGGGCACCAGAGAGCTTCACTCTCACCTCTCTGCATCTGCCACAGCAGACAGAGACGGGCTGTGGTACTAGGTAAGAATTCATGCGCCCACGTACCTGTACAAATTCCAAAATAATTATTAGTTATTAGTACTATCATCATGAATCTGTTGTCTGAGAAACACACATTTAACACATTTTTATCCACCCATATGTAGAAGATTACTGTAAATCTTAATTTTTGCAGCTGATTGTGTTTCTGAGAGGTAGTATCACATTCGCCTACCATCCCTAACGAGTACCCGAGCCACAGGGGTGTTAACACACACCTAAGACAGATGAGATCTGATATCCTTTGACAATCCAGTTTCAGCCCATGTTGTAATTCCAACTGGGACAAAGCTCTATAAAAATATACTTTCACCCTCCTCCCAAATACATTTTCTGCACAGAACACCCGAAAGGACATATTTAAGGTGCCCCTGCATGAAAGCGAGAGCCAAGATTCCCAGTAGAAATTAAAAGCTAAACTGGGATGTTATCATGCTCTACAGCCATGCAAACTAGTCAGATGTGGCAGGTCCCCATTGGATATAATGTATATAGTCATATTTAAAATTCACCAGTAAAAAAAAAAGTAGCATAACCTACTAAAAAACAGGACAATAAAAAATTGCGAGTGATTTTCCATTTTGGACTAAGGATTTCCAGAATCACATTACAATTTCCCAGCAGGTATTTCTGCAGTCTGCACTTTCACGGAAGTGTCATTCTGCTCTCCCCAGGCAGACGGCTCATTGAGGACAATGCTGAAGTAAATCAAAAGCCATTCCTGTAAAGGTTAGCTAGCATCGTCTGCTCTGGCTAGCTTTTAGCGGTCTGCTAGGTCTGATAAGCACACATTCCCAAGCAAAACATGCTTCCCGTAAGACTGACCCGCGCCTAATAAAGTTTTTCCAATATTGCTTTCCTCAACAAGCAAGATCCTTCGGACACTTAATACACTGCATCGCTGAGCGTGTGGGCATGTGTTGAATTTACTGTCAGATTTCATATATTTTAGTCTGTTGGTTTCTTAGCTCCATAATTAATAGCCTGCAAAGTCACACTCCAGTTCGTAAAACCAGCCAATAGCCATCATGATAGTTTTAAATACTTTTCCTGTCAGTTAATTTCTGTTTAGCTCAATCAGACCATGTCCCATTAATAAATGATATTATATTATATTAACAAATGTTATTATGTTCAGTAACTTGGATATTACAGGCACCTGGTTGGCAAAGCTCTTTAGACCCACGAAAACACACAATACCATGAACTGACAGGCGCTTGATCATTTCTGTAATATTCATTAATTACTCAGGCTGCATTCTCTGGGCCCTCAGTGGCTTTTACACATTGCTGATGAGCCTCAGGTATGACTTTAAATAGGGGGTGCAAAGCTAGGCGGTATTTTAGTATGTATAATCACGGCAGATGGTCATCGTTAGCCCCTCCCACACTCACGTTTGGGGTTTCCGCGTGGTATGTTTAACGCGCTCGCCACACACCCCAGGAAGCACCCCAACCTGACTGGATCCTGACGGGTCTGCGAGGAAAGCTGGCAGTGTTTGAGGTTTACAGCTGCAGGGAAAACTCCAGCGGAAAAACCACTGAGGTGAGTGGCAGCAGGGTGATGATGTCACACGCACCCTTCAGAATCTCCCGGACAGAGGGATGTTTTTTCCTTCAGCCATTAGGTAGCACAGCAACCAGAGAAAAAATAATTATAGAGCTACTCATGTACCTAACATTAGAGGCATTGCAATTTGCACTATTGCTTAATGAGAGACTGAATAGGAAAGTCTGAAAAGTTGAGGCATAAAAGGAGAAAAGCACTTGGAGTGCACATCACTGCATTTGGCTGATAATAGATGGGTTAAAAATGTTTTGTGCTTCATGCCAAGTAATACCAAGACACCAAGTTATTTATACTTGCAACACAATAGAATAATTCCGAAAACTCGGCTGGTGAATTCAGTCTGAAAGCTCTCCCACTGCGTAGCTCTGAGAAATCCTGACCAAAATCACACCGGTTAGTACAAGTGATACCAAAAGAAAAAGGGGCTTGAAAGAAGCCACAGGCGTCTTTGCACATTGAAGTCAACAAGTCTGAAAAATGGGAGCGAGTGAAACTGAAGTGTTCTGCCTTAAGGAGAGGATTCCCCAAGGAGGATGAGATCAGAGATAAACAGGAGGTTTCTCCAGATGCCAGGAAAAGAGGACTGTCCCTCCGAATGTGTGCCTCTCCTGCTCATTTGCATTGCTAATGAGATTCTGCCCGGCTCCCTCCCACATGCTGCAATCGGCCAGCCATCTAGGATCGATGATCTTTCTCAAGGAAACTGTGTCTGGTAAACATGTACATCAGGAGGTGTGTAATACTGCAAGGTCCTCTTTGTGCACGACCTGCATTCAAAGACGAGTGCATCCGTGTTAGAATTTCGGCAAAAGCAAGTTGATGGTCTTTCCATATGCTCAGTTAAATTACTTCAATGTGTTATGTAGTCATTTGAATAATTAACAGCTTCATCATCGGCAAATGTTGTCAATACTGGATCATGGCAAACACATTTATAAAGCTGAGAGAGCCAGACCCCGCAGGAGATGAGTGGTGCCTCTAAATTGCCTGCCTTGTGTTTAAGAGTAGGGCACATGGGAATGCGTGAGAGCTGTGCAGCACCGAAGGAGTAGGGCGGATGGGAATGTGTGAGAGCTGTGCAGCACCTAAGGAGTAGGGCGGATGGGAATGCGTGAGAGCTGTGCAGCACCGAAGGAGTAGGGCGGATGGGAATGCGTGAGAGCTGTGCAGCACCTAAGGAGTAGGGCGGATGGGAATGCGTGAGAGCTGTGCAGCACCTAAGGAGTAGGACGGATGGGAATGCGTGAGAGCTGTGCAGCACCAAGAAGCTTTAAATGCGGCGGAAGTAAAAAAAGCACACAAATCCGGGAGAAGAGTGAAGTGTATATTGAGGATCGGTATTAAGAAATCAATACTTAACTCCTGGTTCTGGTGCGAGGTGTTCCAGATTAAATTTAAGACAAAGTATAAAAAAGTGCTAAAGGACCCATTGATTTTTACACTAGATTTTTCAATTTGGGGAGAAAAGTTATAAAAAAAAACACACACACACACACACACACAATCTTATAAACAAGGCCTGACTGTTTCTGCCTGCTATTACTAGCAGTTTGACACACAATTACTATATGTCTCAATTTATTGAGAGCCCACTATTCAACAAGCAAACATGGTGTCATGTGTTCCTGCCAATGTTACCTTATCTTCAGTCACACTACATATCTGTATCTGCCATTAATGCTTGACGCTTGTGAACGGAGCTGGCCCCTGCTTCCTAAAAAAATAAAAATCTTTTAAGAATCTTCTTTATTTTAAAACTACAAAACCATGAGCAGGAAGGAGCACAAGGTGACTAGCACAGTGAGGGCTGTTGAGAAAGTCCAAAACATATAGTATATGCAACTAAAATAGTTATATCAGGTGGATATTCAAATCATTAGTCAGCCCACACAGACATATGTTTATGAAGAGTGATTTTTCTCAAATGCATAACACCTTTCTGGTGGAAATGCTGCACTTCGCTAATGAGACATTAGAGGTATGACTACATCCTTTACACTCATCCATCCATCCACCTTCCAGCTGCTTATCCTAGATGGGGTCACCAGGCTATGCATTCATATGATGACAAATCCTCTCGCATGCATATCACAGCAAATCCACCACTGAGAAGCCTGAACTGCGGGCAACAAAAGGAGGAGTGATTTCAAAGCATGGTGACATACTGTAAACACATTCCTTTTCACAGCAGTGATTCATCAACCACAATATGAGAAAGGAAGGTGATTGGTCTTCAAGTGACATCACTTCCTGCAGGAAGTCCCAGATGTGCAGAATTGGTTACATTCCAAAACTACTGTTATCTTTTGCACAAAAGAACTGTGAGATGGGTTCTTTATCTCCCTAATTTATCTGCACTTTGGGTGGGAATTCATACTTGCTTCCATGAGAAATGAAAAATTTTGCCTCCCTGATAAAAAAACGTTAACTAGGTGAGTGTCGGAGAGATGGATCACAGACTGTCACGGCGGCAGGAACATGAGGATACATTGATATTTCTCATTACATTGCCTGCTGCTGCTATGTTCACTAATAACACTGCCACAGAGGGGATAATCAATCACGCACAAACAACCAAGCAAATGTCGGAATATGATAGGTCTGTCCCAGTATCTACAGCCTAAAGGTGGAGAACAATTGATAAAGATCTAATGAACAATGATATCAAAATGGCATCAGGTTGCTAGGGACTCAGGAGAAGCCCTAAATTTCACAGAAGAGAATGTAGGTGTGCAGCAGGAGCTCTGCAAAGCAGAAGTGGAACTGAGGGCAGACTATTGACAGAGCAGGTAGATACTGAAATAAGAGATAATAATCAGAAACCAGAAGGTAGAAAATTTCATCTATTGCCAAACGCAAGAGAGTTCTGCAACCAGGCAGTTATAAGGCATTATGTTTTAACCATGGAGGAATAAATTTTCTGAACTAAAAAAGTGAATGGAGTTTTCAACAATTTGTAGTTTTCACCACAATTTCTTTAAATGTTTTATTGAATAAAGATGCAGCACTGTGGTAAACAGAGCAACATTACCTCAGCTAGTCATTAAAGGAAAAAGCAGCGTAATCACCTCGCCTGGATACTGTATCTATGGATATTACACATTTTCTGCTTGACGACAGGCCCTAAAATGGTGAAATAGTATTTCCATTTTGCAGGGGTGTAGCTGCTTCTCCTTTTACAAGTAGGGTGGGAATATATAAGTAACCAAAATCAATAGGCAGGTATCCACTATACCTGGAGAGCCACAAAAATCTGTGTTCCACCAGCTTGAAATTAAAAAATGAAGGAAGTAATATTAAACTTTTAAAAGAGTAAAACTGAGATAGGCAATTTACGTTAAAACTAAATGTTCTCCATGGCTTTACAGAACTTCAAAAACTACAGAAAATTATGTTTAGACTTGTGTTTAGGCTTTGATGCATCTTTTAGGAACCAATCATCGATTTGGGTTATGTTTACATTTCCTGTAAAAACTTTCACTAAGGCAAAATGGAATAGTTTCATTTTTAATACATGTAGCCCATAAGCTTGTATTTGATGCTTAACATGGTTAAAGGAAATCCATCTGCATAATACTGTACTCTGTCATGACCACAAGGTTCAAACATGAAGCCAACTAATGTGGGTACAGCAGGAATGCTAACAGCTAATGACGCAATCAGAATGACAAATGCAGGAAAAATGGCTCTGGGAAATTTTATTTTATTTTTTACCTCTATCTGTAGCAATTTTTAATGATTTATAATAATGACAAGTTTTCAAATATATGATAAAAGTACAGTAAACAGTAATAATGTATGTAGTTATGTGACATTGTTGACTTGTTGAATAGCATATACTGCCATAAATTCCATATAATGCCATAAATTGCATATACTGCCATAAATTGCATATACCTCGCAGACAACTTACTCTATAAGCTGCAAGCTGAGAAAAACAATTTCCCCACGGGGACATTTAATTGTGTGAATGGATAATATATTTCTCCATATTAATAGATGCATAAAATATATTTTCAAAGTGCAATGCATGACTATCTCTAAGCTTGATTTTGACCATCTAGCAAGTGAACTAAACATCCTAATCAAACTATCAATCAATAGAATATCTGTCCTTCCAGTCTGTTCTCTCTTTATCACCCCCTGGGGGGCGTCTGGCTCCAGACCCAAACACAGCGAATGATGCGCAGATTCCCCATGTGCAGACAACCTGATGTAGTCTGCTGATCTACACCAATCCATACCCGATCAGCCGTCGTCAGCTACAGCCATAGTGACTCTTAAATGAACTACTGATTAGTACATCTATAACAATAACAGCAGCAACAACTAATATTAATAGCAGGAGATACAAGCAGGAGCACAATATTAGCTGTTGGTGTAAGTGATGGATGACAGGAGTGAACCAAACAGGCCTATGGAGACAGGACAAGATAAGAGGGAACATGGTGAGACAGTGAGGACAGGACATCGCAGGACACAACGTGACACAACGTGACACAACGTGACAGCGGGCAGTATGGTGCTGCATACTAATGCCTACTGTTACTTTCCTTGTTCAGTTTGTGGCTCTGAAGTCTTGCCTTAAAAAGAATTAGCAGCTGAAATATACAGAAAATGAGACATATATCCCAATAGGAACTGAGCCTATCTTTCAGAGTACTGGTCAGTTGTCCAAATAATGAGTGTTCTGTGACTAGTTTGAGTCAATGAGTTAAGGAGATTTTTGTTATATCTCTCTAATTATATCATTGTTAACTACTGGCTAATATGCTATTACTATAAAGGGTTTAATCTGCTGGGATATGTGATCTCCTTCCAGATGTCCTAATAATGAAACATGAGAATGTGGGAGGCTGTGGATGTAGATCTCAGATAGTCAACTCAGCACTCCCGACCAGAGCGACTGAAAATGTGGGCATGACTGAATACAGCTGCCCACTGTATATGAGAAGCCTATTCATGTATCAGTATTGTCACAAATTAAAGTTTATGTGAGGAAATATGAGACCCATATAGAATCCCGAACTGCATTAACTGAATTTTAGTGTAGCAAGTCACTCAATACGTATTTTTGCATATGATTTGCTGGACTGTAAATTCAGGTTGGATGTCATTTTTGTATCAGATTTGATGCAGTGTCCCCTTCATAGGAAATCAGTCTATGTTTTTGTGAGACTTTTTTGGGTTTAGGTTGAGTTTACATTAAAAGCTGGTGGTGGTCAAAATGATTAGTATTAAATGTTTATCTTTTTTGATTGAATATATTGGGGGGCGAGTTAGGAGTTGGAGGGACAATGGTGAGGAAACTTGCATTTCTTTGTTAGCTGGCTGAAGGTCAATGGAATGCTATCTGGAAATTTAATGTCCCAGGCTGGTTCCATAATTATAATATGAATAAAATTATGTTGATTTTCAACATGCTGTGGCACACTGCACTTAAGAATGGATGGTGAGGGGATTACTATATTTCGTTGGTTATGAATACCATGTCCTTAACACTTTTTTGGGTGACATTAAAGGCAACATTAATTTTCTTTAATACTTTGTAATTTTTAACCAAATTTGAACTTGCTTGTAAAAAATGAGCCAACTAAAATAAAAATGTTACTCACTGACTGTTTTGTTCCGTTTCCATTGGTTAAAGTTTTATTAGTTTACAAATTCATTTTGTTATAAATCCTGTTGCTCTTTATCAGTGAAGTTATTCAACTGGGCAACTTATTAAAATTAGAATTGACTGAATTAAGTAAACCATTAGAGTATTAGTTGACTACTAGATACATCCATTTTTACGTTACGCTACAATAAGATAAAATATATATACACACACACACACACACACACGCACACACACAGAACTGTGGCATTTACATTTTTTCTTGGCTAAAATGTTTCTTGAACAACCATTCTAATTCACCATATTTACAGCCTTTTACATTATTTTTGGTAAACATTGTTCTCTTCCAAATACCTACTTTTAAGCACAAAATGTCTAATTAGGCACACTACTGGAGCCCTTTAAAAACAGGGCCCAATTTGCTTGGAGACACGAGGTGAACGATAAAATAACAAGACCCAATTGTAGGAAAAACATTATTAGGACTCATAATTGTGTGCTGACATTGTTCTTGCTAACAAGTGTGGTGACCCATAATTGAGTTTCCCACTGATCTCAAGTCAGCAGAGAATAAGCAAAAATCAGCTTTAGCAATGTCTCACAGCTTTTCCCTAATTAAAGCACTGTGACATGAAACCTCTCATTCCAAGAAAGTCATCTTCAGTCCTGCATCCAGGCACACTTAAAATGGAATGAAGAGGCTTACTGAAAACCTAAAATCAACTGTTCCCATCATTCACTTCAGCAAGACAGCACTGGTGTCGCTCACTCAGGATAAAACAAACAATTTGCAATGGCTTTGAAATTTCCTGAACAGAGATTAAATGTTGTTTTAATTCCTCTTATTACTGTTCCGCAGCACATGCAAAATGCTTGATTGCTCCTAAATTAAATGGTGTCGGACATTAGTTTGTGAACAAATTCAAATCAGTTGAGTAATGTAACGTGGTGTGTCTTTTTCACTGCACATGGTATTTCACGACCACCAGTAATAGCTCAATAGTGTCAAGACCAAAATGTGTCATTTAATTATGTAGCTAAAAGGATGCTAGAAATGTACGTTTTTTTCATTATTATAATTCCTTTTTCGTTAGGCTAATTACGCCAAAGAGCAGCTGCGACAGTGATAAAACTGTACTGGATGAAAGCCAGCTGTGATTCTGTACATTTTTTTCCCAGCGTATTAAAAGGTCAGAACACTTAAGTTTGAAAACCCCTGAACTTTACAGGCTATAATGAATGGAACCTTTCAAGATGCCAAACGAGGTGAGCAAAGACGATACTTGCGTGTGGAAGGACGGACTCGCTCTGTTTGTCATTCCTGCCCTCACTCCCGAGAGCTGACTGCTCTGCACTTTCAGGACCTTGCCCTGAATCTCCTATCAATCTTATTGCTTCATTAATCTCGTTCGGTTTAACTAGGCATTTTCAGTCCTAAATGCTTTGAACCTCTGCGCCATCTTTTTGTTCACTGATATTAAGGACTCTACCCAAATATCCTCTGGCTTCGGTGTTCCAGCACCAGCAGAATGTAATAACATCATAGCATAATGTGATTGCACAATTTCCTTTTTATTATGCAATTAGAATAGGTGATTTTACTTGCCAGTTATGATGAGAACAACATGAGAAACTAGGTTTTTTACTTTAGTATTCTGTTGCGGTTTGTGCTGCCATGCAGTCAGCCATTCTGACACAGAGATTTTTTATCATGTATGCTGCACACACATATGAAGAAACTCAAGAAGCTTATGTGTGACACGCCTGGCCCACCGCCTCTCAAATCGTGTGTACATATTCCTCAGGAGTTTCTGCCTTAAGGCAGAAAATATAAATCTGCACAAACGAAAGCCATGAAGGCAAAGCAGAAACGACCTCATAAATCACAAACTGTAAAGTATGTTGAATGTCACAGGCAGGATAGCGGAGACCGAGGAGCGCTAACCTCGTTAGCATTCACGCACTGTGCTCCAGGCACAACCAAGCCTGTCCCTGCTTTAAGTCTTCCTCATAAACAGCAGCACCTGAATTTTTGTTACCATAAAGCAACCTGTCCGTTGCATGAACACAAAATCTATTTGGTCAGGGAACAGTTTATAGAAATGATTTGTGGCCTGGTTGCACATTAGCTGTTTTTTTCCTTTACAGAGCATGAATGTGGTGTTCTGTCGCTACTGCACACTCAGGCGTAAAGGGAGCATTAAAGTCAGAACGTTCCTGTAGCTATCATGGAGTGTTTCTCAATTTCTTTTTAGCAAGGTTTCAGTGAATATCTTTGCAAGTTTTTTGCCTTCGTGCGCTTAAATAAGATATGTCTGATTGAAACCGTGTCTTCAGAATCTACCGTAAATTTATACTGTAAATCACATCTCATTGTCACATCTTGCGGAGTAAAAATTTACTGAAATTCAACCTTTCTCGCTTCAATCAAACACACACTACAACTGAAACTGTGCTAATTAAGAGAGAAAGGAAATCACTAAATGCCAGACTTACTCAGGAAGAGAGATGCTGTACTTCTGCATTTCTGCTGCTATTTTTGCTATTGGTGTGCTTTAGTCCACATTAGTAACATACTTTCTCCATTATATGTTATTGTGAACGTGCATGACAATAACACACTAATTCATCAATAGTAACTTCTTGATCCCATATTCCACTGTCATACATAGGCCTTGTTCATGCTTATTTCATAGTTGTTATGGAAATATTTAAACGAGGGCAATGCAACACATTCATGACAATCTCGTAAATGAGAGTAGGCAGGAAAGGGAACATAGAAATGGATTTTTAACAGGTATTCAATTGACAAATTGATATTGCAAGAAAACAGCAGACATACATTAAGCTGCATTATTATAGGCCAAATACTTTTCCCAGACATGCAGGCCTGAGGTTCGAATCCCACCTCCAAGTTGTGTCTGTAGTTTACAGGTTCCTCAGGATGAGAGTTTGGGAAACAGCGACATGCAGGCATTACTGTTGTTTAATTCTAAATCAGTTTAATTCACGTGGATAAGGAAAACAGATTTCTTAACATAACACACAAAAAGACAATGCTGCCAGCGGACACTCGTTAATTCTTAAAAAAACATAACACTGCAAAAGTGTTACAGCACTGAACGAAAATAAAACTTTGAAAGAAGTTACTGCACATGAATCACTAACTCCTCTTCCAAGACCACTTTTTCAGTATGGACACACAGTGAGTATGAAGTCTGTACAAGGCAGCACAGGGCTGGGGTTCACCCTGGACGGGATGCCAGTCCATCACAGGGCACAGGGCTGGGGGACACCCTGGACGGGATGCCAGTCCATCACAGGGCACACACACACACACACACGCACACACATGCAAACATACACTATGGACAATTCAGAGATGCCAGTCAGCCTGGACTGCGGGAGACATGAGAACCCAGAGGGAACCAACACAACCACAGGAAGTACATAAAGTTTAACTCCTGAAGCGCAGGTCCATTGGAACCACACTCGCATTCCTAGAGCTGTCAGGGTTCTGTAGAGCCTTCACATCTGCTAATGCAGGATATTAATGAGCCACGTTAATGACTGGTAATGTTGGTGACGGTACTTCCTGTACTGCAAGTGACAGAGCAGGTAAGAACCTGCAAGAAAAGATTGTTATTATAAAACAAGTGTGATGTAGTGCAAAGTAGAAGTATGGGATAAAAATAGCAACAGGACATTGAAAGTCCATCTATACATCCTCCCATCCATCTTCCAGCAGCTTATCCAGTACCGGGCTGTGGAGGGGGGGAAGGGGGGGCGGCGGCGGTGCTGGAGCCTGTCCCAGACAACACAGGACGCGCTGTGAAGAGCAAACGGCAGAAGGATTTATGTCTTCGTGTAATATAGGCTTCTAGCCAATGGCGCTTAAAACGTTTACGATTCTCAACTCTCCCAGATTATGTAGCAGGTATATTCACTGGAGCTCCTCAAACGATGCACTGCCCCTGCCCCCCCCCTGGACAAGGCTGCGGGGCTCATCCTGAAGGCCGCGTCAGGTGGCCCCAGTCTATGGCTTTAGCAGATGTGTCACACACTTCCCACATGTATGACGGACCCTCATGTGTGCAGTCATTTCACACTGCGGGCTGGGGGAGGGTGTCAGGAGGGCAGGGGGGGGCGCATACCTGGACCAGTTCACTGATTTGAATCAGAAACAGATTCCAGGTGTGTGTGTGTGGATTAGGTTTTATTACATGTCCCCCACAATGTAATAAAAACCTGTTATTTTGATGTTGTGGGAACCATTTCCCAGGTCCCCACAAAGATCTCTGAACGCAATCAAAAAACGAAAAATGCCAAAAGTCTCTTATTTTGTTTGGTTACTTATGGTTAAGGGTTTGACTGAGTAGGGGTTAAGGTCGTCATGTTGGGATTAGAGTTTTTCCCATAGAAATGAATGGAGAGTCCCCACAAAGATATAATTACAAACATGTGTATGTGTATGTGTGTGTGTCCCTGAGAGTCGTTCTGTCTGCTCGCGAGCATCTGTGTATCTACGTTTGCGATGTGTGTCTTTTCGTTGCTGCGGTTTTGTTTGCCTGACCTTTACATTCATGTCTGCGAGTGTGTGACAGCCGTTTCTCCAGTATGTGTCTGTTTGTCTAGCCATGCTTGTCTTGCGAGCCCCTGTTTGATATTGCTCTCAGCCTTCTTGGAACCTTTGAGTGAGTTTTATGGTACTCTGTGTTCTGGTGGCTGAATTGGGGGCATTTTTCTCCAGAACTCGCCGATCGCACCCCCGCTGACGTGTTTGGCCGCCGTTTCCCAGTGAGTGAGAGTCCATTCCCATTTATATGACACGGTGCGTGTTTTTGGCCACATGGTGAAATGGTTTGTGGTGCAGAATCAACATCTCCCTCCTTGTCCAGTGCTCTCCCACTCTCTGGAAAGGACTCCTTTGCGCTGACTCGTCCAGGAAGCTCCGTAAGCCATGGGTCAGGCCGCTGTCAGGACTTCCGAGCCCAGTGGTCCAATACCTCAACCCTGCAGCCCAAGTAATGGCTCATCCATTTAAAACCAGTCTGGCCTCGCATTACCTGTGACACGGCCCATATCACACACCCCAGGATCTGAGTCACTTCCACCTGAGCTGATGTATCTAGCTGTGTGCCCGGAAGGTTGTAGGTTCCAGTCCTGTAGCTGGCAGATATAAAGCTTTCCTCACATGTATGTCGCTTTGAACGAAAGTCTCCATTCAGTAAGTTCATCTAAACATTCCTGAGAGCAAGTGAGGCCAGACACTGTCAAGATTCATCCAATAGTATCTGCACTCCATTTTTTCTTCTTCGGGACTGTCGAGTAAACAGTTTGAGGCTGCTTATATAAGGCCTCATGTGAAAATTATTAATTATTAATTATGAACGCACATTAGCGTGACAATAAATCAGGTCTTTGTTGTAATAAAACCCCCCATCACGGTGAGTCAGCAATGACTCGGTCTAACTGATATTTTAATTAGTCACCTAGAGAAGAAAACATGTCACATTCCGGATGGGGCGGGGGGTTATGTTTTGACCTCCTGGAGTGCAGCCCTCGGGTTTAGTCAGTGCGTGTTGACGCTCGTTGAGAAAGAGAGCCGGCCACAATTCCCACCGACGCCTCCTGCCCGTCCAGACCTTGGGGGGGCGGGGGGGTAGGGGGGGTGGTGATGATGCAGAGCACGTAGCCTCCCCCCAGACTGACATGTGTGAACAGAACACACCCGATCCGCTAGCCCATACCCTAGGGATGCTGGCTGGGTCAGATGAGGCACTGGGCTCCAAGATCGCATCTCTGCGGCCCCCATGCGCCGCATGTCTGGCTGGGGGGAGGTGCTGCATTTCTGCCAAAATGATCCATCTCACCCAGACTCCCTATCAGCCAACCAGATAATCAAATTGACTTTAGTACAGCACATTTCCAGGAGGGCGGCGCTGGGACTCAGTGGGTAACTCTGGTGCCACACGCCTGCACGGCTGTTGGGGCTTCCCGTCTCCGACGTGTCTGCGCAGTTCGCATGTTCTCCACACGCTGCATGGTTTCCTCCTGCAGTTCTAACGCATGCAGCTCAGCTAAGTGGTGTCTAAATTGCCCATATGATGTGAATGTGTCATGTGATGGACTGGCATCCCGCACAGGGTGTCCCCCTGCCCTGTGATGGACTGGCATCCCATCAGGAGTGTACCCCAGCCTTGTGCCCTATTCTTCCTCAGATAGGCTCCAGGAATCGCGGTAACCTAGATAAGTGGTTAGAAATTTTTGCAAATAGGCTGAAAATTAGCTTTGCAGTACATTCATTTCACTCCAATATGAGAAAAACTTCAAAGAGTATAATACTCTAAGAAAATAATGTCTAAAATTAAAAATCAAATCAAGGGGCAATCTCTGCTTTTTCCCCTCACTAATGCACGCACAGCATCAGCCTGTTTCCAGTGGGCCACTTTAGACTGAAAACGGGCAACTTTAAAAATCACAAATTGGAGCGATTTCCTTACATCTGGAATCAAACGGCTGTTCCTGAACCTGAAGCCGTTGCGGGGGGGGTTTGTGTGCATGCACTGTGGGTGCGTCAGTATTTACGCCTCAGTTTTATAGGAGCTACGGCTGTAAATGCGTTTATTTAAGGAGTCGGGATTTAGTGGCGTGTTTGCAAGCGCTCTCCTGGCTAGACAAGAGCCCCCCGTCTTCACCAGCATTAAGTGTCGGTGACACAGATGGAAAACATCTGGGCTCAGTGCCTGCTGAAGACACCTTCAGCCCCAGGATCGCGTCGCTTTTCACTAGGGTGAAATTAAGACAGCCGTATAATTATAATAATGTAATTATGGCTGTTAAGCTACTGTTTGCAAACAGCTCTGGCTCCAGGATTTTCTTTAATTCCCTCTTTGTAGTTCGACTCTGCTTTAGGTTAGAAAGTTTTTCAGCCTTTGATGCGTTCGGCAAAACTGACCTCGCTTCCCCTCGGTGAATGTTTGTACTGCGAAGAATCCATGTGTCAAAGACGGTCCAGTCCATTGAATCACATCGACTCTTTATACTATTCGACTGTCGCTTTCCCTCAAGCTATTTGCTAAAGCACTCGCTTCCTTAAATGCTATAAATAATGGTACCTTTGTCTCATATATTACAGACTGTATTCCTTATTTATTGCAAAACATGGCTTTAGATCTTGAAAATATGATATGTTTGCCAAGGACATCTTGAAATGCTTTATACTGCCTGTTAGCTAAACCTGCGTTATGTACATCTAACTTGCGTCTAATTTGTGATGACTGCACATTTCCTGGGATTAGGTATGACTCTGTTGAAATGCACTGAAGCCTTTTCACCAGTTGTCCGGGATCCCTAAGTCCTCCTCCATGATTAAATGATCCATAATTAACAATCAATTATGACTGGAGCAGCTCCAGAGGTCTGTCGCTTTTGGTTGCGGTCCATATGCCGTTGGCTGTCGAACAGGGGGTGACCTCATAAGTCAGGTCTCAGAATGGACCGTGTTAAGTCTGGTACCCAAAACACGTTATTCTGAACATCATAGATTATCTGAGCACTTCTGTCTCTGTAACTGTTAAGTCTCAATATTTTGTGCTGCAATCCAGTCTGGAAGCACTACTGGGGTATTGCACATCCAGCATATGAGGTCCATTGATTGAAACATCACAGCAAGCTAAGTAAAAAAAAAAAAAAAAACGTTTTAACTTAACGTTAACCAGTCATCTGAAGACAGTCTCCAAGACAGCTTGCAAAAAAACGCGTTTTTTTTCCAGTGGATGTAAGCCAGGTGTTAGTATTATTTAAGATGCTGGATTGAATTTAAATTGGCACAATCACACTCGGGAGAAATGGGAAAGATGTAATGTATGCTCAGATGATATCATATGAATCAAACCGCCTGTTGTACTGTACTGCATCGCGCGTTGTAAATCACGGCGGTCATTAAAGTGTAGCGCTGCAGGTTGCGCGAGTCACATTCGTCATTGTTCCGTAGTGCCACACATCACACATATCACGCTAGTCATTATAAGAGGGCGGCCCTTCTCGGCATTAATCACCCCGGGCAGCCGAGCCGAGATTCCCTCTCGCTGAATTCGCCGTTTTCAGGTTTATCGCTGAAATGTGTGAGCGAACGACTCCACCGTTTGAACGCGGCCGGCGCTTTATAAACCCCCATCGCCCTCCCACTGACCCAGAAAAGCAGCCAATGAGATCACAGGCCTTTTCAGGTTGGCCACCCTGACCCGATGTGCACACGGGCACACATGAAGCCAGGAGCCTTTACGGATTGTTCCACAGAAGTGTCTAAATGCCTGGTTTGCCCCCCCCCCCGACCCACCCACTTTTTCCGTTCGCGGTTTAATACTGAACCCCACTCACATCATCACTCTTAATAGTGGTTCTGGCCAGGTTAAATGTTCTTGAGACTCGCAATCGGCTCAGAT